>CM060981.1:283778613-284327640 GCA_030765065.1 Deroplatys truncata
TGGGCGTGAAAGACCGGAAATGTTGTTCAGATACCTCTTTATCAGGCTTGAGGTTCTTTTACGTCCCGTTTACAAGGGACCACTGTTTGCTTTACTTCCTTTCCGAAAGAACATGCCAAGGATTTTTGCGTTCAAAAAATCTGTCGCCCTCATCCGGGTTTGAACCGCGACCTCGGGAACTAGGGAAACGCTAGACCACGGAGGACAACAAAATTACACGAAGAAACACTAAGTATGCAAAATAAACTCCTTGTAATACTCGTGAACAATAAGTACAAAATTTATATGTTCAACTTTGCAGTATTTTCAATGATCACGAGAAGGTACTCAATTGCATATGATATGAATTCTAACTCTAAAGTACTTTATTACAGTCTAGGCTGCCTAATATTAAACCAGCAACCAGTATTTATACTTAAAAAATGTCCATAGACATGTAGCCAATTCATATTTGAGAATGTGTGTTTTTCAATGCTAACAACGGTACTGATGCGCATCATCTGTTCTGGAATTACTGGTACTGAGCCCACCTAAACACTCTTGTTGCAGCAAACAAACCAAATGCCAGAAGTAAGTATCAGGATTAATAAGAATACAATTAATATTGACATCCTGATATTCACTATGAGTGATAAGCTCTTCTTGAGGTGGGGCCAAAATATATGTTAATTTTGAATTTCTAAATCACAGTTATCAGTAATGCATTATTATTGTTGTTATTAATATTTATATCGCAATTATAATCTTCACGTTTACACCTAAGAAGTGCGGAGAGTGCAACAAATGCGAGAAAAACTGTCACATTTCATGACATTTTTGAAAACCTTAACAGTTTACAAATTTCTTTATGTGTTTTTCAAGTTCTTAAGTTCTATTATTATATTTGTATTTGATGCAGCAAGTACATTTTTATTTTCTTGGAGTACGTTTACTGCTAGGAATTGAATCCAAAAGAAAAGGAGACTTAATTCATAACCATAACAACCAGATTATAATGTATTCATTATATCGTATTATTTGCCCAGAATGTTACAAGCCATTCAGTGATGCATTGTTTTCTGAGTAATTAATAGTGCAAGTGCTTATATGAGTATCTCTGATGGTATTCGATAAACTGAGAATTATTTATCACTTAGCTTAGAGTAACCACGTTTCCATCTATCAGCAGCAGAGCAGCTGAATTTTTGACAGCAGTAAGAGGTAAACAGTTTTTCCAGACAGCTAGTGCAATGATGTTGATAAACAGCAATGTACTGGGACCAAATTAAAATGCTATACTGATTTCCAGGATATAGTTATGAATGTAGGAAAGTGATTGTGTGCAATCAGAAAATGGAAGTTATACCTACTATTTTCATTATTAAAATATTTTATGTCTTAAACATGTCTTAAGGATTGGTACATAAATCCAAATCATAAAATATTTTAATAATGGATCACAGCAGCCACAAAGGTTAACACTATAAAATGTCCTACTGTTTGATTAGTGATAATTTGCGGGGTACCTGACAGATACATGCAATATTAGAAATAAACAAATAGGTAGCTATACGTAAATTTAAAAGCAAATGAAAGGAACATAAAATATATTCTGAACGTGAGGCCACAAACATTCCAGAGAACATTAAGTAAAGAATGCTGTCACCTCATGGGATGTATCTAGACTGTAGTTTCTCATTCTACAAAATAATTTTCCTTACCTGGAAGAATTTATACATTATAAACAGTTGCCCAAAATCTGGGTAAATTTCTGACTTATGTATAGTCTGATTTTCTTATATCTGCTACTACCATTTACACATCACATACCAACACAGATGGCCAAGGCAAGGACCGTCCTCTCTGACTGTGGGTTTTGCCAGGTTTCCTCAGTCCTCATAATTAACTGGGAAATACAGTAAACTTACGCCTGAAGCATTTTCTTTTCTCAACATTTCATTTAATGTAGCATATCTTAACTATTCGCGGCCTCTGGTGTCATATGCTTAAGAATGGGCATTAAACACTACTTTAAAAATCTTGTGTGTTACACTCGCATGCCTTCCTCTACCTTCTATCCTTATTAGTGGGTATACAAGTTATTCTTACGAAAGTTTATTTTCCTATCTCTTCATTTTAATCGAGACAAACATTTCCGTAAATAGCTGTATTACACATTTCATTATAAATACAAAGAGAATAGCGCGATAATCAAATGATAAAGAACTGAACGCTACACTCAGGCCTCTTTCATGACATCGCGAAAAACAACTGAATATCGACAGGACTTCAAAAGTATGGCTAAGTATTTAACAATTCGAACCATTAATAACATATATCCCGGAAATGACTAATGCAACAAAAAAGCTATTTGAAATAAATCGTGTTTTTTTTAAGAAATCTACATTTTTGTGTCATATGTTGACACGGAACGATTGTCGTTGTAGCCCCGCGATGGTCCCCAATTTGAAGCAGATGATGTTCGGCAGTTTTGAAGCCGTATACCTTGCCTGCTTCGTTGTTGATTCTGATGCCGTGATCTCGTAGCTCGTTCTATTGTCCCGTGCGCCAGCTGCTCTAGTGTTATGGATATGAGATCTTCCCCTCAGGGTATGCGTGGATGTATTGTGAAAAGACAACACCATTTAAATTGAGTGATAAATTTAATATGATGTAGTACTAGAGCTTTTGAAGCAAGTTGCCGACCGTTTGAAAATAAAAAAGGAAACTTATTATGAATCGTAGCACTCGAAATTTTAATAACTGAATTATTATACCTGCTAACTTCTGTAGTATCAAAGTTACGGTTGGAAATAACTGTTTCCGCAATAAAAGAAGTCGGTAGCGTAACTTGCCATGAGTCGCCAAAATGCTTATCAGCGAGACCTCTCGCAATAGCCGCGAAATCTTACCCATACAAGCACGTCACTAGGCGCTCAAAATATCACACGAGCAGTATGTACCGGTGACCGTACCAGAGATACATTAATCTCAAACTGGACGCCTTTATTACCTTTAGCTCCACCTATTTTATTAATCCCAACGTTATTTTTCACGCGCAGACAATACTTAAAAATCCTACGTGAGCCTCGTAACTTTGTTACCAGAGGGCTTGGCTAAAATCTCAGAATCTAAGTGCCTTTCTCTTTTCCAGAATTCTGCCTATGTGACCCTGCAAACGTACTGAGCTTATAATCTAACTGATTTCCGAGAATCTTTAAGCTAATACGTTCGCTACTTTGGCTGTCGCTAATGATCTTGGTTAACATGACACGCTAATTACCTGTTTCTCGGACAAATCTTTCAACTCAAGTTTGTTATATTATACATTGATTTAATTTATAAAAATTATTTATTGGAATTATTTCTTTATCTTACTATCATTTCTTTGTTTAATTATTTATATATTCCCATCGATAATTACGGTATCAATGTTTTCGTCTATCGCTTAACGTTTACCAGTTATATAAGCTTATACAAAATTCCTTCCAAATGAACGCGACTTCACAGGCTATTCCCATAAAATTCAAGATATACATTTTATTTATCATTTAAATACCTTTAATAGGTGGTACTTTAATCCAAATCGTTGGAGCCAGTTATTAGAAAACAAAACATTTTGAAACATGTTCCATGTAAAGGGTAGTTTGGGATGGTGCATTTACTTGAAAATCTTCTGTTCACATACACACACATGGACCTTTTTCTAAACACGCTTTGTTTTATTCAGGTGGCCTCAAAACATGTATTTCCGGTGAAATCTCGGTATCAAATTTTTAGGTGAAATGCAATTACCTTCTCTATCTACTACTAGGTGGGTAGGTGGTAGAGAAAGTAAAAATGTGTTCATATTTTGCAATTTTTATATTTTTGCATATAAATTTTAATTACTATTTTATTGTTTTGCAGTTTCTTAACACATAACATACATGTATCGCAATTTTAACGAAAATTATCTATTCATGAAAATTCTAGGCTCATCATAGAAACTCCAAGTGGCTTGCAAGAGAGAGAGAGAGAGAGAGAGAGAGAGAGAGAGAGAGAGAGAGAGCTGTTGGTACACATCATCAGTAATGTTAGTGGAAATGAACACTTATTTAACCAAGTGGTTGCAAACCTACATTAAGGTTACAATAACGGCACATTTTGTAAGAGACTGATGTCACATTTAGTATCTTTGGGAAGGAAACTTTTTGGAGTTTGTCTCTGGCTAAAGGTACCTATCATGACGATCATGGCTGCCAAGTAACCACTGATAACCGCAATGCAGCACAATTTATACAATTTAAATAAATTAGAAAATAAAATAATATTTCTAATCCGAGCGGGATGACTCTGGCGGCAACGTCTGCGGCTCGCATGCGGGAGGTCCGGGTTCGATTTCCGGTGGCCACCCACTGTGACCATGTTTTTTTTCGTGGTTTTCTTCTGGTCACCTAGGAGAATGTTGGGGTGGTGTATTCTACCACAATTTCTCCTCTCCCTTTCATATTTCAGGAAGTGTCTCCAGGTTCTGGAGTGCGACTGCTGTCGGGCAGATGACACGGTTGCTGCGCTTACTAAAAGATTTCTCCTCGTAATGGGTGCGATGGCCTGCCTGCTAGGGTCGCTTCGTCGTCCTCTGGCGGGATTCTTCGCCTATGCTGGTGAAGGCGGGTGTTTCAAACTGGGAATGATAGGGACTTCCGTACGTCACTGTGGACTTGCGACTTCCTGCGGCTCCTTCACTTCATCCCTGCCTCCCGGGGGTGTAGTCACAATAGATCTTGTTGGTGGCAGTGGCGAGGTATCCCCCTCTGTTAAATAAACTCTACCTCTACCTCTCCCATTGCTAATTGTTTATTTTATTGCAGGTGTTGTGTAATTCTAAATTGTGTTTGCTATGACCAGAGCTGGGATATTTAGACATTTTAAGAATAAAAAATGCCACTAAAATGTTAAAAAAGGTATGGTAAATTTAAAAAGAAAAGCATTATAATTTTTGGAAGGCTATAATTACAATATATTTATTAATGATCAAAGTTTAGTTTAAAAATCACAACAATTGTAATTTTTATTCTTGTACATCAACACAAAGTATTGTTGCGTTACTCTCTGCCAGCATTAACTAATCTAACGAAAACTGCGACTGTCTGCTAGATGTGGCAATGGCTATTGAAAGTAGCTTTATTTTCTCATCACGCTCTTTGAAGCGAGAAGGGATTTGTGCTTTGTTGTTAACACACCTTGATTAATAAATTACTTTTTCTCCAGAATAAAGCTGTTCGATCACATGGGCACCAAATTCACCAACGTTACTGTGAAGTAATAGTTGATTGAATTTAGGCATCATAACTGGATGATGTTATGTCTGCTTTTAGTAAGTGACCGTGATTATTCACAAAAATGTTCACTACATACTTCCCATCATCTACAGTTTCCTGAATGCAATAGAAACACTAAAAACAAATTGTAAAGTTTAAGTTTACTTATAAAAGGAAAAAATATGCCATTTATAATTCAGATAGGCACCTATACCTTAAAAAGGCAAAAGAGGCAAATAAAAATTAGTTCTATCACTTCCAAATACCTCAAAGCACGATTATATCTACTTAAATTTTGGTTTATTATCACACAATAAAAAGGTTATTTTGCTTAACTTCCAGATTCTAATCAGTGTAAAGAAGGTATTTACTGTTAACAGATTATGATTACTGCTATTAATTTCTTTAACTCCTGCTACTCCTGACCATCAATCATGTGAACTTCATTTTCCTTTACTCCCTGTAGGATCATTAATTGCTTTATGTAAACCCATAATTGTTTCATAAATTTTATTCGATTAATATGATTTGAAATAATCTCTCTCTCTCTCTCTCTCTCTCTCACACACACACACACACACACACACTCACAAATATGCTGTGAAAGTTGGTCGAGTATGAATGAAACTATTACATTACTTTATTTATGGCATCCCTTTTAATGTATCCACTTTATCACTAAGTACTGATGCATGATAAGGTTTGTAGAAACAAATGAAAATTACAAGGGAAAAACAAAGTACAATTTAAAACTTTTAATATACATCTGACTGAGATTGTTTTACCTATAACTAATTTATTTTAGATCAGATTATTTTGTGGATTATGAATGCTGTTTACATACTTTGATGGGAAGTAGTATTAGATCCTCGGAATAGCAGAGCTTCAAAATCATGAATTTTACAATAGTTATGTTTTAACTTAATGTTTTCCCCTGTACTCTTCAAATGTGTTCCATATAATGGAGCAGCAAGTAAAAACAATGGAATGATACAACATTTCATTAATTTTTTCACATACTAATCCTTGTAAAATATATATTTTTCAAAATTTCTGTATTATTTGCATTCAAATATCTATATGGAATTACAGTACAGTTATACAACAGAATACAGTAATAGTATGTGATATAAAGAGATCTCAATTTTATTTAATTTTAAATTCTATAAAACCAACGGAATGTTTCACAGCCAGTGTTATCTCACTGATTCTTTTCTTATATAATTAAGCAAACCTGTTAATATCTTCTTTGGTGTTATTTCAGATTTCCTGGCAAAATGACATTATTTGCCAAAATACAATGTAGTGTTCAAGTACAGAGCCTATACTATACTTAGTGCTCTTCTGTTTTCTCCATGGAATGCCTTGAGATACCCTTCCTTAACTTTGTCAATGCTAGAAGAACCTCTGCCCACACTAAATGTGGTTATAAAAGAAGGGAGCCAGCCTACACTACATGGGCTACTCTTATTTTGGATTCTTCATTGAATACCGTTAACTTCATAACTACTTGAACTTAAGACGTTTCCTCACACTAAATTTGGGTGTTCAAGAATGGAACCTACACTACATGTGCTACTCTTCTTTTGGTTTTTCGATGGAATGCCTTGAGGATAGCCATTAACTCTGCCACTACTTGGAGTCCTAGACGCACTACCTTTGCTGCCTCCTAGCACACAGTCTTGGTCAAGATCGTTATTGGATTTGCTGAAGCCACCAGTCTTTCCGGCTACCGCTACTTCACCGTTACTGCTGCCACCTCCAAGCCACATCCGTTTGAAACATTTACGGAAGTTCTCAGAAAGTATACCGTACAGCACAGGATTCACCACTGTGTTCAGCATCGCTACAAGCAGACACCACAGGAAATGGCAGGACCTAAGGAAGAAGTCAGTGTCCTCATTTGGCCGCCTACCATCCACATAAATGAGAAACATGACCACCGTGATGGGTAACCACATAAGTAATACTACAATAACATTCAAAAGCAAAACTCTAACCACACGCAAATGTTTGTTGAGTCTAATTTCTTCGTGTTGAGACATAGAACCGTTTCTCGTGGCCCCGGAAGTCATAAACTGTTGACTCGTAGCTGAGACTTTCCTGCTCCACGGCATCATGAGACTGCTGACGAAACTCAACTCGCTATCCCGACGCAAAGGAGAATTACCACTTGAAGGCGCATTGCCTTGGTTAAGGATAACACACGGCACTGCCCAGCGGTTACGTGTAGACAGCAGTTTCTGGAAGATGCGTTGGTAATGGTAAACCAGAAGCAACATGGGCAATATGCAAGCTAATAGTAGTACGGGTATGGTGAAGCATAGCGACAAATTCACAGTTTCTGAACGTGGGAATACAAGAGTGCAGATGAGACCTGCGTCACTCTCCTGCTCGTGGAACCAGAAGGCCACAGGTAGGAATAGGACAGCAGCAATTATCCAAGTAACCACAGTAAGTAACACTGCAAGACGAGGAGTCAGTTGGGAGCGGTACGGTGGCACGACGATGCAACGGTATCGGTCCATGGAGATGAGCGTCAGGGTCCACAGTAGCACAAATCCACACACAAACTGCAACACAATCATTACAATCATTAGATGATACAGCAACATCGATTTTTGGAGATAAAGCATTAGGGCCCACAGCAGCACAAACACACATACAAATCGTAACACAGTTCATCACAACATCAGATGATACAGCGATATTGTCTATGGATATGAGTAAATTCTTCTGTTCTACTGTCTTTCAAAATTACTTAATAAAAAATTCTCAGTATTTTCAACGCATTAAAACAGTCATATATTGTTTTCCAAAAAGTTTGAGAAAAATGAACTGCCCCATAATATACACAGTGATTATAGGAAATGCAAAGTAGGAAGATTCATTTATTCGTGATTAACAGTCGATGTAGTTGAACAATAAACTAATCCACTATATATCCACTTTTTCAGGAAACACGCAACATGGGTCTGTCACGTTGAGGTCATGATGGTTACGGTATGCTAACCTCCAAGCGCACTAAATCCGTTTAGCTCAGTTCACTCACTTTGGTTGTTCATGTATCTGTCCAAAGCACTCAGTCCGCAGCGCGCATTGTCTACCACTTTCGAATTTAGTTAATCTATCAATCAGCGAATCCGCCAGCGGATACAGCCTTCTTTGTCCCTCTCTCTCACATTATAAAAGGTAGGAACGAATTGCACTACAACACGTTCGTGCAACTATGACAATACGGTCCTGCTCTGGTCTACACCCTGTCTTTCGCCAGCTTTAGTACAAACGGCAAGTTTGATTGAGTGGATAGCATGGAGAGGGTTAGAATACGCGGTGGACGATGTAGTTTCGCTGTTACAAAGGGTCAGCGGAAGAGAAGTAAATGTAGGCAATCAATGTGATATCTGCACTTGCAGACCTCCACCGCATTGGGCAATGCTTGAAACAAGAAAAAAAGGCAGCTGAGATTTGTAGTAAACTGCGAAAGAAACCACTTTCAATTATCAGTAGACAGACAAGCTTTGAAAACGATATTAGTCAATTTTGGTGAAAGAGAAGCTTCAGTAAGAAAGAGCTTCTGCTCGCGACCAATTGAAGTTTAGGCAAACCTTCCGCATTCAGCGTTGTGACTATCGATATATCATTCATGACTATCGACGAATATTCCCCATCCAGTTCACTCTATCCAATAGGACTTGAGCTTCAGATGTGAGCGTTTTGAGGAAGATGGCGTAATGAAGTTCATACGCAGATATTTGCATTAAACTCTTCTAATTCTTTTACGGAAATAGTGTCACTAAAAGTCCTACCCGATGTCAAAAGTTACTTTTCAGCAGGGAACCATTAAAAACATTAATGTTATTGATTATGCGTTACACTTTGCTTCGATAAATTACAATAAATCGTTTGCATTTGTTCACATGGTTACATTCAAGACCAGTGATATTCTCTATTTGCACACAGATCAAGATATTACAAGGACAGGATAGCAAGACCAGTCCCACTGACCTCGTAGCTCCGTATGGAAGAATATGGAAGAAAAAGTACAAAAAAGGAAAAGGAATGTTCAGGCTATTTCAGCTCTTACCACCTATATTTAATTTTTGTTCAAGTATTTCCCTGAAATAAACCCCAGAAATAACTCTTTTGATGCGCCCAACAAATAAGTGTCTTGAAAATTATTTTACTGTATTTTGTTCCTTGTAACAGAGGAGTCTATTCCGAAATTCATTTTAAAAAATCTGAAATGCAACGCTCAATTGACGTTCTCTATCCAGTACCAACAGTTATTCGTTATATATTGCACTATTGATATTATTAGTGATTCTTATATACACTTTGTTAATCACGAAAAATGTTTTGCTTAGAACTGGTTTCAAATTGGGCAATACAGAGTAGGTTAAAAGCAAGATGCGAAAACAAAACTCAGCTGTTTATATCACAAGTCCATTTTTGTTTCCAGGAGTTCTTTCAGAAAAAGGAGAAGATTCAGGGACTCTCAGATACGTTCTATTAGATGATTGAGTAATGTAAACACCAGCTTGGTAAAATATTAGCATACGCGAATATTTTGGAAAATGTTATGCTAAGAAGAGAACAAAGAACTACTTTATGCAATTTTTCTGCAGTAAGTTTTTATGTGTCTCTTACGACTTTAATAAGGAAAGAAAGACTATGTGTATGTATGTATGTATGTATGTATGTATGTATGTATGTATGTATGTATGTATGTATGTATGTATGTATGTATGTATGTATGTATGTATGTATGTATGTATGTATGTGGATAATCTCCGAAATCATCCAACCGATTTCGATAATTCTTTCGCCATTGAAAAATACTATACTTCCAGACGGACATAGGCTACAACAGCATCTAATTACAATTCCTAAATGACTAAAAAGTATTTACAAGGACTGGATATTAAAATATGATCATGGTGGATTCATAAAAGAACATACTTGCGAAAAACAATATAAAAATAAGACATGTATTTCATTCCAAACAGTATACATAGATGGTCCACGATATATCAACTAAGAAAACAGAGGACAAAACAAAAGGTAATCGGGACTACTTATAACGGTACGATATGTGTAATATCTAATACCAAATACTTCGAATAATCCTTATGTATGAAAGTTTATCCGCTTTTTCCTCTATGATGTAATCGAGTTCATTGTCATGTATACTAAGTAATTATATAAATAGAGAAAATTGTGTGACACCAGAAACTACTCAACCGATATTTATAACCAACAACTGAGAGTATTGTTATTCTTTTTTTTTCGATAGTTACACACTATACACCATTTCCATAATATTTAACTTTGCCCTGAGAGCGGGGGTTCCTCATACTTACCTATTTCGTCGTATATGGATGTAGGTGTTTCTGTAGTAGGTATAGGAGGATGGTGTAGCCTTTAAATAACTAGATCAAAGAGAAGGGTTTAAAATTTAATCTGCTATGGTTATCTAAGAGTTACTGGGATGAGGAGGTTAAGAAATTTAGAAATACGAGAACATCACTCGATATTTTACCCTTCTGTTGTTAACAGTGTATTTTTCAGAAGCTATCCAGGATAGCATGCGACTTTATGAAATCACAGTTCCGAGGGTAAAAGGGAATGATTTATCATCAAAAAGTTTTATATTGTACAAATAATAATTTAATAAACTTACGGATGAAGGAGTGTTAAATGGAATTAATTAAACTGTTATTCGAGATTTAAAAAGCCAGACATACGACTCTGGGTAAGCCAGCTGGTGTAAAATAAACAAGAATTCACAGGATACTTGCAGAAACTTCAATATACGCATTTTATTTAGCAATTTAATTACTCCAATACATGCTTTTACTCAAAATCGTAAAAAGCCATTTTTGAGAAAATGAGAGACAGAAGTTTTCCATGCACAGGATTGCTCGGAAGTGAGGGAACTTCGTAAGAATCCGTCTTGCATCTTTAAAATGTGTCTGAAATTGCATATTTATCAGACTTCTCGTTTGTGAGTTACGCTGCGCTCTCTTTCCATTGCCCTCTCCCTACTCTCTCTCTCTCAAGCGCGCATGTACAAAAACGCACACCTTTGGATTTAGGAAACCTCAAAATGTGTATTTACGGTGAAACCTCGATATCAGAGGTTTTGGTCCAGATATATATATGTGTGTGTGTGTGTGTGTGTGTGTGTGTGTGTGTAAACCTTCGTTAATCCGGACCCCTTTAAACCGAATTTTACTTAATCCGGACAAGTATCCTTTAAAATATCCACGAATTACTAACTTAAATTATAGTACTGCATTAAGAAAAACTTAAGGAAATCGTCCATTTTTGTACAGACTGTACAATAGGCATTTCTTGGGAATACCAGGAATACATTAGTGACAATGGTGCATTAGGCTGCCTTCCTTCCCACACCCTTGCTGTACCTGCGATAGGGCTTGCAACTCTTGTCAGAAGGGTTAGTTTAACACTTGCATTTCTCAGTCATTAAGCTAACGAAACAAATCGAGACATAATGTCGTTTAGTAACCTACAATATCATCGGGGAAACGTAAGCATAAATCGTTTACAATACACAAGAAACTGAAAATTATCAAAAGGCTTGGAAATGGTGTCACTGTTGCGTGTGTATGTGCAGAATATAGAATTGCAAAACAAACAGTTTTGGACATAAAAAACAAAAAGCGTAAACTCATCATTTTTTATTAAATGTGATGTAAATAAGGAAAATTGTCAGGTCAAACGAATGCGGCAGCCGGCTGAACCAAAGTTAGAAGACGCGACATACAAGTGGTACGAACAATTTCGTGCAAGCGGAATTGCAGTGAGAGGTGTAGAAATTCAAGTTGCTGCCGAACATCTTGCAAAACAACTTGGTATCAATGGATTTTGGGCTGGTTATACAGATTCCGCAAGCGTCATAACTAGGCACTCTAAGCAAGCGATCAGTATATATACCACTTGTTCTGAAGTTACGAAGTCCGGCCGTCAATAGCTGACAAAGCATGCAGAAAACAACCAGTAAGAAGAGTGTCTTGTAAATGAATATGAACACGAGTATTTTGATGTAAGAGGGGAAGATGTATTTTGTAAAGTATGGCAGATTGAAATCAAAGGAGAGTAAGGATTTTTATTACAAGACACTGTAAATCTAAAAAACACTCATAAAATATTACGTTGCTTCCTAGAAATGGGGGGAGGTGAGGATATCTTATCCACATCAGAAACCACGAACTCAAGTAACCAAACGAAGCTTACAGGGATTCGTCGGACATTATGCTAAGCACAAATATCCCATTTAATAAGCTGCAAAATTCTGCTTTTAAAACGTTTCTGGAGAAATGTACAGCTATGAAATTTCCTTGTGAGCCTACTTTTATTTGTCTTTGTCATAGATGGCATTACCAGAATGCTTGAAACTTGTCGATAATTTGACACAACACTTTACAGAAGTAGACAAATGTTCTGCTGCTGAAATAGCACAGCAGAAACTGAAGCGTGTTTTAGATAAAAACCCAGGATATGCAATTATGTGCCGTATTAGGCATTAATAATAATAATATTATTAATGTTAAGAATAACATTATTCTAAATAATGAAAATGCATGCGTTTTCCAGAGGTATGTGACGTTCGTCAGTTTCGTTTTGCACTAGTAACATCATGTGGTGTGGAACGAAGCTTTTCAAGATATAAACTTTTTTGAGTTTGAGGAGAGGTTTTGCTTTTGATACATTCAGAAAATATATTGTAATCCATTGTAATAGTTGTCCAGGAATGTAAATCACACATGAAATTGATTATTTCATCTGCCACAGTTCAGATTTATTATTTTGTTCATCTTATTTATCGTTTGTAATAAAAGCTTAGTTTACTACAGAATTGTATACATACTTCTGTGCCCACCTATACCTATAGCGTACACAGTACTCAGCACAGCACAAACTCTGTAGCGCACGAGGCTACTGCCTCTCTCCTCTCCGCTAGCTTGTAAACAAAGTAGCAATATAATAGAAGTTAACTTAACCTAAAGTCATGTCCGAAGACTAGTCATAACATAGTGAACAAAAAAATGTGGGGAGAGAGCCTTAAGTGCTGATACGTCAGCTGTTGACCCATTTAGAAAAAAACTAAAATCTATCATTCAAGAGGAAAAGTTAGATTTAGCTTAAGTGTATAATGCCGACGAGACAGGTCTATTCTGGCGCGCCTTGCCCGAGAACCCGCAAGGCTCCAAAACCTTAAAACATACGCCTGGACGAAAAATTTGCAAAGAACGCGTTTCTGAGTTATTAAGTGATAATGCAGATGGAAGCCATATTTTAAAGCCATTGTCGTACGTAAAAGTAAACAACCATGGGTTATTAAGAATGTAATGTCCACATTACTACAATTCAAACAATGCGTGGTTTACGGCAGTCATCACCCATGATTGGTTTCACAACCATACTGTGACAAGGCACCAAGAAAATAAAAACCAGAATGATGTGAAAGTCATGATCCTATTAGATAATGCACCTGCGCATCCAGATGCAAAGAAACCGTGTAGTGCCAATGGTAAGGTCAAATGTGTGTTCTTGCCACCTAACACAACTTCCCTGATACAGCCGATGGACCGAGGCGTTATCTACACTGCAAAGTGGTTGTACAGAAAGAAATTCCTGGGAAGTTTTCGAAGTTGAGGAGCCTCTGGACGGTGAAGATAACGGGCAGAAAAAACACTCCAAAACATAAAATCGTATGATTTTAGTTCCATGATTTTCAATTTTGCAAGTGCAGTAAACACGAACTCTACATTGGCTAATGCGTGGAAGAAACTTTTGTATGATGGCAGTGTTGAATTAGACACCAATGTAATTTACTTTTACCAAACACTGTTTGCGGGTGGCGAGAAAGCTGTCGCAGTAGACGAGATCGAAGACTGGCTTGACGGAGATGAAGATTGGATCACATCATGACTGGCGAAGAAATTGTGGAAAGTATAAGCAATGTAAGGGACACTAGTAGCCAATCTGAGGCTGAGGATGTGGATTTCGGAAATTCGAAAGTGAAATTAAGTGAGGTTAAACAGCATCTGAATTGTGTAATAGACTTTGTCGAGAAAACTGACAATAAACAGATTTCCGCATACTACAGAGTGAGCCAAAAGTCCCCGAACCGCCTGCGCGGTGTTTTTCATGTCCGCGTTCTCGGCGCTCGTCGCCTGCCGCTATCATAGAAAGGCGCGGATGAAACCATACAACATTTTTAAAACTACTTTTAAAGGCTTTACTTACCAACTTTATGAAAGGAGATGCTGAAACTGGCCACCGTCGTTGTCCATACATTTTTGGCACCTCTTTAGGAAACTATCCATCACTCGCCATAGTTCACGCTGAGAAATTTCCTGGCGGACATTTTGTTTTAATGCTTCCAGGGTGTGTGGGTTTGTCTTGTACATTTTATGTTTTAAATTACCCTGGAGGGGTATTTTATGAACAATATTACTGGCTGCGCGGTGTTTTTCCACTGGGCGTGTGGAAATATAAAAACATGATAACGCTATAAACAAAGTCACGCTGTTGTGATTTTTCTGTGCAGTGTGAAGTGCAGTTTTGAGTTGACGATGATGTGATGCAGTTCAGTTATTACGAGTTATTTATTATTTTGTGCTGTACTTAGTCACAAAGTATATTATGGCTCAGTATATGTTTTCTACTGCACAGCGTGAGTAGGTTATTTAGGACAGACCTGGCACAGTTTTTTGCGTTTATATGGGAAAAGATAGGGAAAACGAGGGTAGATACTAGGCTAGGAGAGCATCCAAGGAGGAAAAATGCGTTTATATGGGGGAGATAGGGAATATGAGGTTAGATGTCGACTAGACAGGGTTTGAAAGGTCTGAATATACGCTTTATAAGGGAAAGGATAGGGAAAACGATGGGAGATGCTAGGTTGAGAGAGTCTTCATGGAGGAAAATGAGTTTATATGGGGGGGGGAGATAGGGAAAACGAGGGTAGATGCTAGGATAGACAGAGGTTGAAGTAGGAGGAATGTGCTTTATATGAGAGTGGCAGGGAATACGAGGAGAAGCGCTAGGCTAGTCAGAGGTCGACTAGAGTATACAATTATACACGAAAAATAGGGAGTAGATGATAATGCTAGGCAGGTGCTGAAGAAGGGAGAGTATGCGTTTATATGAGAGAGATAGGGAATACGGGGAGAAATGCTAGGGAAGACAGGGACTGAAGGTGTGTAGGGTGTTTTCCAGAAGGGAAGAGCAAGAATTTCAGAGGTATTTAGAGCACAATATAACTATTTTAGAACACACTTAGAAGCTTTTTAGGCACATGCTTAGATAACTTTGCAGGTATTCTGATGATGTTTAATGCGGTGGAACAGACATTTGACATCCTCTTACTGGCTTTAAAATATTTTTAGACATAGAAACAGATACGTGTTTTAGGGTATTGGGGTAAGCATTTTAGCCAGTGTACTAGGAATTGTGGAGCATTTTAGAGTTCATTTAGAGTCATTTTAGGCACAGGTGCAGATATTTTTTGATATGAACAAGGCTTTCAGGACATTCTGGTATGAGGCAGGCGAATTTTAGATGTTTCAACAGCATTTTGGGAACTGGAGCAGGTAGATTCAGGGCATTCATATAGGCTTCAGAATATTTCGAGGTGCTTTATGATGCTTTTAAGGTATTTTGACCATTTTCAATACGTTTTCAAAGCTCGTGCTAGAAGTGTTTGTGGCTCTTTAAAGGTATTTTAGGTTATGGATGGGGCATAGACGCAGACCATTAAGAGTTCCTGAAGAGACTTTTGGAAAGTGTAGGGGCTGTTTTATAGGCTTTGGAAAGAGTAGCGGGTGTTTTATCGGCTTTTGAATAAGTGTAGTGGCTGTTTTGTCGGCTTTTGGATAAGTGTAGTGACCGTTTATTGGCTTTTGGTAAATGTAGTGGCTGTTTTTATGAGGGCTTTTGGGAAATGGTTTTCAGGCATTCTCTCGTGTTTATAGAGTTTTTCTCTTGTATTACGCAAGTCTTATGATCTATAACCATTTCTAACGTTTTTACAGTCATATCGGATCCTTTTATGATCTTCTCAATATTCTAATGCTAGCATGCATGAAAGTATGTAGAGATGCCTTTTCTAACTCGACCTTAGGTTCTGTTAGTGATATTATTGTTTTTATTCAGCTTTTCTGTTTTTGTATGGTTAATTGTTGGTTAGGTGTATCGTCTTTACCAGTTAATTGATGCTTTATTAGATAAGGATTGTAAGGGTAGGCGCCTCTCCCCTTTTATCTAGGCTTGAGACTAGCACTAGGATTTGCTCCTAATGGCAGGGTTAACACCTCCCACTCAACATTCTTATTTTTATTTATTCTTAGGTGTCTGCTAGATGTATACACAGTACATGGCAAACTTCCACTTTTTAAAGTTGTAGAATCACGAGAAAATTATCATCTAAGGATTAGATTCTCTTAGGCACTGCTTGTAATGCTGTAATGGCCATATGCATATGTCGTTATTCCATCCTCAGCAACGACTCTTTTATCGTCGTATGGAGTCAATGCAATTTTATTCACTTGCACTGTGGTAACAGTATGTTTTCGTGACAGGATCAGATTCATGGGTGTCCTTATTATTTCTCTGGCTTTAAGACAGTCTGTATAACTGTCGAATGTGATGTGCTGCTTAATAGTGCCACGTTTTATACCTTTAATCTTTTTTATGATTGAGCCGTGGATATCTAGCGCATACATCTTAGGTCGCAGTCCGACAAAGCGTTGGATGATTTTACCATTTGCCTCATCTTTAAATTTTCCAAGCACTTTCTTGTTTAGAGCTGAATAGCATATATGGTTTGTAGGATAATCAGCCGTATCCAGATGCTCAAGAAAACGTAGCTTGTCCTTGTACACATCTTCAGTTGTAACTTGATGGATGAATGAATCAGTGTCCATATACATCAGCTTCAGGTTTTCAACTCCATAATGCGGTAACAACACATCATAATGATAGTGAATCATTAATGTCTTGGAGATGTCCAACACACTCATTCCAATGTATATAGGCTTGTTGAAGACGATCTGTCGGGAGGCCATATGCACAGCAGCTAGATTGGTAGCATATATTGTTCGATCGATAAACGTAGGCTTTGCAATTAACTTTTCCAGAGTCTTCTCGTTTACCACCAGCCGTATATCCACACGATTACGAAGGTTCTCCATTGTTTTTCCAAACATAGCATTGTTGAACAGTTTGTAGAGATCCTTCTCAAAATCATTTGCAGCCTTTTGTCGTAGTCTGTTGTTAAATTCCACATACGGTTTTAACCACTGTGACTGTCGGAATTGTAGCACACGATGGATTTTTGTTAGTCGTAGTCCATGACTAAGAGCTTGCTTCAAAGTCATGTAATGCACTACATACTTCTTTCGTGATCCAAGGTGAGGAATTAACTTCTTTGTAGTAGACTCCTTTGGTTTCAGACACTCAGGCAGGAATGGTAAATCATTATGCAGATCATGGAGTTCAGCAGGATACTCGATGTCAACTTCTAATATGTATCCATGAGGATCATCTTCTTCTAGTCTTTGTAAGTTTATTTCTTCAGGTGAAACCCACTGAAATCCACCAAAAGGAAGGGCGTGACACATTGCCCACCCATATTGGTTATTAGCGTCCTCATATGTGATGAATTGGGTTGGTCTCGACGGATCAAACTTGTCCATGTAAGTGTTATTAGCCTCTGCATAGCGGTGGGAAACTTGGCATAAACCTCCTCTTATGCCGGATTCTATCATGAGTAGTTGGTCATAATCCTGTAACAGTTCCAGTTCGATTCCAGTATACAGTAACATGGCGTCCCATGTAAGTCCTGGAGAGGTAAAATAATGTGCTGGATCAACTTTATGCGTTTTGAGAGTTTGCTCTCTGAATGTCTCAAAGACATCAGCTAGAAGAAGAACATCCGAGATTAAGTAGAGGTCACTGTATTCACCCAGGTTTCTCACATTAAACAGCTCCCATACATTTTTAGCATGATCGTAGTCAGCATCACTAATTTCCTCTTCATTTAATTTATTGTAGAAGGAGTCCTTAGGAGGCAGGCAGGTCTCGTTCAAGACGTTCCATGAAGTGACGTAATCATAGGGAAATACACCCTTACGGGTCATCAATTTCATCTTGTCTTCTCCGAAGTACTTCAATGTTTCAGGGTACGATGTCAGATTTTTTACCAGCTTATCCAAGCTTGTACTCAGGAACCGAAAACTATCTACAAACCGAAGCTTTATATCTCCTACATACTTGGAGAATGAGATATAGCTTTCTTCAGAGTTAGGAATTACCTCCACACGTTCACTTGTACATCCCAACTCCTTAACAATGAAGTGTGAGTCATACCCACTGAGGTTGTGCATGAAGACAGGGATATATTTAGGCGTTTTACAGGCTAAATTGCATTCATTATGAAGACTTCCTCGGTATTCACCACTGATGTGATCATGATCGCGTACTTTATAGTTCACTTCTGTAAAGGTTTTTCCACACAAGTAGCATACTATAGAAGACCCAAAATCCTTTTGCTGTTGATCTGTAAGTTTCAGGGGCATGACAGATTTGTATATATTATTAATCTCCTTTGCAAGGAATGACAGGTATTCCATAAACTTCTGAGCAGCATCATAACCACGATATACATAGGGCTGCTTAGGAAGACCTGTTTCGAGGTGTTCAACGCTGGTTGATGGTTTAACGTAAACACAGAAGCTCATTGCTGTATGCTCTTGATAAGGGGTTGTATAAGAAGTTTCAGGACTGGGTATGCATGTATGACATGGAGCGAGAATGCTTTCAAAGTCTGCATAGATGACGTAAGGTAGTTTCAACATCCTCTCAAAATTTTTAAACTGTACAATTGATTTCTCATTTGCAGGCATAACTACCCTTGCAACACCATGCTGATTACAGATGGATGCATGTTCTTGCAGCTTTTCCAGTCCACTTCGTCCATATCGATCGTCAAAATGTGTAAAGCACCGCTTACAGGTATATATCACTCCATCATGCTTAGTTTTCTGACGTCGAACGAGCTTCTCAAAATTCTTGATATATACATAGTGATGTTTTCCACTACTGTCACTCAATAGTAGGAGGTCACGGTGGTCAGGTAGCTCAGTGTCAGCAACCTTTATCGGATACACTTCATGCTTCTCATCCAGACCGAAAACGTTGATAGACATCCTATTAAGCTTCTCAAATTTAGGTATTTGAGAAAGTGGAGTAGGATAGGAAACGCAGCTGAAGTCATACTTATCTTGAAGCTGTTTGTATTTACTCACACGCTGTGCATTCTTCTCGACGAATTTGGCTAGTACAGAATATATGAAGCATAGCTCATCAGTTAAATTCTGGATGTTAATGCATGCTTTCATTGCTTCAATAGATGGCGGTAGTGCTATGTAGCTGCTTCCTCGTAAGGGTTTGTACTTGTTAATACGAAGGCGCACCCCTTCCACAGCAAGCAGAGCCCAGCTGCTTCCCTTTAATTGTGACTCCTCCATTTCAGTAACCAACTTCTTCATTTTCGTTTCCAGCATAGAGTCCAGATCCGTTTCTAAGAAAGCAGCTTGATTCCGTGTTTTAAATGTTTTGTCACAGGTTTCTCCGATACTGTTTACAAATCGGCACTCAACCAGCAGATTAATTTTCACACTCTTGTGAATACCAAGCTCTTTATGCACTGCCTGGATTATTCGTTGTTTGGCCTCATGCAGGTATATATTCAAGTCCTTAGATGAATCGCATCGTATAAAATACGATTTCAATCGTCCTTCGAACGCTGTCTCGTATTCTTTCATGTCACAGTCCTCCATTGTGGATAATATGTGATGTTTGGTAGGCTCCAATCTGCTTTTCTTCTGAGGACTGCTTATTTCACATACGTCTTCGTGCCGCTGTCCCTTGTAACCATCATTAAAGGTTACATTACAATGTTTACATTTGAAGAGCTTCTTGCAGTTCATCTCGTGTCTTCTCTTGTCATAACTTCGGAGGAATTCCTTTCTACATTTAATACAAGCGTATCCAGTAGCGCTTGGAATAATATCCTTATACGCTGAGTTATTCATCTTTATTCTTGATGCAATAACGTATTAATCCTTCTTCAAGGGAAATGTAGACCTTTTTGCCTTGATAACACTTTAGAAAGCTGATTATTCTTGGAGAGAACACGATGTTAACACCGCAAGACTAATTAGCGCAATGAAGTCCAGTGTCCGCGGTCACCCTATTTATAGAGGTAGCACGAACCTTTTAGATCAATTATATACTGAATTTTAATAATAAAACGATGATTAAGCGTCTAAACTCTTATATCTCAATACGTTACACCGGTATTCGGACGTTTCCGTAAGTGTTCGAACATGTTCGTGTGTTTGGAAAGGTGCTCGAATGTGTTGTGTATGTCTGCGTATGTATCGTGTGTGTGTGTGCGTGTGTGTGTGTTTTGAGCTGTCTCGGGGTGCGCGTGTCTGTGTGTGTGTATGTATGTCCGTGTGTGTGTCTGCGTGTGTGTGTGTGTGTTTTGAACTGTCTCGGGGTGTGTATGTCTGCGTGTGTGTGTATGTCCGTGTGTGTGTATCTGTGCGTGTCTGTGTGTGTATCTGTGTGTGAGTCTGTGTGTATGTGTGTATCTGTGTGTGTGTGCGTGTGTCCGTGTGTGTCTGTGTGTGCGTGTGTGTGTGTATCTGTGTGTGAGTCTGTGTGTATGTGTGTGTCTGCGTGTGTGTATGTCCGTGGGTGTGTGTCTGCGTGTGTGTGTGTATGAGTCTGTGTGTGTGTCTCTATGTGTGTGTGAGTCTGTGTGTGTGTGTGGGTGTGTGTGTGTGTGTTTTGAACTGTCTCGGGGTGTATATGTCTGCGTGTGTGTGTATGTCCGCGGGTGTGTGTCTGCGTGTGTGTGTGTGTGTATGAGTCTGTGTGTTTATGTCTATGTGTGTGTGTGTATCTGTGTGTGAGTCTGTGTGTATGTGTGTATGTCAGTGTGTGTGTCCGCGCGTGTGTGTGTGTGTGTGAGTCTGTGTGTTTATGTGTGTGTGTGGGCGTGTGTGTCTGTGTGTATGTTTGAGTGTTTATGTCTGTGTGTGTGTGTGCGGGTGTGGGTGCTGATCAAGAAGAAGAAAGGAATAAAGTAGAAAGGAAGAAGGAAAGAGAGAAAGAAGAAAAAAAAAGAAAGAAAATTAAGAATTTTAATTCAGACCTAAGGATACTTAAGTATACTTATAAATATATGGGTTAAACACTTTTTATTCCAGCCGTATATGTCTCCTAGTTTAATATTTATGAACCATTAAATTTTTATAAAGATTCGAACAAGGACCATAGGTTACCTAAGTACATATCACGGTTTAACACAGATAATGAATTACATCTAATAAATACATTTTTGATCCGTCCATACAACTCCCTTAGTTTAATAGCTATTGATCATTAAATATTTTGCTCTAAGATAATAGTAAAAAATTAATCCTTAAATAGCTTGATTACAATTATTTTCTAATGATACCTGAAAAGTCTTTCACTAAGCCTCTTAGTGCTATAAACTTATTCTGATTTTACCATATTTGTCTAAGTCTTTTAACTCATTAAGAATTAACCATTTAGGTTTTACCGATTCGAGGTCGGATATGAACTTCGGACTCCTAAATAGTTGTTCAGAGAATCTATCCACTGCTATCAATTTAATGTAATTTGTTCGAAGAGTCTAGCTGCCCTACTTCGGGAATAATGAAACATCAAAGTTTAAAACTCTGGCGAGACTCGAACTCCGGTCCCTAGAGATATCTTTCGGTAACTAATCAATAATACAGAACTATGTGAATCCTTGTTGATGCTAAAAGGGCATAAAGTCAGTAGTATACAGTGAGACCTTCTGGATCAATTTATGGCTTTTTAATTGGCTTAATTAATTTAAATTGGCTGTAATTGGTCTTTCATGTAAGCCCGACCCAAGTACATGATACCTTCTGGATCAATTTATGGCTTTTTAATTGGTTCACATGGTTCATTTGGTCTTTCATGTAAGCCCGACCTAAAGCACATGGGGTTTCTGGATCAATTTATGGCTTTTTAATTGGTTCACTTGGTCTTTCAGGCAAAGGGGACCTATAGTGCATGAGTCTTCTGGATATATTAATGGTTACTGCTGGAGTTGGTAATTGCGAGGGTCGCTTACATGTCCACGTGGTGTCATTTACTTGAAGCATTTAAAGGCACCCTCCTCCTCGGCTTTGGGTGAGGGAGGTAATCAAAATAATGTATGCATTTCCAGTCAGCTATGAGACATGATTCACCCCTATAAAGTACACAGCGTTAATTCTAATCATATACATCAAATAAAAAAATACAAGTTTCAATTTTTGTGGCGAACGCTCCTAACAACTGTAGATGTTTAAAAAAATCGAAAGGTTTAATTTTCACCATCCTACCGGGACTTGTTGCTTTGAACGGGTCGATAACACGCTAGTGTTATCCGCTAAAATGCAACAGGAGGGTTCTGAAAGTTATCGTAGAAATGGCTAGTATACGATGTTCGCTAACTAAAGCACACCTCTTTATTACAATGAGAAATTTCGCAAATTAGAATCACAAGCGATGAAAAAATATTGGAATATTTAGCTTTAAAGGTTAACAAGCGTCACTCTGTACTTAAATACCCTGATAAGAACGCTAAACCTTCTGTAAGCGGTATAGAAGAATGAGAAACTCAGTATACCAATTTTTGGAGCATACTAAACCCCGACGAGGGGGAGAACCCTTATCGCAATCTCCCCTTCTGTATACAATTTAGCTGCTATTGTGTCCGAGCTTCGCCCTAGTGGCTTCTCCACATGTCTTGTTAAAAGGTCCAGCGTACATTTCTCCGAATCGTTCTAAAAACGTCGATATTTACCAAGAAAATAATTTTAATAACTAGAACTACAAATAAATATCGCTACCAAGAATTGATACTTCACATCTCATTGTATACTACTGACTTTATGCCCTTTTAGCATCAACAAGGATTCACATAGTTCTGTATTATTGATTAGTTACGGAAAGATATCTCTAGGGACCGGAGTTCGAGTCTCGCCAGAGTTTTAAACTTTGATGTTTCATTATTCCCGAAGTAGGGCAGCTAGACTCTTCGAACAAATTACATTAAATTGATAGCAGTGGATAGATTCTCTGAACAACTATTTAGGAGTCCGAAGTTCATATCCGACCTCGAATAGGTAAAACCTAAATGGTTAATTCTTAATGAGTTAAAAGACTTAGACAAATATGGTAAAATCAGAATAAGTTTATAGCACTAAGAGGCTTAGTGAAAGACTTTTCAGGTATCATTAGAAAATAATTGTAATCAAGCTATTTAAGGATTAATTTTTTACTATTATCTTAGAGCAAAATATTTAATGATCAATAGCTATTAAACTAAGGGAGTTGTATGGACGGATCAAAAATGTATTTATTAGATGTAATTCATTATCTGTGTTAAACCGTGATATGTACTTAGGTAACCTATGGTCCTTGTTCGAATCTTTATAAAAATTTAATGGTTCATAAGTATTAAACTAGGAGACATATACGGCTGGAATAAAAAGTGTTTAACCCATATATTTATAAGTATACTTAAGTATCCTTAGGTCTGAATTAGAATTCTTAATTTTCTTTTTTTTTTCTTCTTTCTCTCTTTCCTTCTTCCTTTCTACTTTATTCCTTTCTTCTTCTTGATCAGCACCCACATGCGCACACACACACACACAGACATAAACACTCAAACATACACACAGACACACACGCCCACACACACACATAAACACACAGACTCACACACACACACGCGGACACACACACTGACATACACACACTACACACAGACTCACACACACAGATACACACACACATAGACATAAACACACAGACTCATACACACACACACACGCAGACACACACCCGCGGACATACACACACACGCAGACATATACACCCCGAGACAGTTCAAAACACACACACACACCCACACACACACAGACTCACACACACACATAGAGACACACACACAGACTCATACACACACACACACGCAGACACACACCCACGGACATACACACACGCAGACACACACATACACACAGACTCACACACAGATACACACACACGCACACACAGACACACACACGGACACACGCACACACACAGACACACACATACACACAGACTCACACACAGATACACACACACAGACACGCACAGATACACACACACGGACATACACACACACGCAGACATACACACCCCGAGACAGTTCAAAACACACACACACACACACGCAGACACACACACGGACATACATACACACACACAGACACGCGCACCCCGAGACAGCTCAAAACACACACACACGCACACACACACACGATACATACGCAGACATACACAACACATTCGAGCACCTTTCCAAACACACGAACATGTTCGAACACTTACGGAAACGTCCGAATACCGGTGTAACGTATTGAGATATAAGAGTTTAGACGCTTAATCATCGTTTTATTATTAAAATTCAGTATATAATTGATCTAAAAGGTTCGTGCTACCTCTATAAATAGGGTGACCGCGGACACTGGACTTCATTGCGCTAATTAGTCTTGCGGTGTTAACATCGTGTTCTCTCCAAGAATAATCAGCTTTCTAAAGTGTTATCAAGGCAAAAAGGTCTACATTTCCCTTGAAGAAGGATTAATACGTTATTGCATCAAGAATAAAGATGAATAACTCAGCGTATAAGGATATTATTCCAAGCGCTACTGGATACGCTTGTATTAAATGTAGAAAGGAATTCCTCCGAAGTTATGACAAGAGAAGACACGAGATGAACTGCAAGAAGCTCTTCAAATGTAAACATTGTAATGTAACCTTTAATGATGGTTACAAGGGACAGCGGCACGAAGACGTATGTGAAATAAGCAGTCCTCAGAAGAAAAGCAGATTGGAGCCTACCAAACATCACATATTATCCACAATGGAGGACTGTGACATGAAAGAATACGAGACAGCGTTCGAAGGACGATTGAAATCGTATTTTATACGATGCGATTCATCTAAGGACTTGAATATGTACCTGCATGAGGCCAAACAACGAATAATCCAGGCAGTGCATAAAGAGCTTGGTATTCACAAGAGTGTGAAAATTAATCTGCTGGTTGAGTGCCGATTTGTAAACAGTATCGGAGAAACCTGTGACAAAACATTTAAAACACGGAATCAAGCTGCTTTCTTAGAAACGGATCTGGACTCTATGCTGGAAACGAAAATGAAGAAGTTGGTTACTGAAATGGAGGAGTCACAATTAAAGGGAAGCAGCTGGGCTCTGCTTGCTGTGGAAGGGGTGCGCCTTCGTATTAACAAGTACAAACCCTTACGAGGAAGCAGCTACATAGCACTACCGCCATCTATTGAAGCAATGAAAGCATGCATTAACATCCAGAATTTAACTGATGAGCTATGCTTCATATATTCTGTACTAGCCAAATTCGTCGAGAAGAATGCACAGCGTGTGAGTAAATACAAACAGCTTCAAGATAAGTATGACTTCAGCTGCGTTTCCTATCCTACTCCACTTTCTCAAATACCTAAATTTGAGAAGCTTAATAGGATGTCTATCAACGTTTTCGGTCTGGATGAGAAGCATGAAGTGTATCCGATAAAGGTTGCTGACACTGAGCTACCTGACCACCGTGACCTCCTACTATTGAGTGACAGTAGTGGAAAACATCACTATGTATATATCAAGAATTTTGAGAAGCTCGTTCGACGTCAGAAAACTAAGCATGATGGAGTGATATATACCTGTAAGCGGTGCTTTACACATTTTGACGATCGATATGGACGAAGTGGACTGGAAAAGCTGCAAGAACATGCATCCATCTGTAATCAGCATGGTGTTGCAAGGGTAGTTATGCCTGCAAATGAGAAATCAATTGTACAGTTTAAAAATTTTGAGAGGATGTTGAAACTACCTTACGTCATCTATGCAGACTTTGAAAGCATTCTCGCTCCATGTCATACATGCATACCCAGTCCTGAAACTTCTTATACAACCCCTTATCAAGAGCATACAGCAATGAGCTTCTGTGTTTACGTTAAACCATCAACCAGCGTTGAACACCTCGAAACAGGTCTTCCTAAGCAGCCCTATGTATATCGTGGTTATGATGCTGCTCAGAAGTTTATGGAATACCTGTCATTCCTTGCAAAGGAGATTAATAATATATACAAATCTGTCATGCCCCTGAAACTTACAGATCAACAGCAAAAGGATTTTGGGTCTTCTATAGTATGCTACTTGTGTGGAAAAACCTTTACAGAAGTGAACTATAAAGTACGCGATCATGATCACATCAGTGGTGAATACCGAGGAAGTCTTCATAATGAATGCAATTTAGCCTGTAAAACGCCTAAATATATCCCTGTCTTCATGCACAACCTCAGTGGGTATGACTCACACTTCATTGTTAAGGAGTTGGGATGTACAAGTGAACGTGTGGAGGTAATTCCTAACTCTGAAGAAAGCTATATCTCATTCTCCAAGTATGTAGGAGATATAAAGCTTCGGTTTGTAGATAGTTTTCGGTTCCTGAGTACAAGCTTGGATAAGCTGGTAAAAAATCTGACATCGTACCCTGAAACATTGAAGTACTTCGGAGAAGACAAGATGAAATTGATGACCCGTAAGGGTGTATTTCCCTATGATTACGTCACTTCATGGAACGTCTTGAACGAGACCTGCCTGCCTCCTAAGGACTCCTTCTACAATAAATTAAATGAAGAGGAAATTAGTGATGCTGACTACGATCATGCTAAAAATGTATGGGAGCTGTTTAATGTGAGAAACCTGGGTGAATACAGTGACCTCTACTTAATCTCGGATGTTCTTCTTCTAGCTGATGTCTTTGAGACATTCAGAGAGCAAACTCTCAAAACGCATAAAGTTGATCCAGCACATTATTTTACCTCTCCAGGACTTACATGGGACGCCATGTTACTGTATACTGGAATCGAACTGGAACTGTTACAGGATTATGACCAACTACTCATGATAGAATCCGGCATAAGAGGAGGTTTATGCCAAGTTTCCCACCGCTATGCAGAGGCTAATAACACTTACATGGACAAGTTTGATCCGTCGAGACCAACCCAATTCATCACATATGAGGACGCTAATAACCAATATGGGTGGGCAATGTGTCACGCCCTTCCTTTTGGTGGATTTCAGTGGGTTTCACCTGAAGAAATAAACTTACAAAGACTAGAAGAAGATGATCCTCATGGATACATATTAGAAGTTGACATCGAGTATCCTGCTGAACTCCATGATCTGCATAATGATTTACCATTCCTGCCTGAGTGTCTGAAACCAAAGGAGTCTACTACAAAGAAGTTAATTCCTCACCTTGGATCACGAAAGAAGTATGTAGTGCATTACATGACTTTGAAGCAAGCTCTTAGTCATGGACTACGACTAACAAAAATCCATCGTGTGCTACAATTCCGACAGTCACAGTGGTTAAAACCGTATGTGGAATTTAACAACAGACTACGACAAAAGGCTGCAAATGATTTTGAGAAGGATCTCTACAAACTGTTCAACAATGCTATGTTTGGAAAAACAATGGAGAACCTTCGTAATCGTGTGGATATACGGCTGGTGGTAAACGAGAAGACTCTGGAAAAGTTAATTGCAAAGCCTACGTTTATCGATCGAACAATATATGCTACCAATCTAGCTGCTGTGCATATGGCCTCCCGACAGATCGTCTTCAACAAGCCTATATACATTGGAATGAGTGTGTTGGACATCTCCAAGACATTAATGATTCACTATCATTATGATGTGTTGTTACCGCATTATGGAGTTGAAAACCTGAAGCTGATGTATATGGACACTGATTCATTCATCCATCAAGTTACAACTGAAGATGTGTACAAGGACAAGCTACGTTTTCTTGAGCATCTGGATACGGCTGATTATCCTACAAACCATATATGCTATTCAGCTCTAAACAAGAAAGTGCTTGGAAAATTTAAAGATGAGGCAAATGGTAAAATCATCCAACGCTTTGTCGGACTGCGACCTAAGATGTATGCGCTAGATATCCACGGCTCAATCATAAAAAAGATTAAAGGTATAAAACGTGGCACTATTAAGCAGCACATCACATTCGACAGTTATACAGACTGTCTTAAAGCCAGAGAAATAATAAGGACACCCATGAATCTGATCCTGTCACGAAAACATACTGTTACCACAGTGCAAGTGAATAAAATTGCATTGACTCCATACGACGATAAAAGAGTCGTTGCTGAGGATGGAATAACGACATATGCATATGGCCATTACAGCATTACAAGCAGTGCCTAAGAGAATCTAATCCTTAGATGATAATTTTCTCGTGATTCTACAACTTTAAAAAGTGGAAGTTTGCCATGTACTGTGTATACATCTAGCAGACACCTAAGAATAAATAAAAATAAGAATGTTGAGTGGGAGGTGGTAACCCTGCCATTAGGAGCAAATCCTAGTGCTAGTCTCAAGCCTAGATAAAAGGGGAGAGGCGCCTACCCTTACAATCCTTATCTAATAAAGCATCAATTAACTGGTAAAGACGATACACCTAACCAACAATTAACCATACAAAAACAGAAAAGCTGAATAAAAACAATAATATCACTAACAGAACCTAAGGTCGAGTTAGAAAAGGCATCTCTACATACTTTCATGCATGCTAGCATTAGAATATTGAGAAGATCATAAAAGGATCCGATATGACTGTAAAAACGTTAGAAATGGTTATAGATCATAAGACTTGCGTAATACAAGAGAAAAACTCTATAAACACGAGAGAATGCCTGAAAACCATTTCCCAAAAGCCCTCATAAAAACAGCCACTACATTTACCAAAAGCCAATAAACGGTCACTACACTTATCCAAAAGCCGACAAAACAGCCACTACACTTATTCAAAAGCCGATAAAACACCCGCTACTCTTTCCAAAGCCTATAAAACAGCCCCTACACTTTCCAAAAGTCTCTTCAGGAACTCTTAATGGTCTGCGTCTATGCCCCATCCATAACCTAAAATACCTTTAAAGAGCCACAAACACTTCTAGCACGAGCTTTGAAAACGTATTGAAAATGGTCAAAATACCTTAAAAGCATCATAAAGCACCTCGAAATATTCTGAAGCCTATATGAATGCCCTGAATCTACCTGCTCCAGTTCCCAAAATGCTGTTGAAACATCTAAAATTCGCCTGCCTCATACCAGAATGTCCTGAAAGCCTTGTTCATATCAAAAAATATCTGCACCTGTGCCTAAAATGTCTCTAAATGAACTCTAAAATGCTCCACAATTCCTAGTACACTGGCTAAAATGCTTACCCCAATACCCTAAAACACGTATCTGTTTCTATGTCTAAAAATATTTTAAAGCCAGTAAGAGGATGTCAAATGTCTGTTCCACCGCATTAAACATCATCAGAATACCTGCAAAGTTATCTAAGCATGTGCCTAAAAAGCTTCTAAGTGTGTTCTAAAATAGTTATATTGTGCTCTAAATACCTCTGAAATTCTTGCTCTTCCCTTCTGGAAAACACCCTACACACCTTCAGTCCCTGTCTTCCCTAGCATTTCTCCCCGTATTCCCTATCTCTCTCATATAAACGCATACTCTCCCTTCTTCAGCACCTGCCTAGCATTATCATCTACTCCCTATTTTTCGTGTATAATTGTATACTCTAGTCGACCTCTGACTAGCCTAGCGCTTCTCCTCGTATTCCCTGCCACTCTCATATAAAGCACATTCCTCCTACTTCAACCTCTGTCTATCCTAGCATCTACCCTCGTTTTCCCTATCTCCCCCCCCCATATAAACTCATTTTCCTCCATGAAGACTCTCTCAACCTAGCATCTCCCATCGTTTTCCCTATCCTTTCCCTTATAAAGCGTATATTCAGACCTTTCAAACCCTGTCTAGTCGACATCTAACCTCATATTCCCTATCTCCCCCATATAAACGCATTTTTCCTCCTTGGATGCTCTCCTAGCCTAGTATCTACCCTCGTTTTCCCTATCTTTTCCCATATAAACGCAAAAAACTGTGCCAGGTCTGTCCTAAATAACCTACTAGCGTGTATTTATTTATGATTCGTTTTGTTAACTCGGTCAGCTCAACAAGTGAAAGTACGATTTGCAGAAAGATTTCCAGATGTAAAAGTTCCAGGCCGTACAACAATCCATGAACTTTACAATACATTTCAGGCCACAGGAAGTGTTCAGGCTAGGAAATCTAAAAGATGGCGTTCGGTTCTTACCGAAGAAACATTAGACGACATCGGTCAAAGTCGAATTTCATGATGGATAGTTTCCTAAGGAGGTGCCAAAAATGTATGGCCAACGAGGTGGCCAGTTTCAGTATTTCCTTTCATAAAGTTGGTAAATAAAGCCTTTAAAAGTAGCTTTAAAAATGTAGTATGGTTTCATCCACGCCTTTCTGTAATAGCGGCAGACGGAAACGAGCGCCGAGAATGCGGACAGGCATAACACCGCGCAGGCGGTTCGGAGTCTTCTGGCTCACTCTGTATTATTATATGAGGAGTCTTCGTGATCTCATTGTGAAAGAGATGTGTGCTAGTCCACAAAAGAAAATTTATAGTTTCTTTAAACCAAACAAATAAAGAATGTGTAATTAAAATCAGGTGGCTCATTGTAGCTTAAGTTCTAATAAAATTACACAGTACTCTTAATTTCATTCACAATTTTTCTCTGTGGTGTTTATTTCTCTCAATCCGGACAACATTGAGCTCCAATTGGTCCGGATTAACGAGGTTTTTATGTATGTATAAGTATGTATGTATATATATATATATATATGATACTGAGGATATTGATTTATTAGGTACTGTTGTTGTGCAGAAATTATCTTGGAATTCACATATAAATTATGTCAAGTAATAGATTGTCTACAGCCTTGTATTTGTTCAAATGTTTTAAGACGTGTAGTGTCTGAAAACTACATTCGTGGTGTATCTTTTGCTTTTTCCCCTCTATTCCCTAATATGGCTTGATTTTGTAGGGGGAAGGGTAATGACATTAATAATGCTTTGTTGCTGCGGGAAAAAAAATTTGATGTGTACATTCACATGACTTTATCCACCCTCTATCATTTATTAGTGACTATAGGTACACATTTTTTTTAAGAAAGCTTATTTTTCTATCGGCTTCATTTTAATGAAGGTAAACCTTTGCAGAAAGGTTCATTATATTGCTTAACGTTTACCGTTAATACAAGAGATTATACAAAATTCCTTCCGAATGAAGTGGATTTCACATGCTATTCCCAGAAAATTCAAGATATGCATGTTATTTTGTCATGTAAATATCTTTAATATGTGATATTTTAATCAAAATTGTTAGCCATTCTTTTAGAAAGTAAAAAATTTCGAGAAATGTTCAATGCAAAGTGTAGTTTGGGGTATGGCAATTTTCTTGAAAAATCCTAGTGTCATATCTTGAGAAGGTACTGAACCTGATTACCAAGTTTGGTGTTTATCCGATTTTTCATTTTTGAGTCATTTGTTCACACACACAAACACACATACGGACCTTGTTCTAAATATGATATATTATTATTATTATTATTATTATTATTATTATTATTATTATTATTATTATTATTATTCAAGAGGGCACAAAATGTATTTCCGCTGGAATCTCAATAGCGAACTTTTCGGTGGAATACATACCTATCTACGTGGTAGATAAAGTAAAACCTACTCGAATTTTATCTAAATTACCATTTAAAGCACATTGTGGGCCTTTATTAAATTGAAGATTCTTACTATAATAAAATTGTGTATTTTTCGGTATTTACGTTAAAAGCATGTAATTAGTTATGGCACTAGAAATTAAATTCACACTCATAATAACAAAGACATCACATTTATATACATACAAGAGAAATAACGCAATACCGTAGGAGATAGTCAGATTTTTAAGAACAGATGCTATGTGATAGATTTGAAATTCCGTTCTCTTTACATTATCACGAAAAAAATAGTGATTTTGCGGTTGAAAATGTATGTAGTATTTGAGAATTCAAATCTATAATAAAGAATATCTCAGAAATGGTTAAAGAAAGGGGAGAAATATTTGCCATAAATTTTGTGATTTAACGAAATATAACTTTTTGTGTAGTACGTTTTTGTCTATCTCTTACAAGGTATAACTATTTCATTCACTCAGAATGAAAACGACTTGGCAGGCTATTCCCATAAAGCTAGAGATACACATTTTATTTGTCATGCAAACATCTTAAGCATATGGTAATTTAATCAATATCGTTACCCATTTTGAGATAGTCAAAAAGTAACGAAAATTTTTCCATGTAAAGGTAGTCTGGGGTGGGAGAATTTTCTGGAAAATCCTCGTGTTGCATCTTTGAAGGACGCTGAACTTAAACACCTGACTTTTCGTTTTTGAATTTTGCATTCCACTCTCTCTCTCTCTCTCTCTCTCTCTCTCTCTCACATACACACACACACACACACCTTTTCTAAAAATGACTTTTTAGATTCAGGGACCTCCAAACTTGTATTTCCAGCGAAATCTCAGTATCGAAATTCTACTTACTATAGGTAAGCAGTAAGAGAAAATAAAAATCGATGTGATACATTCACGTGACTTTCTCTACCCTCTATCGTTTATTAGTCGGTATGCGAACTGTTTTTGCGGAAGCTTATTTTTCTATATTCTTCATTTTAATTACTTTATTTTGCAGAAATAGCTACATTACACATTTCGTTATAGATATAAAGGGAACAGCGATAGTCAAATGTTCAAGAACTGGAGTTATATGCTGGTCTTAAAATTCCATACCCTTTCCATGCAATCGCGATAAAGAACTGGATATTGACAGAACTATAAAAGAATGACAAAATATTGAACAATTCGAACCAATGATAACGGATATCTCGGAAATGGTTAATGCCACAACAATATTATTTGAAATAAACTGTGTGTTTTAAGGATGTCTACACATTTGTGTAGTACGTTTTCGTCTATCGCTTAACGTTTATCATTTTCAGTTATACAAGTTTATACAAAACCCTTCCGAATGAAGAGGACTTTGCAAAAATTATTACAGGATTTTTGAGAAAATTAAAAATGTCGAAAACGTTTTAACGTAAAGGTAGTTTGGTGATTTTCTTGAAAATCCTCGCGTTGCATCTTTGGAAGGTACTGAACTTAAATACCAAGTTTGGTGCTTATGCGACATTTCGTTTTTGAGTTAAATAGACACACATACAGACACACACGAAATTTTTCTAAAATTGTTTTATTTGTTATTCAGGGGGGCCTCTAAACGTTTACTTCCTGTGAAATCTCGATATCAAATTTTGGGTGGAATGCAATACCTTCTCTACCTATTATGTGCTTGGTAGAGAAAGTAAAAAGAGGAGCAGAAGTATATAATATACTGGCTTTGATATTGCATAATCTTTGCATGTACTTAATCAGAAACAAACAGTGAATTAGCACTTCAAAATCTATTGATAAGTGTAAAGAAACAATAGCGCAGGTCTCGGAAATAGCTAATGTCATAAGTATTTTCATTTAACACAGTAAATTGTATATTTAACGAGATCTGCATTGTTTGAAAGTTTTAGTCTATCCCTTAAATATGGTTTTCTGGTTATAGTAAAGTCAAGAGGAATAAATATAAAATTTACAGGTTTACTCATTATTCCAATATTTCCTCAAACCATAGTTTAATCAAAATATTTACAGGAATTTTCAAGAAAATAAAATCGAATTTTATGTATGCAAAGCTTGTTTGGGAATTTTTGAAAATCTTGGCCTTCCGTCCTTCAAATGTGCTAAACTTAAATATGAAATCTGCATGTATTATGCAAGCTCAGATCCACATCCACACTGACACAGTTTCTCTCTTCTCCGTCTCACTCCCTGACATAAATATACGCATGTGAGCCTCTTTCTAAAACTAGTACCTTAGAGTTCAGGGGTCATCTAAATATGTACTTCTGGCGAATTTTCGATATCGCTTTTTCGGTTCGATAAATTACTTTCCTTAACCACCATAGATATTAATAAAAATGTAACACCAAGGATTGTTATAGTGGTTGAGGCTTTGGGCCACGACATTCAATCTTCTAGCTATATACATTAAGTAACTTTCCAAGATTGTTACAGCATAGGACCTATTAGTAGTTAAAAGAACTGCATTATATTGCTTTAAATTGTCAATAAACAGGAAAGACTTAATTAGAGGGTTTCAGTAAACCACATCAGCTGTTTATCCTAGCAGCTTGGGCTAGTTATTTTCTGCTACCTCCAGTACTAGCACGGTATCGCATATGTTTGGAAACACTATTAAATACTGAACTGCACTAAAGGCCGGAAATCTTCAATGCTGATGTTACTTGGTTTTACACGCTAATGAACATTTTATACAAGCAAGATGTTGAAACAAATTTCATCTTATTACTCGTGCACTAAACCTATGGACGAATTTTCCTGCAGCATGACACCACAGGAAACGAACCGTCACATTTATTTCTGACACTATCGTTAACCACGTGACCCTATTTGATGACGTTAGATAAACAAGTGACTATCCCAAGATGTTTCTGAGAAGATTGTCTACGTGATGTAACTCACTCAAAAAGAAATATAATGATATAAGGTGTAATTGAAATTCACTGACACAAGAGGGGACGAACGGAGCGAGGGGCTAATATGAAGCCCATGTTAATTTCAAAATAGTTCAGTAACCAGCTTTCGAAACGGCACCAGTATCTCATAGTAAAAATATGGTGATTCATGGAATTTATGTTATTAACCTTCTAAAGCTATAAAAATGAAGCATTTTGATTTCTCTTGGTTTAAAGGATGTGGCGTTTGGCAACTACTAATTCTAATCTCCCCCCGCTTCATTTCTTGAGTTTTAAAACACTGCCGCAAGCAGATTTGGATTAGTGTAATGTATAACTGAATGCTCCAATTGAACCATAATCTTGTGTGATTAGTTGGTTTCTTCTTTGTAAGTCACAGTTTACACTTTTTATAAGTATACATTACTGGCCTACCTACGTCCGTACTTTGGTCCGTAGCACTGTTTAACAACAGCTTAACTTGCAACTTCAAGTGCTATTTTGTACCTTACACGGACACACAATAGCTCTTTCCGGAGCTTCTGTTGCTGCAGCTACTGGCGTTAAGAAAGCATGTTTGAATTTGTCTATCTGTGCAGCACGCTCTACCTGATTGAAGTGTTGCAGTCTTGTGTGATATTTGTGAATGCCCGACGCTGTACTAGCAGATGTATATAGTAACCTCAACTTCGTAGTTTAACATTTCTATATGCATAATGTAAATGCCAAAAAAGTGTTCACTATCAGTGTGTTAAAGTGTTAAGATGTTCTCCCAAACAGATTAAAATTATCATCTGGTGATAAAAATAACTAAGTCAGTACTCATAGCAAACATGTGCAACAAAGCCTATACAAGAATTTAGAGATTAACAACGTGATTAAGCGATTTAAGATTTCCAGTGACAATGTATCTCAACACAATAAATACTACCTTCTTAAGTTAGTTCAGCCACGTCTGTAATTAAGTGATTTTTACTTTCTCTACCACGTATCTACATAGTAGATAGTCGGCAGAGATAGTATTTCATTCCACCCAAAAATTCGATACTGAGATTTTACCCGATATATGTTTTGAGGCCCCCAGAATAAATAAAAAAATTAAAAAAAGCAAAAACATTTTTAGAAAAAGGTCCGCGTGCGTGTGTATGTGTGAGCAACATAACACAAAAACGAAAAGTCGGCTAAATACCAAACGTAGTATTTAGGTTCAATATCTTCCAAAGATGCGACACGAAGGTTTTCAAACTACCTTTATATGGAAGATTTTTTTTCAAATTTTTGTTTTTCTTAAAAATGGCTCTAACGATTTTGATTAAAGACATTTACGTGGCATATAAAATTATATCTTGAATTTTCTGGAAATAGTATGGGAATTCCTCTTCATTCAGAGGAAATTTTGTATAATCTTGTAGGTACAACTGGTAAATGTTAAGCGATAGACGAACATGTACCGCACAAAGAATATAGAACGCTTTAAAACACATAGTTTATTTTAAATAACACTTCTTTTCAGGCATTAGCCATTTCAGAGATATCCGTTATTAATGGTTCAATTTGTTCAATACTTTTGTCATTCTTTTAAGTCCCGCCGACTTTCAGTCGCTTTGTATGTATAACGAAATGTGCAATGTAGCTATTTCTGCAAAGATTTTTGTGAAATAAAATGAAGTAGATGGGAAAATGAACTTTCGTAAGAATAATTTGTATACCCACTAATAAGAGAGGGTAGGGAAAGTTATGTGAATGTAACTCATCAGATATTGACTTTCTCTACCACGTACATAATAGGTAGAGATAATGCATTCCAGCCAAAAATTCGATATTGAGGTTTCAGTGGAAACAGTGCTTTGAGGCCCCCTGAATCTAAAAAAAGAAAAAAATGTGTTTACTTTCTGTACCTAGTAGGTAGCAAAGGTGTTGCATTCCACCCAAGAATTCGATATCGAATTTCACCGGAAATACATGTTTTGAGATCCCTGAATACAAAAAGAATTAGAAAAAGGTCCGTGTGCGTGTCTTTCTCTAGCTCTGTGTGTGTGTGTGTGTGTGTGTGTGTGTGTGTGTGTGTGTGTGTGTGTGTGTGTAAACAGCGCAACTAAATACAAACTGCGGATCAACACCAAACTTGGGATTTAAGTTCAGTACCTTCCAAAGATGTGACACGAAGATTTTCAAGAAAACCCCCAAACCCAATGTACCCTTTACATGGAAAATTTAAAAAGAAAAAAAATCTGATTTTCTAAAAAATGGCTCTAACAATTTCGATTAAAATACCATATAATAAAGATATTTACATGATAAGTAAAACTTATATATTGAATTTTCTGGGAATAGCTATGAAGGCCTCTCCATTCGGGAGGAACTTTGTATAATCCTGTATAATTGGTAAACGTTAAGCGATAGAAGAAAACGTACTACACAAGAAATGTAGATCTCTTTAAAACAACAAATTTATTTCAAATAGCCTTTTTGTGCCATCAGCCATTTCGAGATATCCGTTATTAATGGATAATTAATGGATAGTGAATTAGATTGTTCAATACCAACTTAGCCATTTTTAAAGCCCTGTCGATTTCCAGCTGTTTCTCGCGATATCATGGAAACAGTATGGAATTTTAGGACCAGCGTATTGCGTCCAGTTCTAAAACATTTGACTATTGCTATTCCCTTTGTATCTATAACGAAATATTTAACAGAGCTATTTCCGGAAAGGTTTATCTTGATTAAAATGAAGTAGGTAGGAAAATAAACTTTCATAAAAATAATTTGTATACTCACTAATAAACGTCGGAGGGTAAAAAAAGTAATGTGAATGAAACACACCAATTTTTAGAAAAAGATCCGTACGCGCGCGCGTGATGTTTGTGTGTGTGTGTGTGTGTGTGTGTGTGTGTGTGTGTGTGTGTGAACAGCATAACGCAGCACGAAATGTCCGCAAATACCAAACTTGGTATTTAAGTTCAGTATCCTCCAAAGATGAGACACGAAGATTTTCAAGAAAATTCCCCCCACCCCAAACTACCCTTTACATAGAAAGCTTAACGAAATTTTCATTTTTCTCAAAATTATCTCTAAGGATTTTGATTAAAGTACCACATATTTAATATATTTACATGACAAAATGTATATAGAATTTTCTGGGAATAGCTTGTGTAGTCCACTTTATTTGATTGAATTTTGTATAAATTTGTATAACTAGTAAACCATCACAGATAAGATAAACATTTACTGGCTAAGAAATGTATGTGGAGCTCATTAAAACACAGATTTTAGGTCCAATAATTTTTTTCGTAGCGTTAGCCGTTGTAGAAATATTGCATGTTATAATTTTGCACTTTTCCCAACTGTGTCGTCTAACGGACATGCATGAAGTTGTGCGATCCTTCTTTGTTTCTTCTTCTTCTTCTTTTCATCGCAAACGCTTGTTACCAAGAAACATTTGAATGCGGTACCCGCATATCTTAACTCTGCACTTCTTGTTTCAATGTGAAATCGATTTATTGGTGTGACTTTGTGAAGAAATGTAATCATCTATGGTAACTTTATAAAAGACGCGTTTTGTGAATCTTTTCTCAGCAGCTTTTGCTTCAAACCAGTGCTGATTGTACTAATTTCGTAAAGCTGTTTCATTTTATTAGTTCATATTTAATTAACTGTGAAATATCGTTCAGTATCCAGAGTTCTTTCACTCTTCCTGAAAATGTTATCAGTTCCACTTCTAACAACTCATTTTGTCAAAAATAGAATACAATTATTGCAACTACTGCAATGAATACGAATTTTTCGATAGGGATGTTGTTTTATTCGGACTGGGGCAAGGAAAAAGGGTAGACGCTTTCAGAAAGCATAAGAAATGTATTTATTTATTTAATATTACTATTGCTTTAAAACATCTCCATCCAGATTACAATGAAGGCAATACAATATATGCTATGACATGCATGTTAATTCAACGAGCCTAAGGTTTTTCTTTAGAACCGGCTTTGCATCACAATTTGCGATGGATATCATGAATAATGCAACGTGATATAAGAAACACTTTCTGACAAGGATGTTATAATACATATAACGTCTATATGTGAATTTGTTATGGGTCTGAATTTCGTCTGAATGTTCATATCAGATTTTTTCAACATGCTTTCAGTTTTACTCAGGGGACCTTAACTTGTATTTCTCATGAAATACCCTCATTGAATTTCTGACCGTATGGTATACCTCTTAGAAAATAATAAGGCATGAACGGAGTACAATTTTAAGAGAGAGCATTGTTTCGTACATCGTACACACCCAACCACTGACACGAGTAGCCGAGGTCATTAATGCACGGACTTGTCTGCAGTTCAAATCCCGCCAGCACCATCCTCCCCGACAGGTTTTACTCAATTCCCATAATTGGCAAATGCCGGTGAGGTACTCTAAACTTAGTCCTGGAACGTTTCTTTTCGAAAATTTTCTTTCTCAATTATCATTTCATTCACCTATCACCAGTGACCCCACCTGTGGCACTGTATGTAGAAGAGAGGCCGTTAAACACTTAACATCTCTCTCTCTCTCTCTCTCTCTCTCTCTCTCTCTCTCTCTCACACACAAACACACGCACACGCACGCGCACACACACACACACAAACACGCGCGCACACACACACACGGCTTCAGGCTAAAGTTTCAGCAATGGACCATTCAACTATACTGCAACCATTGCCAGCAACTATACCATTGCTGCAACAATAAATACAATATTTTGGTAGCCAATTCGCAACAGCGAATGCCACCTAACGTTAGATCTCGTATGTCTTCAGCTCGTTAACGTCTTTGCAGCCCATCCTTAGAATAGATCTCTAAACCCAAACTCTCGGTGCTTAGCGGTGTTGAAAGTATTTATCATCCGTTTGCGAGACAAGAACTGCGCCGTTGCTGGTGAGTAGTTATGCAGATAAATACCAAATATTCGACTACCGCCAAATAGTTACAACGTTTAGTTCCTCTCAGCATCTGTCATTATAACGTTTAAACGCCATATTCTATTATATAACTTAACTGAACACAGTTAATTGAAGGTGAAAATGAAGCACAACATACAAACACTGAAAGTGTAAAAAAAACTAATTATGAAGTGAAGTCTATAGAAGCTCAAAATCAAGAATCTATGGCAGAAAATGTAATATTACAAACATTAGATGTCCTTGAATTTACTTATTCATGTGTTGCGGACAATGTAGATTATTTCTTCTTTATCAGAAGCGGGTAGAAGAAAGTAGTTTAGATGCAGCTGAAGAAACTTATCTGTTAACTGATAGCATAGTTGAAAATTCTGAAGAAAATGGAAATGGTATACGGTTGAACTGGGTCCAGAAGGGCAAGTTAATGAGCACGCCAAAAAGGTTAATACTATCATTCATCAGTCCAAACAGAAAAGTTCTGGTTAAAAACTTCTTAAATTAGCAGAGAAGACGGATATTAGGTCAAACAGTTCTAACTAGGTTCTCTGAAACAAAGTGACGTGTTAATATGTGTGAGCCAATATCACAGAGGTAGGGGTAATCCAGCCAATTCAATTCAGACAGTTTTGGAACAGAAACATATGAAGTATAAACTGGTACAAAATTTAGTATTATCGATCACTGGATTTAAAGAAATTGCCTAAAAAGTATAAAGTATTAAATATTGACGAAAGAAATTGTTCCACAAAATAAAATAAGAATTTAGTAAGGCTTATCTTATGTTGGCATTGCACAAAGACATGAGATGTCGTACAAGAACGACTGTTAAACTAACAAGTGCTTCAAGCATAATTTATATTTGCAATTCAATATGTCACGTTTAAATATAAAACGCATGTATCACCAAAATGTCTTTGAAGTCCTGTGAGCATCTATTATTACAAAGTTGGTAACTAGTCTTTGACATTGCAATCCTCACCATAGGCCTTCATAGCTTTTGACTTGAGTTGAGACCAAGTAGCACAAGTACTTTTGCTATGTCTTCATGTTTGAAAAACTGGATTTGGTCGAAAATAAATCGGTGTTTTGAAGACTTAATGCAAATTTTATAATTTAGCGTAATCTGCATTTTCCTGTAAAAACGTTTCGTCTAACTCTAATGGCGCCACCTATTCGCAATTCAAACAATAACTGCACTGACTATATACAGAAAATTAAAAATAAACTTATAATTTGTTATGGTAATGTTTATAAATACAACATTGCAATAAGAATTATTAGAGGAACGTTTGGAAAAATAAGACATAAGGAACAGTTTTCTATGTAGAAGGCTGATTGGGGTGAAATAAACTCCTTCAGAATCTTCATCTTGCATCTTCAGCTGCAGCCAAGTTAAATATGAATTTAATATTATTTAACCGATCTTTTTTCATTAGTGTTCTAATACAAACACGCACACACGCGCGCGAGTACGGAAATACGAGCGGACGTTTTTCTGAAAATGTTTGGATTGAATACAATACTTCCTATACCACAGAAAAATGATAGAGATAGTTTTAAGATTAACATCCAACATATTTCAGCGAATTTGCTGTGGTTTCCATATCACCGGAAATGATTTCCTTTTTAACCGGGCCTCGAGAAACCACACTCCCTGATATTGCATTTTTCTGGCTGATTAACTAAGAATATTTTCTATATATTAAGTAACGAGAAAAATATTCAAGGTGTACTGCTGTCAGACGTAGGTATTAGAAATAAAATATTTAACAGTTTAATACACATTATTCTGCACAAAGGCGTTAGGCAAAGAATAATCCTTTTATTCTTGGAGAAGAGGAGAGTGCTAGTTTTTATTTTGTTGTATTTCTTTTTCATGCTTCAGTTTTCCTTTTAAAGACGCAAAGTAGGGATAGTTTTCATAAGGGATGGATAAACTCCTTCACGCATACGCTATTCCTAAACTGTTCAGTGAACGTGTGAAATCTCAATACATTTGAATGGAATACAATAATTTCTTTACCTTTTAGAGAAAGTAACACATTCGAATTCAAATGTTGGGATTTATTCAATTAATGCATTAGATATGTACTCGGACTTCAATGTTATTTAATTTCTGACTATTCTTCATTTTATGTACTATACCAAAGCATTCAAAGTGCTACTAGAATTGAAGACCGTTAAGAGGCACGTCTATGCAGCGAAAATAACCGGCATAAATGCTCAGAATTTGCGGATATAATTTCGATGCATAAAAGTCCCTGGCATAGCAATGCATATGGTAGAAAAAGCACTTTGTCCATCAGCATTTCGCATTTAATGACGTTAATACGCACAGTATTTTCCCTATATTCACCAATTAACGAAACTTATAGGTATCGTGAATCGACCCGTTGTTACACGTGTCACTGAATTATGATTCGATATTAAGAATGACGAGCGCAGTGACGGTAGAATGTTAGTAAGCCACTTTCCGCAAGAGAAGGGCGCCGCACTCTGCTGAATTAGCCTCAAGTATGAAATACGCTGTGGTCGTGCTGCGTTTTAATTCATTCTTGATTGTCACCCTTCACTCAAGGAAATGTCTTGTTAGTTATAATGTTACATTCTTCTCCCCCAGCGATGTATCAAAAGAGCATCTCGATCTGCGTTGGCTGTGCATTCCATGACGCAAAACATGCTCTTTAAAGTAGTCAGGCATAGTCATAGCAATCACACTTAAAAAAATTCTGATGTGTTACACTCACATGACTTTCTCTACTCTTGTACAAAACTATTTTTACAAACGCTTATTCTCCATCTACTTCATGTTAATCGAGATAAACATTTGCTGAGTCTATCTTATTGCTAATTTTCTTGTAGATGTAAGGGGAATATATATTTACAACGGCAATATAGAAATACAGTAGCCTTTAAGCACATACATATCTCTTAATAGCTGGTTGCTAGGTGCAGCACCATTCCCTTTGCCACAGATTAATACTCTTTGCATATCCAAGACAAAAAATGAATAACGAATTCCCATTTGAGAAAATAAGTATTGAAAAATTTAAGGGAATAACAAGCAATATCTCGAAAATACTTCACTCAAAAAAAAATGTATGACATAAATTGTGTGTTTTAACGCGATCTACATTTTTTGTGTAGTAAAATTTTGTCTATCTCTTATGGTTTACCAGTTATGCAAAAGTCGTTCACAATGAAGAATACTTTTGGAGACATTCCCAGAAAATTCAAGATATACATTTTATTTGTCATGAAAATATCTTAAACATATGATACTTTAACCAAAATCGTTAGAGCCATTTTTGACAAAATTAAAATTTCGAAAAATGTTCCATGTAAAGGGTAATCTGGGGTGGGGGGATTTTCTTGAAAAACTTCGTGTCGCATCTCTGGAAGATACTGAACCTAAATACCAAGTTTGGTGTTTATCCGACTGTTCGTTTCTGAGGTATGCTGTTCACAGACAGACACACAGACACACACGGACATGTTTCCAAAAATGCTTTTTTTTGATTCAGGGGGTCTCAAAACATGTATTTCCGGTGAAATCTCGGTATCGAATTTTTAGGTGGAATACAATACTTCCCCTACTTACTATACGTAGTAGAGAAAGTAAAAATTGAAGTATTGAACATTTTTAAGTTACACCATGGAAGCATTTTATGCAACTTTCTCTAAATTGTTTTATTACTGTGATAAGCAATCTTTATTAACACTCCCAAAATGAAAAGAAAGAAAGACAGAAATAAAGAAACAAACAAACAAAGCTAGAAAGAAAGAAAGAAAGAAGAAAAGAAAACACTATGTAATTTAAATAAACTATAACACTAGTCTGCATGGTATCGGATGACTGAAAACTAATAAGTAATTATGACTCACTTTTTATGCTGATTTCAGAACTGCTTTTAGCTTTTTTCTATCACGTACAGTTCTTTTCACAATTTCACTTCAAAAATATAGAGTTGAGCCAGTAGATGATGAGTATTGTTGAAGGGAAATTTGTCACTTCTTAGAGGGAAATTGCTCAATACCACTTGTAAGTCTTTAGGTTGTTACACATGTAGATGCTGGTTACTATTTGAAATTTAGGCATTGTTGCTAATATCAGAGGCTTGCATCACCAGTGTTATATCGTGATTGAAGTTATAACATTATGTCTACACGCAAGTGTGTGAACAATCCAAGTGTTTTCTGCTACATTTGTGAAAATTATACAGTGCTTCAGCAGAGAACTGATATAACAGACTGTGAAAAAAGTGTACCATGCTTATTTTAAAATGCAACTTGGTGACCAAGACAAGACCTGGGCTCCAAAGGCAGTTTGCGGCTATTGCGTTGAGAGGTTAAGATTGTGGATAAAAGGAAAGAGATCATGCATGCCATTTGCAATACCTATGGTGTGAAGGGAGCCCAAAGACCACCTTAAAGACTGTTATTTCTGTTTAGTTAATGTTCAGGGGTGCAATTCGAAAAATAAGAAACACATTGTGTATCCAAGTATTCCTTTAGCTATCAGGCCAGTTCCACACGGAGATTTGCCTGCTCCTCTTCCTCCAGCTGTTTTAGAGAACTTGGAAGAAGATGGTGTTGAAAGTGAACCTCATGCAATCACCGAAGACGATTCTGATGATGTCTACCGCCCTGAATACGACGTGACTCAACAACTGTTCTCTCAGAGTGTACTAAATGATCTAGTACTTGATTTGAATTTGTCTAAGGAATCTGCAGAGTTAGTAGGCTCCCGTCTTAAAAATAAGAATCTTCTGGAACCAGGAACACATTACTCATGGTACAGACACAGAGAACAAGAGATAGTTCCTTTTTTTCTCACAGACGGAGTCCTTGGTTTACTGCAATAACATAAACGAGTTAATGCACTTTTATGACATTGAACATGATCCTAGTCAGTGGAGCCTTTTTATAGATTCATCAAAGAGGAGCCTGAAAGGCGTGTTGCTGCATAATGGGAATTTGTATGGGTCCATTCCTGTCGTACATTCAGTTCAAATGAGACAGTTAAAAACATGAAGATACTTTTAACAAGTATCCAATACGAGGAACACAAATGGCGTATCTGCGGTGATTTCAAAGTTATTGGAATACTATTAGGACAACAAGCTGGGTTCAAAAAATGCCTTGTTTTCGGTGCGAATGGGACAGTCGGGCAAAGCAAAGACATTGGAGTGTGAAAGTTTGGCCACAGCGGAGAAACTTGTTGCCTGGAACTAAAAACATCCTGCACGAACCGCTTGTAGAGAGACAAAAGATATTGCTTCGGCCACTACACATAAAATTGTGCTTGATGAAGCAATTTGTAAGGGCTCTACCACAGGATGGACCCTGCTTAAGTACCTTTCCAAGAAATTTCCCTTCATTACACAAGACAAATTAAAGGCTGGAATTTTTGTTGGTCCTCAAATAAAGAAATTGATGAAGGATGAAGATTTTGACAAGACAATGAATGGGAGAGAAATAGAAGCATGGGCCGCCTTCTGATCAGTTACTGAAAACTTCTTAGGCAATAACCAAGATCCTAATTACAAGGCCCATTGTCGAAACTATGTTGGAAAATTTCAAGAAGATGGGTTGTAACATGAGTGTAAAGGTGCATTTTCTGCATTCACATATCGACTACTTTCCAGAAAATCTGGGACATTATAGTGAAGAGCAGGGTGAACGTTTTCACCAAGATATTAAGGCAATAGAGAGGAGGTACCAGGGGAGATGGAATGAAACTATGATGGCCGAATACTGTTGGATGTTGAGGAGGGACAGTCATCTTCAAGGATCTGCAAGGAAGTCAAAGAAGAGAAAGTTTGAAAAAAATTAAATGAAACACTTTGGCTTCTTGTTTTGATAAAACGTAGTCATGAAATGAATTAGGGGAGTTCTTGAGATTATTCTTAAAATGTTTCTTGAATAAAAACTTACCTTCTGTGAAATGGTATTTGAATACTTTTCTACGCTCATTAGTAAAATTGTGAAAACATTACTTATTATTTTGTGTAAAATCCTGACGTGATAGAAAAAAAACGGAAGTTATTTCTGGAATCAGCATAAAAACTTGATTCAAGAACACCTACTTTTAAGAAATCATCTGACAAAAAGTTTGAAAATGCAGACTATAATAGTTTTTTTTAAATTGTTTCATCTATATAGCCCCTTTAATTTCTATGGTCACATCGGAGGCTTTACCTTGAGAAGTAACCGATGGTGTTATTGCTCGCTAAACTATAGGATTTTCTTAACGTTGGTTTTTTTCAGTATTTTAGTATTAAACACACATTCAGTCATTCCCACTTACGGACTCTGTGAAGGATAAGAAATTATTCTGATTAAAGAAAAATTACCCGCCCCAGCCAGGAACCGAACCGTGGATCTCTCGGTTGAGAAGCCAGAACGCTGACCACTCGACCGCAGAGGCAATCAGGCAGTTTTTATTGTCAGGGATGCAATGAAAACAATTACGATATTTTAAGTTTCACTATTCTAATGTTACTGTTTCTGTATTTTAACTTCTCCCACCTCAATCTTCTTGTTAGTTGGTAAACAGTATTGCAGGAGTAGTTCTCTATGCTTTCTCTACCATTTCCCAAAGGAAAATAGAGGAAGTGTTGCAATCTATTCAAAAATTGAATATGGAGATTTCACCGGAGATACACATTTTGAGGCCCACTGAGTGAGAGTGAGTTAATAGCGTAACTCAGAAAAGAAAAAGAAGTACCACGTTTCCTACTTAAATTGATACCTTATATGCAATGTAAGAGAAATAATTTCGGAAAACTCCCTCCACCCCAAACACCCCTCTACAAAGATAATTTGTTATTTATTTTCGAAAACACCATTAAAATTTTTTATTAAAATGTGACATTTGAGATATTGACATCCTAAGCTAACTGGATTATTATTGTTGTTATTATTATTATTGTTATTATTATTATTATTATTATTATTATTATTATTATTATTTGGCAAATATACTGTGAAGACATTTCCATTCTTATTGAAATTAATATAAATAGGATACCATAACAGGCAAAATAACTCCAAGAAAAATATAGAGCTCATTAAAGTGTGCTATTTATGTCAAATAGAAAATATTTTTGATCGAGTGGTTAAAGTGCAACTCCTCATCCCAGAGATGTCGGTTCGGTTCCCGATTGGGGTATGGGATTTTTACTTTCTCTGCTACGTATAGTAAGTAGGGGAAGTATTGCATTCCACCCAAAACTTTGATATCGAGATTTCACTGGAAATACATGTTTTGAGGCCCCCTGAATAAAAAAATTAGAAAAAGGTCCTTGTATCGGTCTGTTAACAGCATAACTAAAAAACGAAAAATCGTATAAATACCAAACTTGGTATTTAGGTTCAGTATCTTTCAAAGATGCGACACGAACATTTTCAAGAAATTCCCCCCACCCAGACTAACCTTTACTTGGAACATTTTTCGAAAATTTTGATTTTCTCAAAAAGGGCTCTAACGATTTTTGTCCAGTGAGCCATTTCCGAGATATTCCAATACTTATACTTTTTCTCAAATGAGAATTCGTTATTCCTTTTTTCCTGGACATTCAAAGAGAATAGAATGCTCCACATAGCAACCGCACCTAAAAAAAATAGGAATACTATGGTTTCTTTAAATATTTTATCTCGATTAAATGAAGTAGATGGAGAACAAGCGTTTGTAAAAATAGTTTGTACAAGATTAGAGAAAGTCATGTGAGTGTAACACATCAGATTTTTTCTTTTCATCCTAGAGGTCTCGGCGTGAGAATTTTTCTTTATTTAGAATCATTCCATATTCTCGCAGTCTGGAAGTGTGAATGTGAGTTTATTTCAAAGAAGTAAAATAGAACCTAATGTTCAAAACCCAATACAAACAGGAAACAATACCAAAGTATGTTTCCAAAAGCAAAGCTGCGGATATAAGTAAATCAAGACGGTGTTTAATTAAGTCCGAAATATACACTGCTGTTCATTAGCATCTTCCACCAGATTCAGCAGCACACTTTGAAATGCAAAGTCGTCGTTTTTTCTCATGATCTCGTCTACTGAGTATCAATATTAAAGGCTACAATGTATCAAACTTCTGACTATCGTCTCAGTCATCTGTATGCTCCTGGTACCTGCAGTAAAATGTGTACTGAAACCATATTATGGAAACATTTATCAGTATTTGTAGTAAGCAAGAGAAAAACAAGCTTTTGGTAACTTTATTTGTTAAATAGGTCTCAGAATAAATGATGACGGATAAACAAAGTTGTCACTTGTTACACATCAATCGTTTTTATTTAGGTTTAAAGTCCCTGAAAACATCTCAGTTCTACAGAAATTATGTAAAGTTCAAATGAGCTCGCAGCTCCAAGAGTGAGGGTTACGCCACATTGTCATTTAAGTTAGCGAACAAATGACCCGAGTCCTTCATCACCTAAAGTTACATATTATATATTTTACAGAGTAAAAACAAACACAGAAAAAGAATATATATAGCATCCGGGAATCTTATCAAGTTGCTTGGCTTAGGGATTTGCCTAAGGCTTTAATATTTTATAAACTTCAACAAATGCCTCCGTTTAATTAATTAAAATTTATAGAAATTGTAAGAGTATTCATTTTCCATAGCACTGGCCAAGCTATTAGAATAAAATCAGAAACATTGTTATCAAGAAAATCATTGGCACAACACTAAGCTTAAGTTAGAGCTATTCTGGATTGCTTACATCCGGAGCTAAGAAAATCGCTAATAGTATATCAGCGTCTTGTTCCAGAATATATGATACAGACTGATCATTTTCGAACTTATAAGAATATTCTTATACATAAAGTAGGGTTATTAAAGATCTGAAAAGATTATTACTCTTGTTTTATGAATTGGATGTGTGTTAACATATAATTTTTATTTAATATATGTTTATTATATATATCGAAATACACAACTTATGTAGCCTAAAAGTTTTAGAATTTTTAACTTGCCTATTTCATACATTAATATTTTATTTTGCAGACATTATTTTAAACGCTGATAGCGCATATAAATCATCGCTCTGAAACCTCAAAATTATTTTCTTTAAAACATGATAATACTGAGGAATAACGACAATTTATTGACCTAAAACTGAACAATATTTAGACATTTAAATTTGCTGTAAACTTCAGATATTGACCAAGTGACATCTATCCTAATAAGACATACATTTAAAGAAAGCCGAAATAAATATTAGGGTATAATTAATATCTAAAGCAGTGTTATATAAGCATTATAGAGGAAATAGCCTCCGAGTACGTCAGTATTCTATATACAGATATGTTAGAAGTTACCTGGGAGTACGGAAGTATCCTGCAGGCAATGTCTCCCAGAGTCCACACCTGAGTAATGCGGGTAACAGTTACGGCGGGGATACCCAGAGCGAAGACAAGATCCGCTGCGGCGAGGTTCAGCAGGAAACAGTTGGTAACCGTACGCAGCTCTCTGTACCTCAAAACGGCCGCTGCAATGCCAACATTAGCTGCGACGGAGATCACAAAGGTGAGGACGAGGATGGCCAGTTCCCCGCTTGCCTCTGCAGCTCGGTCTTCGCCGAACTCGCTGTAGAACGTGAAAAAGAAGCGAGGACCCCAGCCACCCCAAGTGTCGTTCCCAAAGACGTAGGACGTGTTCGCTCCTGCCGACATGGAGCTGTAGTCCAACACCGGCTCCATCTCTGCCGTATCATCCTGCAGCAAAGCGTCTGTCACATTCTCCTCTTCCATGTTTAAGTGTCCATGAAGTTATCGGCAAGATTCTTCTAAAGAAGCTATCACAATGACATGTTGTGGAGAAAACTACATATAGTATCCATTATGCCTTTATGCCGTGGCTCTTCTGAATTTCAAAGACAACAATGGAACAAAGGCAGCACTGGGTTTTCTCCTTTAGGTTTTGCAACAAATACTCTTACCATTTCTTCTGAATCGTAAACGCGGCGCTGGTAACGAGATCTAAAGGCAGCACTAAGTATTGTCTTTGTCCTGCAAATGGTGTCATTTAGAGGCGCTAACACGTTTCTAAGATGTCACGCATTTTAATACCGGAACTTAACCTTATTTGGCAGCCTCCCTCCTGAGGAAAACAATAGATAATAACATTTGGTAGAAGCGTCGATGTTGGTGCCTTCTGCAAGAATCACTGTGGAAGGGACGACACGCTGTTGGGTCTCTTCAACAGGGACACAATGTATGTGAACCGTCTCTCAATCTGAAGTCACCTAGAAGGGAAAAGAACAAAAGTATGTTAGAAATGCAATTCCGTATAAAAGGGGACAAAGATAGAAACATAGTTCTATTTGTAACACTTAACTGATAACGCCAACATAAAACCATTAATTACTAATTGATGGCGAACAATGAACAAACAGTTGATTTTCACACTACAATGCACACTAAAGTAGACATCAAACAAATATTTAAACCATCTGACTTCTATAAATACATCTACTCCTCAAATTTCGAATGTTTTCTAGTTGGCTGACGAACTGTACAAGATTCAAGGATATGTGTATTACAGGCCAAGAACTGCCTGTGTTAATTTCTATAAATACTTTAACAAGAAAGAAAGGGAAAAAACCTTGTGTATATCAGTCACATGAGTTTCCCTTACCACTACCAACAGATGGCCCTTATATGTTATATCTACCCAATGAATATAAACACCGACTTTTCTAGGCACGTTACATACGTCACAATGGATATTGTTTACGAATCATTTCAAATTAGGCAATAAGTACACCGAGCGAGACTGCTCCGCGTAAATGTGTGAGGCTCGCATTCGGGAGGTCCCGAGTTCGATTCCCGGTGGTCGCCCACTCTAACAATGAGCTTTTCGTGGTTTTCCCTGGTTGACAAAGACGAACGCAGGAGTGATGTATTCTACCACGGCTCTCCTCTCTATCTAATTTCCTTCATTTCATTTCCCTTTCATGTTTGGACTATCAATTGGGACGCAGGAAACGTTACATTTTTTTTCTGTCATATAAATTAGACGTTAAGTTAGTATCTTTTGCAAAATCGCAGTGATGATAAACAAATGGTTCCGAGGATTTTCCAGGGTCAAAGTTACCCTAATTTAATAATATTACGTGATTCTAAGACTGGTAGCTCAAAAACTATTCAAAGTAAAATTCTCAAATAAAATTAAAAATGAAGGCAACATTGTATAGTTGTGTTGGGATTTATTCGATATTTTTAGAACTTAAATTTAATATAGTTTTCATCATATTTCATATTATGTCTGAAAACCGCAGTTTAAATGGAAGGCAAGTTATGCCATATTGTTCTGCTTTTAATTTCAAAACAATATTAGTTAACATTTTACGGTATCTTCAATGAAAAGCTGAAGAAAAAATAAAAAGTAAATATAAACCGCAAATTCGCTAGCCGCGCTTTACGCAACATCCAAGACGAGCACGTTGTCGGTCGTCTACTGTTATATGCTTTGCTATGAGAAGAGGCTAAGTGAGACGATAAGAACGTTTTGTTCCCCTGACTTAAGCAAGCCATTTTCTTACAAAGTGTGGTTCTGGCACGTCCACGTGAACTATGTTTTAGTTATAAAGTTATTACTTTCTCTCCTACAGTAGAGTAAATAAGGGAAATATTGCATTCGACCCAAAAATTTGATACCGAGATTTCACCGGAAATACATGTTTTGAGGCCCCCGAATCCAAAAAAAAGCATTTTTACTAAAAGGTCTGCGTGTCTGTGAACAGCATAACTCAAAAACGAAAAGTCGGATAAATACCAAACTTGGGATTTAGTATCACTATCTCTCAAAGATGCGACACGAAGATTTTCAAGAAAATCTCCCACCCCAGACTGCCCTTTATATGGAATAATTTTTGAAAATTCGATTTTCTCAAAAATGGCTCTAACGATGTTGATTAAAATATCATATATTAAATTTAAGATATTTTTATGACAAATGAAATGCATATCTTAAATTTTCTGGGAATGTCGCCAAAAGTTGTCTTTATTCTGAATGACTTTTGCATAACTAGAAATCCGTAAGAGATAGACAAACTTTTACTACGCAAAAAATGTGGACCTCGTTAAAACACACAATTTATGTCATATACACTTTTTTGCTGAGCAAACCATTTCCGACTTATTCCTTGTTATTTGTTTCAATTTTCCAATACTTATACTTTTTCTCAAATGGGAATTCGTTATTCGTTTTTTTATATCCTGGACATGCAGAGAGAATGGAATGCTCCACATAAAAATTGGCTCTTAAAATATTTGACTATCGCTTAAAGCCTATTCCCCTTGCGCCCACACGAAAATTAGCAATAAGATAGCTTCTGCAGGTTTATGTCGATTAAATGACGTAGATGGAGTATAAGTGCTTGTAAAAATAGTTTGTACAAGAGTAGAGAAAGTCATGTGAGTGCAACACATCAGATTGTTTTGAGTGTAATTTTAGTTAATAATCATATGAAAATCTACTGCATTAAGGTAAGGAAAAGCTGCATTTAATTATAAAATAAGTTGTTAGATGAAGAGTTGAAGTGCTATATATAATAAACGAGCTCTCCCTCCAACACTGTTTTATACTTCACAGGCTGCCTAAATGGAGGGAGACAAACGTTATGTTAAGTCACTGCTGCTTCAATCCCTTGCAATTACTCTACCACAAAACAGAAGATGTTAAACGCTTCAAATGTTGGAAAAGTATGATATCCCAGATTGCTACAAAAGAACTGGAAAAATTTGTTCTACCTGTAGATTAAATTAAGAACTGAAAGTGTCAGTACTGCTACTTGCTCGACACAAGACTTCTAGTGCTAGTGCTAATGTACCTGAAGAGTGTTGTGAAAGTAGTAGTGACTGAACTGATAAAGAAAACTTACAGTCGCAGAATTAAATAAAACTCTGCATTACTTGCTGAGTCGCCGATTAAAAAGAAACTTTCACAGAAACAATATGGAAAAGATAACGCAAGAAAAATAACAGCTTCGTTAAAAGCTAAAGTTTTTCAGCAGTCAGACACTGAATCACAAGCACCTGAACCAAACCTAGAAACTGTAGAAAATGAATATGCAACAGAGAGTGCAGAAATAACCATTACATATAAGAAGACGTAACCAATCAACCTTGAAGCCCCCTGGTGCCCTTGATTCGCTCCAAGCCCCTTCCCGTGTTGTGCCAGACTTCAGCTTAGCTCGTATTTACTCGTATTCCTTCATTATTTTTTTCCACGTTTCATACAAGGGACTACATAAAACTGAAAACTGAAATCTACGTGTAATAAAAAGAGCTCCAAGCCTATGTAAGCTTAATCTTTATAAAAATGCATTCATACTTAATACATGAAAAAAAGATTTAAAAATTATATAATTACTGTTATGTTATTGGTATATACCAACACCAACTACGACATTCAGCTTCAAAATGAATCCTAGTTCATTGAAATTCGATATAGGTTTCTTCAGTTAAAGGCCACAGAAATTGTCTCGTTCGGAAAATAACGCAAACTTTACTGAATTTTAACTCGAAAACTATAATCATTTAAGAAATAGTCTTATGAAAATTGTTTTCTTTTACAGTAATTGACACATGTAGAAATTATTAACGATTTTAAAAATACAAGGTCATTTTTCTCATTTTTTGTCCCATTTGAAATGGAATAGGCCGTTTCGAGTTGACTGCAGGGTTGTGATTCGGTCGGTGTCGGGCAGATGGCACGGAGGCTTACGCTTTGGAAATATTTCCCCGGTTCCACTGGAGGGGCATCTCCCAAGGCCGGGTGGTCAAGCCTGGAATTGTTAGGTAACTCTACGCGTCTCTGTCTTCTTGCTCCGGGTTCGCTCTGCAATCCGTGTACCTGCTGCGTTTCCTTCACCTTATCCATGCCTCCCGGGGATGTACGCTAGGTGCCCCTCCCCATATTTTCACTAGTCAAGTCCAGGCAATAAGTACACTGAAACAACGTAAGATGCGATGAGGAAGAAAAACTTAGCTGTATGTATCACAAGCCGGTAGCGAGTTTATGCGTAAAAGAAGAATCGCACATTTTAAAACTCATTACATAAACTCTACACCAAAGTAAACTTTACCTGGGAAACGTTGTAACATTTAAAGATGAAGTCCTCGAAATCGACTAATGCTACAGAAAAAATGTATTTGACAAAATTTGTACAAGCTTTACATTTTCCCTGCTGTATAAAACGTGGATCAGTTTAAAACGCAGAATTTATTTAAACTCTTTGTATCTCCATTTCCGAGGTATTCCCTTCCTATTGGTTTGAATTGGTCAATACTTTTGACATGTTTGAAATGGTGTCCTATTCATGTGTTTTCCGCAACGTTATGGAAAGAGTTTGGTATTTTCAAGGCCAGCATACAGCAACCCGCTATTAAATATTTGACCATCTCTTGGGTTTTCTCTATCCCCTTGTACCCACAAAAATTGCGTAATGAAATTTTTTGGGCAAACGTTTTATCTCGATTAACATAAGATAGATAGAAAAATAAACATTTGTAAGAATATTTTGTAGAAGCTATATAAAAAATATAGAGTAGAGAAAGTCATGTGGACGTAACACGTGAAAATAGTCACTTTTTCCCTCGTGCTCATGCAAGGAAAATGGAACTTTCAAAGGCGAATTTCAAATGTGACGCGCTTTTAAAAGATGACTATCGCTCTAACCGATATCCCTCTTGTAAGTACCCATATCAAAATATGTAAAACCAGTTCCGTTAACATTAGAAGTATACCGGGTAACTCGTCTGCCCCTAGATACTTCTGAACTTATGCAATGTGCTAAGCGACACATGTGCCTTAGGCCTATCTTGAACGTCTTCTCAGGGCTCATTTGCGTATCACTTAGAAGAGGGATAGATAATCAGTGCACAAGTGTTTTACGGGACAGAAAGCTATGTATGTCGATTTCAAAAACATACGCTGGGACCGGGAGCAGTAGCAGCATTTTCACCCGATTTTATAAACTTTTATTCTTTAGCATACATTCATAGCACCTATAAAAACTCTCACTGAAAGATAGTTATATAGTTATCAACTGTTGATAAGAATATTTGAAAACAAAACAACAGTTCTACGAAATGTGAAAAGTGGTGGGCTTAGAATAATTCGTGGCATACATTCGTACATACATATAAAAACTCCCATTGACACAACAACCTATCACGTGTATCTGTTTACAAAAGTATTTGAAAAGAAAATGATAGATCCACCCAATGCGACCAATTGGAGGCAAGCCTTCAGCCAACAAATGAGCGTTGTACAGCCATGTCAAAAAATGCTAAGTATTAGATAGACAATTTCCATTTTGGCACAAACTACGGCATATTACACCTCATAAGGTAGGAGTAATGGTCATATGGGGCTGGAAACGCGTTGAAGATTTGAGATGAGATTAAGTTCTCCCGTTATTCATCCAGCATAGGAGCATCAGCTTAAAATATAGCAATGGCCGAATAGTATTATGATGGTTCCTTCACCACTTGCGTCACTTCAGTTCGGATTCAAATCCTTCGTGTTAAGTTCATTTATTATTAAGTTTTGTTTTATTTCTTTGGAACTATAATTTGTTATTATGAAACATAACACCATTATGATAATGGTGGACGAGGGTGTGGGTGAATGAAAAGGACGAGGATGTATTTCCAGCAGGTTGGAGCTCCACCACACTGGTCACTGACTGTGAAGAATCACTTGTATAGAACATATCCGAAAAAAATGGTTTGGCCGAGAGGGCCCCATCGTATGGCCCGATAGATCACCTGACCTCATTCCACTGGATTTCTTCTGTGGTGGTCTAGCGGAAGGAAATCAAAGGAATGGGTCTAGCGCAAACCACAAAGCCCAAATCATCCATGGCGCTTATAAATGATGAATGGTGGTAGATTACACAGCGCATGTTACACCATGCAAGAATAACTTTTGGATAACATATCCAAATGTGCATTAAGCCCGCCATTTTGAGAATTTACTTAATTGATGAAGTCAATCTTTTAATAATTGCGTTTTCATTTTTGCGCGTGGAGTTAAGGATATTTACAACTTACGCCATACGTGTGAATACGTGAAACAGATGCATTAAATATGAAACATGACTGATTACAAGAACTGTTAGATATAATATCTTCGATATATGCCCAAAAGAATGAAAGCTAAATAAGTAACATTAGCTTACAACACGGCTATGGTAGAGCACAATAGGGCTCGCCAAGCTAAACATGATAGGTACCCAATAATCTCATTGTAATCCTTGTAACTTTGGCTCACATGAGAGCCAATAAATAAATAAATAAATACGAAATAAAATACAAAAATAAATACAAGGAGAAAGAAAAAGAAGGAAAAAAGTAACATCAGTTTCGAACCTCACAACCTAAGGTTTGCCTCTCAATCAGAAGCCACTTTTGTTAATTCGCTCTTCAGCAAACATTCCTCTGTCACCTTGCTACCTTCATATACATCAAGAGCGGTCCATTTTAAGCTTTTCGCAGCTCCTTGGTACTCATTCAGCCTTTAACCATTAATGCTGGTTGCGTGTAATAACGAATACGCATAATACAAGGGCACAGCTACAGTGACAGTTTGTTCGATAAAAGAGAAAATATTTTCAAATTAGACTATAAACTTTGGGTTGTATAGATATGAATAGATGACTCACATGGCATAAAGGAATAATCTTTTGAAAGAATAGTTTGAAAAAAAACGTTCCGAGAATTTATCACACTATGTTGCACCATTGAATAATTAGTATGTTATATGTACTGCTTTTACTTTCTATACCACGTACTTAGTAGATAGAAAAGCTATTGCATTCCACCCATAAAATTCGTTACCGAGGTTTCACCGGAAATACATGTTTTAAGGCAACTCGAATGAAAAAAGTTTAGAAAAAGGTCCGCGCGCGCGCGAGTGTGTGTGTTTTTGTGAACAGCATAACTCAAAAACGAAAAGTCGAATAAATAAATAAATATCAAACTCGTATTTAAGTTTAGTACCTTCCAAAAATATGGCATGAAAATTTTAAAGAAAACTCCTCAACGTAAACTACCCTTTACGTGGAAGTTTTTCGAACATTTTGATTTTCTAAAAAATGGCTCTAATGATTGTGATTAAATACCATATATTAAAGATATTTACATGACAAATAAAATGCATCTCTTGAATTTCTGGGGGATAGCCTGCATAATATTGTATAACTGGTGAACGTTAAGCCATAGACGAAAATGTATTACTACACAAAAAAATATAGATTTCTAAAAACATACAATTTATTTAAAATGACTTTTTTGTGGCATAAGATATTTTTGAGGTATCCATTATTAATGGTTTCATTTCCTGGACATTCTCTTAAAGTTCTGTCAACATTCAATTGTTTCTCGCGATTGCATGGAAACAGTATGGAATTTAAGGCCAGCGTATAGCGTCCAGTTCTTAAACATTTGACTATCGCTACTCCCTTTGTATCAATAACGAAATGTGTAATGTAGCTATTTCTGCAAAAGTTTATTTGGATTAGAATGTAGTAGATATAAAAACAAGGTTTAAAGGGCAGTTTGTATACCCACTAATAAACGATAGAGGACAGAGAAAGTGATGTGACTGTATCGCATCAGATTTTTTAAAACTTGTTTGGTAACAATTTCGGTGCCACTCTTACCGCTGCTTGAAGAAATTCCTGTGGCTCTTCGAATCTGTTTCAGATACTAGGGTCATCCAGCATTACGCTAATTGATACAAAGCCTATAAATAACACAAGGAACGATTGAACACAAATCACTGATCAATTCAAACCATGCTTCGAACTACTGAAAACAGATTCATATCACATGAAATCAAAATCGGTCTTAAATTCAAGGCTCCTATAAAAATTTTGAAACAAAGTGAATCTTAATACGATATATAGTTCACAATTTGTATAGCGTTCAATTAATTTTAATATGGCTTACCTTATCAAGAAAAGTAACATTGGATTACAATAATTTTACACAAATGAATACTGTAACTTCCATTTTCTTTTTAGCTTAGTGCTTTGTGTTAAAGAATTTACCTTGGTACAGGCTGTCTGAAAACACTGCGCAATACGTTTGTGACGTTCTTATAGAATTTCGGAAATAAAAACACTCGCTTCACTTCTTTTTAAAAACACGTGTCGAATATGCTAAACTCGCCTCCTAATGTATTACCATACACTACTTTAGAGCACACAGTGAAATGAGCAGGTATGGTGTTTTATTTTCTAGGGGAAAATTATGAGAACAGAAAAAGAGTTCTTACAATAGCAAAGATAGCTTTCTGGATACATTAGCATTTCAGGGTTTTAAACTGGTGCACATAAAGGACAGTAGTATTTTATGGTTTGCAACAGCTAAACATGCAATGGAAATGAAAATTGCGATGAAAGTTGCACTTTCCTCCTTAAGATTAAACACAAATGTCGTCATCAGCATCACGAAGGAGTTCTTCATTGTTCAAGGACTAGTGACGCTAAGGAATATTTACCAGTGTAGGCATTTCCTGACCAGAGAACTACATGATTCATATAATGTGGTTATTAGTCATTTTATCCTCAGGCAACTCTTTGTGTCCAATAGTTACTTGCAAAACTGGGCTTCTACAGATCTTTATCCTACATCTGGTAACATGGATAATGGACTTTTGGAGCACAGCGCATGCATATTCCTTCAGATAACTCGGACAGATATTCAGTTACTTCTTACGTTTGTTTCAGCTACCAATTACACCTGCGTATCCAGGATAACAGTAAGAATTATCAAATAGATGGCGCTAAATTTATTTTTAAATATGTTTACCTCTAAGCATTTTTACGCCTTTTTCCGCTAAAAGAATTTGCTCATTATGCTTATAAGAACAATGGGAGACACATTTTCTTAACTGCATACATATCATCGCGTAGTCAACTTTTCTATTCCGAAACAATGAGTATATTTTACAGGAATTATTTTTAATTTGAATCATTTTAGTTAATGAAACAATTGACATTTGTTAGTTTGTACCACCATTTTTACGCTTAACATTGTCTTCAAATAAATTAAGGTTTCATGCTACTAGTGGCACAGGTTTTTCAGAATCATTGATCAGTGGGTTATCATACTTGAAGATATCTTCGTTTACAAGCTTCTTGGTTTCTAAGTCAAACATTTTGTTTGTTGAAAGTCACACCACGTTTTTAAGGTATTTCAATCTTGATTATTTCTTTCAATATTCGAGACGTGTAGTATATACGATAACGTTTTAAAAAATAACAGAACTTTATTTTCCAAATACTTTATTATCATTAACTTACACTACTTTTCCACATAGTCACCACCGTTATTCACGCACTTGTTATAACACGAAACCAGTTTTTGTATGCCTTTGTCAAAGAATGATACCGCCTAAGATAAAAGCCAAGTCTGCACTTCTTGTTTCACATCATCGTCGTTGAAATGTTTTCCACCAAGGAATTTCTTCAGATGAAGAAACACATGAAAATCGCTTGGTGCTAAATCCGGAATGTAGGGGGATGGTCGAATTGTTCCCAACCAAATGATGCGATCAGATCTTGAGTTTGCTTGACTGTGTATGGCCGGGCATTGGCACTCATTGCTTCTCCATAAACCTCACAGAATTGGCGATGAATGTTCGCTGGCGTAACATTTCTCGCATTCAAAAACGAATCATTCATCTGACTTCACAGTTGGTGGGTGGTTCGATTGGTTTGAACATTTTTAAACGCTCTAACAGCAGGAAAACACAAAATGACGATCGCTCACAGCTGTGTCTGGCTTCCTAATGAGTGCAGGAAGTGATCACGCATGATTAAAATCGGGACTGCAGCGGCAAGATATTAAAACGACTCTTGGTTCAAAAACACGCCTTGTATATCTGAAATCTAGCGATCTATTTGAGAGAAAGAAAACTCTAAAATATGAGCATAAACATGCGATGTATCCACAAAATTAAACATCTCTGTAGTTTCTAAGGAAGGTGCCAGTAACAGATGAGTAGATATTTTAAAAGTTATATCCTATTTTCAAACAGGTTAACACATAACAATCGTAGATGCGAAAGGTATCAACACCATTTTAAACCATTATTAAAACAATGAAAAATAACTGATGCGTCACATTCAGATGAGTTTCTATACCCAATGCCGTTTGTTTTTATTTATCTTAAACAAACTAGTCTTACAAAAGCTTGTTTTCTACCTACTTCATGTTATTCGAGACAAAATGTTTGCAAAAATCCTTTCATCACATATTTCGTTGTAGGTAAAAAGGGAATACATGAGACCAAAACGAGACTTAAATGTTTAAAAGCGGGCCGTATATGTTAGTCTTAAAATTCCTGATTGGGATTGTGTAAAATCATGAAATGGAATAAATCCAAGTTCTACTGAAAATGGAACAAATATTTGAAATGTCTCATTTTTTGTCCCGATTCATCCCAGCTTACCCTAGTTAGTAACTCTAAAGTCATTTCTTTTCTTTAATATTTTTAAAATTATCCTATAAGGGCGTGTGGTTATGGTTTTTGTATTTATAGTAATCGTTGATACGCGACAGTTCCTCTCTAGTATTAAGAGAACCAATTCACCCACTCAATATAAGATTCTGTTTCTTGCAGTCACTGAGAGATGACAAGAGTATAGTACGATGCTGTATAGAGGTAAGGTTAAGATTACGATAAAGGTAAGGTAAGTGAGCGAGTAAAAATAGGTCTTTAGTGCGGATGTTTAAAAATCTCTGGATAAAAAGTTTTGAAATTAATCCTAACCAAGACAAATCATGCTAACAGTCTATGAAAGTAAGGATTGTTCCTTTGTTCGCAACCACTGGTGAAGGAAATCAATATTCACCACTAGTATTATTATTTAGTTGTTATTAACAACGGCAAACGGGGATTGACAACCTTAAATTATTCAATGTTCTTTTACAATAAGGAATTTTCTTTAAAAGTGTATTCCATTGTTTGTACGTTATTTTTTTGTATTTGTACCTCAGTAAAGTGCGTATACAAAATTATGAAGGTGGTCAAAACGCCCTGCTTCATTTAGTTATCCTGTTTTAACCAATAAATATTTATGACAGATGGTTGACAACTAGATATAGCGTTTAGTCTGCTATACGTTTAACAGACTATCTCATCGGTGAAACGTTAATCAATCAAAGGGCTTATGGCTTTTAATTTAAACCAATTGCGTAACGTTCACATTGAAAATACCGTGCATAATGCATTTAGATTTACAAGTTCAAATTATATATATATATATATATATATATATATATATATATATTCTACATCTTTGTATACAACCTTAGGTACCAAACAATCATCCAATAATATGAATGAAATATTTTTAGTTTTCTAACCTCCTTAAATGAATAACTTATTAATCTCCTTTCTTTAAACTCTTATCAAGTTGGGTAATTTTTATAAAGTTAATATTTAATTTAAATTTCTTACTAAGTTAATATTTAATATACATCCCATCAATTTCTTTCCCAAATAATTATCCTAGCTATTAGGAAGAATATTTTAGTTATGGGTTAAGCTCTCAGAAAAGAGAGATGTTAAGAGTAAATAAAGTGCATCCTGTAGATTAATAATTGCAATACGTATAGTAAGTACTGTGAAAGTGTATAAAAGTGATACCGAACTTCAAATACAAAATTCCAAGGGCAAGAGGTGCTTATTGTCCACACGCTGTACTTTTTTCTTTGTGAGATAACCTGTATTCGAACACAAAGATTGAAGCAGTACATTTTGCCCTTTTATGAATACAAAATCTCCCTCCCCCTCCTCTCTTTGATTAACAGTCCCTACATAACATAAAAAGCTCTAGCCTAAGATTAATCATTATTAACAATGAGAGCGTGAATCTAATAACGCACCAGAATTGAAACAATACTTGAATTAAACCACACTCAAATGACTGTAAATTATATGGGTAACACAATTTTATTATTTGGGCCCAAACAACAAACTTTGTTGCGTGTTGCTGTGGAAAAGACTTGTGAGAATAAATCGTCGATATAGCCTACTAAAGCACCGGACAGAAGAACAAAGCCTTTTCCCGAAAGAAAGGACTCGACGCTTTGCACTCTCATCAGAATACCGTTGCGCACAGCAGAGCTCGCGAGGATACCAGAGAATATGCGATAGCATCGGCGAGATGTTGATAAGTTGACTCAAACAATTAAAATGTCAGTATATCAATCAATGGCACATCTTTTAGAACATCACTGTACAAGCTTAGGACAGACGTGTATGTAGTCCTTGCAAAGCTTCTGTGTTTTATGTTCTTAATGTTACACTTTGCCCTCCCTTCTTTTGAGTTTGACATGCTGCCTGTTTTTAAAAGCAGAAAAGACAGCGTGCTTTTAAACATCAGGGCTTTCAATGCTTAAAGCATTCGGTAACTATTATTTGTACAAGTGATTACAACTCTTGCGGAAGAATCTTAATAAAAATAGTTTAAAGCCCGAAAATGTATCAATTATACCCTCAAAACCAAGAATGCCTGGCAGAATCTGTAACACCGCTAACCATATTTTACTCTCATGGACGTATTTTAGTTCCGTTTAATTCAGCTTTAAAAGTCCATGCAATAGTCGTAAAAGTACGCACATTGATTTAGCTAATTAGGTATATTTTACAACAGTAAATGTATACAATACATAGCACACACAAACATCAGTTATGTAAACATGTTGATCAATACGCGCTGACTACCACTCAGATACATCTACAAAATAATAATGAAACGTTTTCAACAAGTATGTTTAAATACATAATAGACATTGTAATAGGATGGTGCTGAAACCGGTCTGTGTAGATTCAGATATATCGAACACTGGAGAATTCCAGCTTTATTTTGCGGTTCCAATACAGGTTATTAATAACATAAGTGAAATTATTTTCAAGTATAATATCAAAGAAACAAAGACAGAGGAATAGATTTGAGAAGTATATACCAATTGGTGAATTTCCGTCACACGTCCACCCGGAATGTTTTCTTCACTGGTTTCCAGATCGTGCTCCCAACTTGGCGATTTACACTCACACACGTGTGTTTCACGCACTGCCACTCACAACGTCCTACCGACACCAACATCGCACCGACAATGCCACTGCTCCAGCCGGCCTGCTTGCCGCCCCTCTGAGTCAGTCCTGACGTCACTCCCCTCACCTAGAACTTTTCGGACAGAAGAAACCAGTAGGAGGACTCTCCCTAACAATGAGTGATTTCATGACCAATTCGAAACTATCCTCTGCTTTCTCGGAATGCAGAAATGAAACAGGCTTCCACTGCCCTGCATATCATCAAAATAATGTTTGTTATGGTTTAGTGTTTTTAAAATGTATTGGCTTTAATCACATTAATCTTTCTTTATTCTTCTTTTCTAGTTTATTTCCCTTCGTTGTAATTGTTTAAAGACCATTTTCCGAATCGCAAACAAAATGTCGCCTTCAGGGTGGTGATAAAAATTGAAATATTGTTATTGTACAATTGTTCCCCTTGGCAACCGCAAACCGTGTAGGTAGCATCGGGCACTGTGCAATATTGTACCTATGGAACCAAACTAAACATTAAAAATAGATAAATGCCATGAAATATGCTACAGAAATATTATTTTCTTTAACGTGTAGAACCTAGTAAGTAGAGGAAACGTTGCATTCCACCCAAAAATTCTGTATTGATATTTCAACGGAAATGCATGTTTTGAGGTCAGCAATCCCTCAACCCTAAGTTAAGCTTCACACGGAACACTTTTCGTTGTTTTTAATTTCCTCAGTAATGGCTCTAACGATTTTGATTAAAATACCATTCAGTTGAGATAATTACATGAAAAACAAAATGCGTACCTTGCATTTTCTGGGAATAGTCTGTGAAGTCCCTTATTTCGGAAGGAATTCTGTATAACCGATAAACCATAAGAAATAGACAAAACTTACTACACAAATTTATTTGCAATAACATGTAATCAACCAATTCCGAGATATTCGTCTCTTTTTGGTTTGAACTTTTCAATGCATAATTTTTTGAATTGCTTTCATTAGTTTGTTCTCGGTATGTCACGGAAAGAATACGGAATTTCAAAGTCAGCGTATAACCCGTTGTTACATTTTTCACTATGGTTGTGGCTTCCTGTATCCAACTTATACCTACAACAAATGGGTAATAAAATTATTTCTGGGAAGGTTCATGATTAACACGAACAATGGTTTGTACATATATGTATATGAAAATAGTGGATAGATAGTGGTTAGAGAAAGTCATGTCAGTGTAATGTAGTATCTATCTGTATTTTCTTTTTCTACTACTGGCTATAGTAAATCGAAGAAGTGTAGTATTTCATCTCAAAAATTCGATATCGAGATTTCACGAAAAATCCACATATTGAAATAACACGAATACAGAAATAGGTCCATGCTGGTGTGAAAGTGTGCGTGCGCGTATGTGTGTGTGGGGGGGGGGGGAGCTGCATGCGTGCTCGTGCGTATGTCTGTAAACAGCATAACTCAAAAATGAAATGGATAAATATTGAACTTGGTATTTAAGCTCACATCTTCCGAAAATGCAATTGGTAGATTAACTATAATACATCCACACTCCAAATTACCCTCTAGTTGCAAACGTTTTCGTTAATTTTTATTTTCTGGAAAGTGGCTCCAAAAGTTTTTCTTAGAATAACATATGTTTACGATATATGCATAATAAAATGTATAGCTTGCATTTTCTGGGAATAGCTAGTGACGTTTCCTTCATTGTGAATGAATGTTGCATATTTTATGCAGCTGGTAAACCATAAGAGGTAGTCAAAAGTTAACTTCACCGAAAATCAGATCTCGTCAAAACTTACAATTTGTATCAAATAAATGTTCTATTATTAACTAATTCCTCAAATATGCAGATCACGTTTTCTTTTTTTTCTCTTCTTCTTTTTTTTAACTGTTCCATTTATATGCCGCCTTTAACATCTAAAGTCATATCGGTTTTGCCTTGGTAACAATTGCCCATCAGCAGTGATGTTCACTCGCTCGCAGGGTGTTAATCTGTGGGGTGGTATTACTTTTGGTTATTGCATTAAATTCACACACAGATTCATACTGCCATTCATTCTTCCAGACTCTAGTCAGGGCGGAGAATAATTCTGACTAAAGAAAAGTTCCTACCCTTCAAGTGGGAATCGAAACCGGGACCTCTGGATTTGGAGGTTAGCATGCTAAGCACCTGACCATAGAGACAGTCAGTTCACTATTGTTTCTTGTTATGTCATGTGACAATTATGGAATTTGAAAGCCTGCAAAAAGCGATCTACTTTTTAAAGTTTTGACTACGGCTTCACTCTTGTTTCCCCTGTTCATTCACAACGAAATATGAATGAAAGCAGTGATGTAGCCAGAAAAATATTAACGGGGGTAATATATTGGGATCCATTTTTAAACAGTTTGTATCAATTCAAATGATAGGATGGACAGGATAGGAATAGAAGCGAAGGGAGACTTAGCAGCTTGACCTAGCAGATGTTTTGTGCCTAGGTCCCTGACGGGGCAACCTCCGGAGGGAGGGAGGGAGGGAGGGAGGGATGAGGTAAGAGGGGACAGAGGGCCTCAGGAGGCACGACAGGCAGAGGGCAGGATTTCTACCATTCACAAATTTGAACTCCCCGAGTGCTGACTGGTGCAGCCGGCGCTCCTGCTCTTGTGGGTTTACACATCCCCTGGGGGACCGGGGACCCGGAGACCGCTCACAGTCTGGGGGAGGAAAGTTTCCATAGAGCATCCTTTTCCCCTGCCTGCATACGCCGAGGCCTGCCGCCGACACTTGCAATCCTGAAAGAGACCAAACAGATTAAAGGTAAAGTAAAAGGAGAGAGGAGATGAATTGGAGGGACAGGAAATTCAGGGGATGTAATAATCCTTTCCAGCATTCGCTTAGCGACCCGGGGAAACCCCCGAAAAACCTGTGGGTCAGGTAGGGCGTCCACCGGATTCGAACCCATGACCTCCGGAATGTGGGCCACAGACGTTATCGCCTGAGCCATCCCGCTGGTTATTCAAATGATAAATATGAATTGATCCTGAGTTGAAATATTTAAATAAATCCATGTTATATTCACAGATTAAGGTATAAGAATTGGAATTAAAGTTACGATGTTTTGCGTATTCTTAGCGAGAAATGTGTTATGACATGACAATTAATGACTACTGTGAAGTGTTTTATATTACGTTGCAAACCATTTTATTTCACTATAAAATAGGGTTTCTGTTATTTTCTAAACTGGTAGATAATGCACTCATTTGGAAACCACTCCAATTTAGCACCGGAACTAAAACATGCCCTCGATATCTTAACATGGTTGTACCCACGCCATCTAAATACAGTTTTTGTTGCTCTCACCGTTGGCGATATTGTCTAAGATAAGCAGCGTAAATATAGCGCTACCAGTGATACGACTAGGCAGTATTTTGTTCCCGCCATCCTAGAAAGGTGCTATTATTTTAACAAAGCTATTTTTGCTATTAATGTTTACATTTATTTTAAGAAGGGGGGTTCCAACCTACAAACCCCTCCCTAGCAACGCCTCTCAGTGAAACCATTTCTGCAAACGTTTATCTCGATTAAAATGAATTAGATAGAAAAGTAAGCTTTTGTTAGAATAGTTTATAGAAGAGGTTTGAAAATAAACGTCAGTGGGTTGAGAATGTCAAGTGAATGTGGCACATCACATTTTTCATATCTGATAAGGAGATTATAGTGGTAGCTGAGGAATGAACGCATCGGTAGTACCAACAAGGCTTCGATCCAAAACTTCGATACCGAAATTCTACCGAAAATTCACATTTTTGAGACATCAGTATAAAACTATGAGATTTTCTAAATCGCATTTATACCTACTATAATTAGTTTTCATAGCTATGATGGAATTTCTAGGCCAGCATATAGCGTCTAGTTTTAAACATCCGATTATCGATTTGGTTTCCTCTGTTCCTCCTTGTGAAATGTGTGCCTATTTTGATAAAGGTTTATCTCGATTAACATGAAAACGGCTGAAAAATAAGTTTTATTAATAAAGGTATTGTTTGTGGAAGCTGATTAAAATAAACAATAGTAAGTAAAGGTCATGCGAATGTAACGCATTGAATTTTCATAAAGTGCTGTCACTATTCATTTGTTTCTCGTGGTGTCATGGAAAATATATGAAATTTCAAGGCCAGAATATAGTGGCTCTATCGACATCTACAACGAAGTGTGTAATGAAACTATCTCGATTATCGTGAAGTAGATAGAAAAATAAACTTTCGTAAGAATAGTTTGTAGGAGCTATTTAAAAATAAACGAAAATGGGTGCAGAAGTCATGTGAATGTAACACTTTTCGCTTTTTAAATTGCGCACTACTGCTGTAGCGTAACCAAGAGAGATGGCTCCGCGGTAAAGTGTGAAGCTCGCAATCGGGTGGTCTCGGGTTCGATTCCCGTTGACCCCCACTCTGACCTTAAGTTTTTCGTGATTTTTCCTGGTCGGTAGGCGAATGCTGAGGTGGGTTCACATCTACCATAATTTCCTTTCTCTCATTTCCCTTTCAATCCATTTGCTTCTCCTGTTTCTGGTCTGCTTCTAGGTTTCATGGTGCATGGCAGTGCTGGACAGATGGTGTGGATGCTTGCCCAAAGGGGAAAGAGTATTGTCCGTGAACACTACAGGGCTGCTTGGTTAACGAGTCGTTCATAGCCCTCTCTGGGAAGCTCTGGTAATGGGGCGGGTCTTCGAACCAGGAACTATTATGTGTCTCTGTGGCATATCGGCCTGTGGTCTGTGCCCCTGTGCTTCCTTTAATTCGTCCCTTTCTTCTGGGGATGGTAGCCGCAATCGTTCGCTCGTACGTCGCAGTACGCGATTGTCTCCCACCTGTTATAACTCTGCTCCACTGGGTACGAGTACTCGCGTGTATGCAGCAACAGTGCTCGGAGCTCGGCTGAAGGGGAAGCGTTGGACGAAGGTCATAGCACAAATCCTTGCGCTTCCTGATAATCTTATGTTTCGTAACATGTCACAATGCCAAGCCGAGGAGACCCGCTGACTATTTCGTGGAAGGAACAGTTTCGTTTTACCATACCTATAGGACGGACTCCTGCAGTGTCTTGTATGTCAAAAGGTGCTGAATTCGATGAGGAAATAGAACGTAGAACCTCATAATAACCACTTCATTCAGTCGTGTTTTCCCCAGTGACGAACTGTATTGCATGCTACAGGCAGACTCCCGCAGACTCCTGCGAGGCGTGGGTACTCGCAGCTCGCTGGCGCGCACCCAAATTGGAAAACCATATACCCTATTGCTTTAGCCTATTGTACCCTTCTTATACATACGACGAAATGTGTAAATGTGTTATGAAAATGTATCTCGATTAACAAGAAGTAGATAGAATAATAAGCTTTGCAGGAATATCACGTGAAAGAGTGGGTAGAGAAAGTTATGCGAATGTAACACATCAGACCTTTTTCTGGGTATGATAACCTTAGTGCAAGCAAAATCTACAGTGTAATAAAATGTTTCATAGTATAGGAAACTTTAAGGCTAAAGCAAGCAAACTTCGAACAACGATATAGGAGAATAATATCTACTCTTGTACAAACTATTTTTACAAACGCTTATTCTCCATCTACTTCATGTTAATCGAGATAAACATTTGCAGACTCTATCTTATTGCTAATTTTCTTGAAGATGTAAGGGGAATATATATTTACAAGGCAATATAGAAATACAGTAGCCTTTAAGCACACACATATCTCTGAATAGCTGGTTGCTAGGTGCAGCACCATTCCCTTTGCCACAGATTAATACTCTTTGCATATCCAAGACAAAAAAATGAAGAACGAATTCCCATTTGAGAAAATAAGTATTGAAAAATTTAAGGGAATAACAAGCAATATCTCGAAAATGGTTCACTCAACAAAAAAAATGTATATGACATAAATTGTTTACTTTAATGCGTACTACATTTTATGTGTAGTAAATTTTTGTCTATCTCTTATGGTTTACCAGTTATGCAAAAGTCGTTCACAATGAAGAATACTTTTGGAGACATTCCCAGAAAATTCAAGATATACATTTTATTTGCCATGAAAATATCTTAAACATGATATTTTAATAAAAATCGTTAGAGCCATTTTTGAGAAAATTAAAATTTTCGAAAAATGTTCCATGTAAAGGGTAATCTGGGGTGGGGGGATTTTCTTGAAAACCTTCGTGTCGCATCTCTGGAAGATACTGAACCTAAATACCAAGTTTGGTGTTTATCCGACTGTTCGTTTCCTATTTATGCTATTCACAGACAGACACACACACAGACACACAGACAGACACGCAGAAACACACACGGACATGTTTCCAAAAATGCTTTTTTTGGACTCAGGGGGTCTCAAAACATGTATTTCCGGTGAAATCTCGGTACCGAATTTTTGGGTGGAATGCAATACTTCCCCTACTTACTATACGTAGTTGAGAAAGTAAAAATGCTTCTTTTAGATTCAGGGAGCTTCAAGACATGTGCTGTCGGTGAAATCTTGGTACTTCTACTTACTCGTACACCAGCTAAGTAGTAGAGAAAGCAAAAGCTTTGTGCAGGCGGCTTAGACTGAGGTTCAGACCAGATATCCATCACACCCTGGAGGTGACCAGCAAACTCAAGTTTTGTCTGCAAAATGCCGTATGAAATTATTAGCTGTTAATGAGGCACGGAGTGTTAATCACGGAGAATGCATGCATATACAAAAGTGGAGGTTTTCCTCTTGTAAACACCTTCGGACTCTAATTATTATTGTTTTTTCAAAGTTTGAGCCTCAAAGCACTCGATTTCAAAGGAATATACCGCATTACTAGGACTATTAAACTGAGCTTTACGGTATCTTTCCTTCTTGTTTAACTAATGCACGCACATATGAACGAGTAATTATTATTCATGTATTACAGATTTACTTCGTGTGTGTATTACAAGTTGTTTGGTAGTTACTACAAGTAACAAAGAGTCATGCATACACAACCTGGACCAGTATAAGCCTGTACAGACCGGAATGTGATCCCCTTTACCTTGAGAGCCTGCTCAACGACTCATCCATCCCCTTCCCATCCAAACCCTCATGCATGTTGTTCCTTCGTCCTCAATCAGAAGAAGCCCGCGTCAGCGTTTCATGCTTCGCCCCTTCAATCGGAAAACGTCGAGATTTTCTAAGCATTAAATACATTGGCGACATCTTGGAATTGCAATTTACTTTGCTGTAAAATGGTAAATACTTGGGGATTTGACAGAAAAGAGTGGCATATTCAGATTGTTTTATGTTGTTAATCCTTCCGAGCCACAAATCGACAAGATAAAATGTAACGTCTTTTAGACAGTTTAGTAGGCTAATTCCGAAGATACAACATAACCTATAAGAATATCACATAAATAAAAAAAATGATATGTTAAGTTTACACGACCTTCTCTACCCATTATTTTATATAAGTTTCTTCTACAAGCTGTTCCTGCAAAAAAGAACTTGATTTTCCATCTACTTTATATTAATCCACAAATCCTTTGCAGAAAAAACAGTATCATTACAATTTCGTTGTAGATACAAGGAGAATCCGGGAAAACGAAACGATAGTCAAATATTTAAAAGGGAGTTGCGACAGAAATTCTATACTTTTTCTATAACATTGCCCCGTAGCTCAGTCGGTAGAACAACTCCCTGTTATACGAGGGGTCCCGGGTTTGATACCCGGTTGGTGGTGGGAATTTTTCTCTAGCCATCACTATTCCTTATCTTCCCCAGTCTGGGAGTATGAATGATAGTGTGAATGTGTGTATGATCTAATGATTAAAAAAGCAAAAGGACAAGGATTACAGGAGTTAACAACATTGCCAATAGGCAATAAGTTTCAAAGGAAAGGCCACCGATAAGGCCAATGTATGAATGGAACTAGAAAAAAAAACAACATCGCGAGATTGTGATTACCTCACAACCCTGATGTGCTTCATTCACGTGACTTTCTATACTTACTATCCTTTGTTTTTATGTAGATTTTACAAGTTATTCTTATAAAAGCTTACTTTTCTTTCTATTTAATGTTAATCGAAATAAATGTTTTCGCATTTCGTTCTAGGTACAAGAGGGATCCGACATGGAAATGTTTGACAACAGTTCACTATAGGTTTGCTTGAAATTCCGTTCTCTTTCCACATGATAGCGAGAAGTAACTGGATGACAGTAGCTCCATACATAAAATAATGAACAGATTAAAAATAATTATTGTACAGTAAGTATTTGTCTACCTCTAATGGCTTATAAAAATTATACGAGATTCCTTCCGAATGAATAGGATCTCTCAAGCTGTTCCTAGAAAACTCAAGATACACATTTTATTTGTAAATATGCAGTATTTTAATAAAAAACGCCAGAGCCGTGTTTAAGCAAGTAAAAAAAAAAATAAAGAAATATTCTTTTAATGTAAAGGGTTGTTTGGGGTGGTTGGAATATTCCTTTTTTTTTCTTTTTAACCTTTGTGTCGTATCTTTGGAAGATTCTGAATAAACATAACTACCAAGCATGGAATTTATGCGACATTTAGTTTTTGGTTTTCAAATAAACACAGACAAATACGCGCGCTCGCGAAATTGTTTCTAAACATTTGGATACAGGACCCCTCAAAATATGTATTTACACTGAAATCTCAACATGGAATATTTGGGGGGATTGTATTCTCTCTACCTTAAGTGACTTTCTCTACCCACTATCTTTTATTTGTGTATAGATTCTAGAAACTATTCTTATAAAGTCATTAAAGTCTTATTTTTCTTTCTACTTTATGTTAACGTAAACGTCTACAGCATAGTTTCATTACATAAGGTACATTGGGGATGGAAGAAACCGAATCGATATTAAAACTTTGAAAAGTGGACCTCTAGTCCTGGTTTTCAAATGTTATACTCTTTCTATGACAGCGCGAGAAACAACTAAATATCAACACAAGTTTCAACAAATAACAAAGTATTGAAAAATTCAAATCAACAATAACGGATACTTCGGAAATGGCTGAAGCTACACTAGAAGTTATTTGATCTAAATGATAAGTTTTAAAAAGATCTAATTTTTGTGTAGTAGGTTTTCGTCTATCTCTTATGATGTACCCGTTAATCAAAATTATTTAAAATTCCTTTCGAATGAAGAGTATTTCACACGTAATTCCCAGAAAATGCAAGATGTACACTTAGTCATCTTAAGTAAATGCCATTTTAATCAAGATGTTAAAGCCATTTTCGAGGAAATAAAAAATTACGAAGAATGTTCAATGTGAAGCGAGTTTAGGGTACGGAGATCTTTTTTGGGGGGAGTGAATCTTTGGAAGATATCGAACCTAAATACAAAGTTTGGTATTTATCTGACATTTCGTTTTCGAGTTATGCTGTTCACACACGTACATACCTTTATCTAGTTTTTTCATATGAATGAGGCTTCAGAACGGGTAATTCTGGTGAAATCTCGATATTGAAAACTAAAGGCCATATCTGATGTCTCAAAAAGGAGGTTGCTATAAAATTATACGCTATAAGTTTTAAGTATATACATTTTTTTCTTTCTCTTTGGGTAGGAATTTCCATATCTCGTATGGTTTCCAAGTTACACAAAATTATGCTAAATTCCTTTCGAAAGGGGAGACCTTCACACACTTGTCCCAGAAAATTCAAGATACCCATTTTATTTGTCTTGTAAACATCCTAAATATATTGTATTTTAATCAAAATAATTAAAGCCGTTTTTAGAAAATGGGAAAAAAGACAGTATTTAACCTAAAGGGTAGTTTGGGTGGGTGTTTAATAATCTTCGTGTCGCATCTTTAATCCGACATGCTGTTCAACACACACATACACACAAACACGGACGTTTTCTAAAAATATGTTTTCTTTTTTACTTGGGGATTCTCAAAACATGTATTTTCGGTGAAACCTCCTCAAATTTTTGGACGGAATTCAATACTTCCTCTACTACGTCTATGGTAGGAAAATAAAAAGTGGAAGTTACAAAAACAGTTTTTATTTAGCACAAGGCTTCTGTTTACATCTCCCTCGTGGCGGACAACCAACAATGGAGCGGATAAGGAAACCTCGCCATGTAAAATACCAACATATAAGCAGAAGAGACGTAGGAATAACTGAACACTGTAACATTTTTATCAGCCGATATTGAAATTATGTGATGATTAAATGTGCTTGTAGCTTTGTGCCGCTCATTATGTAGTCTTAGCACGTGTAGAACTTCTTTTTTCTTTCTTTACAATTTCCTGTTAATAGATAGAAAATATATTTCCGAAATTCAGAATGGATAATTATGCGTAAGTTGTACTGGTCGCGGAAAGGACTCATCTCAAGGCTAAAAACGCACGGCCAACATCAAATGTTGCTTTAAGATCTAAAAGGCAATGTTACGTATCTACATACACACTGCAGCCTTATTAACATTACTGCTACATATGTGAAGTTTGAGTGCTTTCATTCTGATATCTAAAAATTTAAACATTTATGTCGGAAACATAATACATATTAAACTATGTATGTAACCGAAGTATTTATTTCAATTTTTGGCATTACTCAATATGATAAAGACATTTAAAAGTTTCCACATATGACACAACCATGCGTGTATTAGTATTTTTTGACATAATATGTATTTAAATTATTTAAAGGCTTTCCCAAAATGAAAGCATAACCAAGGTACATGAATGAAAATAACTAAATTAAATAAGACCAATAAATGTAAGTCATCATTAGCTTTATTACGTTAGTATCATTGGTAAACTTCACTAACATTATTCGTTACTATGTATATGAAATGCAATCAAAATATCAGTGAACTAAATCACCACCGGAAACCATTTGTGCGACTTGCACGTTAACTTTTGCATCCTTCGTTTTCCAAGTTTTAAGTAAGATGGCGACCTCTAACAATACACATGACGCACTTTATTTGGTTATGTTTGCAACTGATGGAACGATACTAGTAAGTGGAACGAATTCCCAGTATTCTTTATGAATTATTGTACATGATCTAGAATATATATATTCTTTTATTAAGACATCCCTTTACCTCTTATAATTGCAATGTCACACAGCTCCGTCATGTTCGTAATAAATGATGAGGAATCACGTTATATTCAAGGAAATGAATATAAAATGTCGGAGGATATTAATTTTTTATTTCGTTAACCTCCCCACGTCCCAATAGTCTTCACAGTTCTGTAAATGTTATATAGCCTGTAGGTATCTTTCAGAAGCGGAGCAATTATCGGAATGGTGGAGCAACTCTTCAGACAATTACAGTAGATGCACTTTTAAATCTTTTTGACTTATCTTTGGTTCCATTGTTATTTAAAGCTATACAGTTTTCACATAATGCGGAAAACTAGAGCGCTGTATTATACAGTATGATACAGTGCTTTACGGAAAACCCTAACGTCAGTACGCAAACGAAAACGAGGCAAAACAGGTGAAAGGCTCTCCCCTCTCAGGGCACCAAGTCACGCCATATATTTTCTGTAACCATTGAGAAAAATAATTCTCCCGGTCGTTAATTATAAATATGAGTTCAATTATTTCTGATGTTTCACTGGACATTCATTGTATCACACTAATTTAACGTACTTACCTACCCCGATAATAACTTCCTTACATAAGGGTTATGAAAATATTAGTTGTGTTTTCTCAACTGCTAAATCATAACTTTCTATGTATTTGCTTGGAATGAAACATCCGTGGCTTTTGTTTTATTTTTAAAGGAATTTTCTGTGAAGTAACAACAGCTATTTTCTACTTTGACTTTTCTCAAAGAAAAGTCAAAACCTTCTTCGCAAGTATGATATCTTATAACTCCAATATCCTCGTTGAAATCAACAAATAGTGCGTCAACAGTTTCATGCATGACGGAATTTGCTTATCTTTCATGTCCTCAGAGCTGGGGTGCGGATTAGTACTTAGATAAAATAAAACATACTGGTATATCAACTATTCACGTATCTATGAAAATCATAAATAATAGATAGAGAAGTTTGTTACACGTACAATAACTGATTTTCATCATTCCCTTGGCACTGACTGTGACAAGGAATTCGAAACACAAAGCGAAAAGGTGTAGTATTGAGACAGCTTTCTGTATAGGTATGTATGTCCTCAGCGGTGAGTCAGCTCTAGGAAGTAAGAAGGATGGGAGGGGGATGCCGTCTGCATGTGTCACGATACTTTCACCTGCCACTAAACCGATATGTAGCAATCCGGCGGCTTACTGTAGTCGCCTTACATGATGCTAAACACTGCGCATAACTGCACGTAACCTATTAGCACTGTACGAGACCCTAAGTAATACAATACTATAGCCCGTTCTATGTGAGTGTGTGTGTGTGCGTGTGTGTGTGTGTGTTTGTGTAAGAGAAAGAGCAGCAGCAAGAAACGAAGAGACAGTTTATACCACGTTTCATTCATAAATCAGCATATTACGGATGACAGGAGAGGGTTTCAAAAAACAAATTCGCTCACCACAAACAACCCTCTACATGGCAAAGCTATCGTTACTTTTATTTCCTACAAACTGGCTCAAACTATTTCATCAAAATATCCTATGTTTCAAACGTCATCGTAATGATTTGTAAACTAACGTTTTAGAGCGTATTTCTGTACATTTCTTTAATTTTCTGTGAATAGTTTGTGGATCTCTTCATCCCTGTTGAATTTCCTTTAACCTGGAAACTATGAGACCAAAAAACAAAGCTACTAAAGAAAAAAAGTGTGGAGCTATTGTATCACATAAATTTTATTTTATCTAGCATATGCTTGTAGTAAGGCAGAGGAAGTATTGCATTCTACCCAAATTTTCGATATCGAGATTTCATCCGAAAGGCATGCTTTGAAAAATGCCCTGGATAAAAAAAAAGAAAGCTTTAGAAAAAGTCGATGTGTGTCTGTGTCAGAAGAGCGCAACTTAAAAGAAACGTTATTTAACTTTAACATCTTCGAAGGATGCGATTCGAAATTTTTTCAGAAAGTCTCCCCACATCAAACACCCTTTACCTGGAACCGTTTATTGTTATTTTGGATCTTCCCAAAAATAGTTCCAGCGATTTTGATTCAAATCATGATTAACGTATTTGCATGGAAAACAAAATGTGTACCTCGAATTTACTGTAAATAGCCTGTAAAGTGCTCTTCATTACAATGAATCTGTATAATTTTGAATAACGTATGAACTAACCACATGTAAAAGCAAAACATGTAGATCTCTTTAAAACACAGAATTTAGGTCTAATGTTTATAATAATAGCATTAATAATAATAGTAATAGTTAATTATTATTTTGTTGTAGCGTCAGCCATTTCCGAGATATTAGTTCCGAGGGTTTGAATTTTCCAATACTTTACTTTTTGAGATTTTTTAAGTGCTGGTGTATGAAGCACATACCAATTCACCGGTGGAGTTCTTATGTTCGACATTCTTAGTCATTCCCTCATTCTCTTTCCTAAAACTGTGGCTTCAAAGGCGCAAGGAGGAGGTTGTCGTATCTTGTTACGTGTTGTAGGATGCGAACGCGGTGTAGTGGCAGATACAGGAGAAGTAATGATAAATTCACTGTACCTGCTTTATGTTCTCCGTCCGACGTAGCTTCATCTTGTTGCCCTGGCTGGTTGATTTAATGGTACGGTAATTCTCGCTGTTGCCCTGGTTAGTTGGTTCTCAGCGGCAATGTCTGCATGGGCTTTGCCTATAAGGATTGCTAATAAGCTCGTCGATCTCAGTAGTGGTACAAGGAGCTCAGAGGTGAATTCACTACTTATCATAATGTATGGGTAACTGCAATTTATTGTCACTTCTCACTTTAAAAACATTGAATAATGTTCCTGTTGACTTATCACTGTACAGAACTCGGCAATCACCGATACATTGTTAATTAATACCTGGTTGGTCACATTTGCACGTCCGCACAAAAGAACACCATTTGCGCGCAAACTTTGTCTTCCGGAGTAGTGTGGATTCCTCGTCGGTATCTACAAGTCAACTCCTTGGAATTTGGAAGAAGAAGAAGAAAAACGTAATTTAGGTTAGCATGCCCTCTTCAGCCAAAAGTTTGATATTATTTTGGTTGGCTTCGATGTTCCGCAATTACTCAGCAACAGCAGTTTAGTGATAGTAGGAAGAAAATAAGAGTTCAAAAACACTTAATATGCAGCAATGTGTATTCATATGCAAATGAGATTACCCACCCCCCCAGGTCCATGGTACTTTCTGTTGCTGAGGGTCGTAAATCTTGTTGAGTATAATGGAAGCTTGACAGGTAAGCAATTAAGGCTGTCAATCAACTGTCAAAACGAACAGTAGAATAATAAATCACGCTTCTGTAGATGTTATTCTACCCACTCCATACCCACACACGTGTGCACTTTCCAGGCGCATTGTTTAACGACCACGTGCAAAAGAACAAAGGGTTATCCATCACCTGTCAAAATGAACAGTAGAGTATGCTGGAATATTGGGAACAAGGAATCGGACGCTATTGTCCCAGCTCTATTGAATTCCCTGGGCATTGTCTGACGAACACGTGGAAAAAACAATAGAACAGGCTTGACCGACCTAACAAAGGAACAGATGCTGTTGTATCCCATTCTATTGTCCAGAGCAAGGCTTCTTTAGTAAGACTACCCGTGTAGCACCCCGCTTCCACAGCCGCATAACAAAACTACAAAGCTTGCCCTTCATTTGTCGAAATGAAAAAAGACTATGATAAATATGTTTGTAACAAAAGAGAGCCTGAAGGCTACTAACAAAGGAACAGATTCTAATGTTTCCCTTTCCATTGTCCGGACACGTGCATGTTAGGTGTATGCAACAAAAGAAACTCGTGGAGGCTTTATATTTGACCTGTCTTTGTTTGTCCGTGTGAAAGACAGAGAGGTCAGTTTACCTGCTAGACCATAAAAAATTCTACTACCGTTCGAGCCCGGAATCATGGCGTTAGCTTTGCTCCAAAGCCAGTTCTCTCCGGGAGTCTTCACGAAGTCCTACGGACATAACCGAACATAGTTATACAAGCTCTCTGTTTACGCTTCTATCGCCTGTTTCAAAACGCGATATCAAAAATGTATTTTACATATTTCATTACATGCATTAAACCTCCATGTGTGTACTTAGATATCCATAGATCTGTGTTCGATTCTTAATGCAATCAAAAAGTTTAATGTTTTAATTGCTAATGAGAAATTCATGCTTTGATAATATATCATTACCCGATTAATGAAAGGGTGTTCAGAGCTCCTAGTTCGAATCTTACCCAGCGAAACTCTAATGCGTAATAAACATTAAACTATGAGAGTATGTGCAGGCAGATTAAAATGTATTTAACAAATACAATTGAATTTTTATATATCATTACGATGTTCTAATGAGGGGTATTCTTAGGTGCCCAGAGATCATAGATCGAATCTTACCCGGAAACTCTAATGCTTAATAAATACTAAATTATTGAAGCTTGCACGGACAGATTAAAATGTACTTAACAAATATATTTATTTATATATTCCTATGCCTAGACACGACCCTTTATTTTCTTTCTTCTTCTCTCTTTCTCTTCCTTTTCCCTCTTTCTATGCATCTATCTATCTAACTCTTTCTTTCTCCTCGACTAGCACACATCCAAGCGTTCACATATACACGAGCACACGCACATACATCAACAAACATACAGCAGCGCAAGCACACACACATGCACATATACACTCAAATACGCACACAAATACATAAACCTGTACACTTACACACACCCACAAGCACACACATATACACACTCATGCCCACACGCTTACACATTCATGCACACACTTACACAACCACACACACACACGCACATACACACATGCAAACATACACATCTTCTACGCTACCTATTAAGTGTATATTTCTAAGGTATTGCGGTAATAGTGTTGGATTTAACCTTGTGCAATGGGTAGCGGTGGTGGTTGTGCTAGGCTTTGAATGGCAACATATGACGGAATGAAGTGAGAGAATACTTCTCTTGTTGGTGGATATGCAATAGGAGTTATAAGATATCATACTTGCGAAGAAGGTTTCACTTTTCTTTGAGAAAAGTCAAAGTAGGAAATATCTGTTGTTACTCCACAGAAAATTCGATCAAAAATAAAACAAAAGCCACGGATATTTCATTCCAAGCAAATGCATAGAAAGTTACGATTTAGCAATTGTGTACACACAACTAATATTTTCATAACCCTTATAAAAGGAAGTTATTATCAGGGTAGGTAAGTACGTTAAATTAGTGTGATACAATAAATGTTCAGTGAAACATCAGAAATAATTGCACTCATATTTATAATTAACGACCTGGAGGATTATTTTTCTCAGTGGTTACAGAAAATATATGGCGTGACTTGGTGCCCTGAGAGGGGAGAGCCTTTCACCAGTTTTGCCTCGTTTTCGTTTGCGTACTGACGGTAGGGTTTTCCGTAAAGCACTGTATCATACTGTATAATACAGCGCTCTAGTTTTCCGCATTATGTGAAAACTGTATAGCTTTATATAACAATGGAACCAAAGATAAGTCAAAAGGATTTAAAAGTGCATCTACTGTAATTGTCTGAAGAGTTGCTCCACCATTCCGATAATTGCTCCGCTTCTGAAAGATACCTACAGGCTATATAACATTTACAGAACTGTGAAGGCTATTGGGACGTGGGGAGGTTAATGAAATAAAAAATTAATATCCTCCGACATTTCATATTCATTTCCTTGAATATAACGTGATTCCTCATCATTTATTACGAACATGACGGAGCTGTGTGACATTGCAATTATAAGAGGTAAAGGGATGTCTTAATAAAAGAATATATATATATATATATATTCTAGATCATGTACAATAATTCATAAAGAATACTGGGAATTCGTTCCACTTACTAGTATCGTTCCATCAGTTGCAAACATAACCAAATAAAGTGCGTCATGTGTATTGTTAGAGGTCGCCATCTTACTTAAAACTTGGAACACGAAGGATGCAAACGTTAACGTGCAAGTCACACAAATGGTTTCCGGTGGTGGTTTAATTCACTGATATTTTGATTGCATTTCATATACATAGTAACGAATAATGTTAGTGAAGTTTACCAATGATACTACTGTAATAAAGCTAATGATGACTGTATATTTATTGGTCTTATTTAATTTAGTTATTTTCATTTATGTACCTTGGTTATGCTTTCATTTTGGGAAAGCGTTTAAATGATTTAAATACATATTACGTCCCAAATACTAATACACGCATGGTTGTGTAATATATGGAAACTTTTAAATGTCTTTATCATATTGAGTAATGCCAAAAATTGAAATAAATACTTCGGTTACATACATAGTTTAATATGAATTATGTTTCCGACATAAATGCTTAAATTTTTAGATATCAGAATGAAAGCACTCAAACTTCACATATGTAGCAGTAATGTTAATAAGGCTGCAGTGTGTATGTAGATATGTGAAACATTGCATTTTAGATCTTAAAGCAACAGTTGATGTTGACCGTGCGTTTTTAGCATTGAGATGAGTCCTTTCTGCGACCAGCACAACTTACGCATAATTATCCATTCTGAATTACGGAAATATATTTTCTATCTATTAACAGGAAATTGTAAAGAAAGAAAAAAGAAGTTCTAAACGTGCTAAGAGTACATAATGAGCGGTACAAAGCTACAAGCACATTTAATCATCACATAATTTCAATATCGGCTGATTAAAATGTTACAGTGTCGCGATTTTCAGTTATTCCTACGTCTCTTCTGCTTATATGTTGGTATTTTACATGGCGAGGTTTCCTTATCCGCTCCGTTGGTTGTCCGCCACGAGGGAGATGTAAACAGAAGCCTTGTGCTAAATAAAAACTGTTTTTGTAACTTCCACTTTTTATTTTCCTACCATAGACATAGTAGTAGAGGAAGTATTGAATTCCGTCCAAAAATTTGACACCGAGATTTCACCGAAAATACATGTTTTGAGAATCCCTAAGTAAAAAAGAAAACATATTTTTAGAAAACGTCCGTGTTTGTGTGTGTTGAACAGCATGTCGGATTAAAGATGCGACACGAAGATTATCAAACACCCACCCAAACTACCCTTTAGGTTAAATACTGTCTTATTTCCCATTTTCTAAAAACGGTTTTAACTATTTTGATTAAAATACAATATATTTAGGATGTTTACAAGACAAATAAAATGGGTATCTTGAATTTTCTGGGACAAGTGTGTGAAGGTCTCCCCTTTCGAAAGGAATTTTGCATAATTTTGTGTAACTTGGAAACCATACGAGATATGGAAATTCCTACCCAAAAAGAAAGAAAAAATGTATATACTTAAAACTTATAGCGTATAATTTTATAGCAACCTCCTTTTTGAGACATCAGATATGCCCTTTAGTTTTCAATATCGAAATTTCACCAGAATTACCCGTTCTGAAGCCTCATTCATATGAAAAAACTAGATAAAGGTATGTACGTGTGTGAACAGCATAACTCGAAAACGAAATGTCAGATAAATACCAAACTTTGTATTTAGGTTCGATATCTTCCAAAGATTCACTCGCCCCGAAAAAGGTCTCCGTACCCTAAACTGCGCTTCACATTGAACATTCTTCGTAATTTTTTATTTCCTCAAAAATGGCTTTAACATCTTGATTAAAATGCCATTTACTTAAGATGACAAAGTGTACATCTTGCATTTTCTGGGAATTACGTGTGAAATACTCTTCATTCGAAAGGAATTTTAAATAATTTTGATTAACGGGTACATCATAAGAGATAGACAAAAACGTACTACACAAAAATTAGATCCCTTTAAAACTTATCATTTAGATCAAATAACTTCTAGTGTAGCTTCAGCCATTTCCGAAGTATCCGTTATTGTTGATTTGAATTTTTCAATACTTTGTTATTTGTTGAAACTTGTGTTGATATTTAGTTGTTTCTCGCGCTGTCATAGAAAGAGTATGAAATTTGAAACCCAGGACCAGAGATCCACTTTTCAACGTTTTAATATCGATTCGGTTTCCTGCATCCCCATTGTACCTTATGTAATGAAACTATGCTGTAGACGTTTACATTAACATAAAGTAGAAAGAAAAATAAGACTTTAATGACTTTATAAGTCTAGTTTCTAGAATCTATACACAAATAAAAGATAGTGGGTAGAGAAAGTCACTTAAGGCAGAGAAAATACTATCCTCCCAAATATGCCATGTTGCGATTTCAGTGTAAATACATATTTTGAGGGGTCCTGTATCCAAATCTTTAGACACAATTTCGCGAGCCTGCGTATTTGTCTGTGTTTATTTGAAAACCAAAAACTAAATGTCGCATAAATTCCATGCTTGGTAGTTATGTTTATTCAGGATCTTCCAAAGATACAACACGAAGGTTAAAAAAATGGAATATTCCTACCACCCCAAACAACCCTTTACATTAAAAGAATATTACGTTATTTTTGTTTTGCTTAAAGATGGCTCTAGCGTTTTTTTTATTAAAATACTGCATTTTGAAGACGTTTGCATTACAAATAAGATGTGTATACTGATAGACCACGAGAAGAAGGCAAGCGAGAGGAATGTGTAACATCAACACTTTCCTGCGTCCGTATCATATTTACGCTCGCCGTGTGTATACGATAAGCATGTTAGGAAGTAGTACACAGTGTTTTAATTACTCACCCATGGCTAGAAGTCCAGCAGCGGTCGGGCTAGATCCAAGTCTGAGATTTCCTCATTTTCGCTGCTGTCGCTACCGCTCTGCGAATCTTCATCGCTAGACTCCAGGCCTCCAACTGATATAATAAAATTATCTATTGCATCGTCCACCAGCCCATACTTTTGCCTGAACTCATCCTTGAGGTTTTTAACGTGCCTGACATAGCCCACCCAATCAGCTGATGTAATTGAGTTCACTGCACTTTCACACATTTGCTGTAGATTTCTTAAAGATAGATCTCCAGTTACATTACGCTCTCTGGCATGTCGCTTTATTACTGCCCATGCCAGTTCTATTGCGTTCAGCTCGCACATATAAGGAGGTAACTTAAGAACTGTATGCCCATGCCTTTCCAGTACTTTGTCGATATGGTATACTTTTTATTTTGTCTTATGCATTTGATTTAAATCAAAGAAGTCGCCCTTCCACATGGCAGCACAACATGGAATATTGTTCTCCAACCACTGTATAATTTCCTGTTTTACAGCGTACTTTGATGGAGGCTTATTTGCTTGTACGCTGTGGTATGGAGCATTATCAAGCTGTTGGAAAGTATATTAGGTAGAATTTTCTCCTCCAACCATTTCTGGAAATTTACTCCATTCATTTGACCATGATAATCCCCGCAAGCAAGTCCAGCTTTGAAAATCAGAGAGGCTGCGGGTATGAAACCTTCATTGCTGCCTACATTTACAAGAATCAGGCGGTTCGAACAGCTGGTGTTTGTCGTTATGCCATAGACATTATCACTCTGCCAGCATTTTCCAAACGTCAAGTTATTGTCAGCCCAGGAATCATCAATGTAAGTGATATTTCTCCCAGCATTTCTATATCTATTTATAGTTCTTAGATATCTATCTCTCCAGTTAACTATGTCTGGACGTTCAATAAGTAATTTTCTCTTGATTCCACATCGTTCCCATTTGTAGCCCATTCTTCGCAACAGCTTCCGTAGAGTTTCTCTTCCCCATGGAAAATGTACAGTTTCTCTATTTGCTACAAGTAATTTGGGAACAGTAGGCATATTTTCTAACCAAATAAAAATCTCGAATGAAGTTTTTAATTACTGTTCTATGAATGTCATCGCAATGAAATTTAAATTCCTCGGCACACGGCCTCTTTTTGCCGGAGTATGTAATAGTTTTTCACCAGCTGTAACACTTCTCTCCTTATTCTTGATACAGTGCGTTTCGATATCCTACAATAATTTGCCACGCGTGAATTACTTTGTGAAATTACACATGTCAATTGTCCTGATTTTTCTTCTTCGTCACATACTTCAATCACTTTTCTTATTACTTCCCTTGATTCACTGTGGATAGTTTGTCCCTTCTTTCGAATTCCAGGCATATGTAAATAATAAAGAAACAATAAAAGTAACAAAATGATATAATTTGTAGTATTATAGTATATACCTTAATGCGTGTTACCAGCAAGAGCCAATGCGTTAACACTTATTACGGCGGTTGCTGTTCTACTAGTATCAGATCTGGCAGCATGGGTGGTTCATTTGCACACATAAACACATTTCGTAGTAAACGTAGTAAACAATCTACAGTACGTGAGCAGATAAACAGTTACAGAACCCCGCTCGCCTTCTTCTGGTTGTCTATCAGTACACATTCCTGCATATTATTGCGTTTGAACTCTTATTTTCTGCCTACTAGCGATATATATGTGTGGCGGAGGTGTGAAGGAAAAGTTGGGGATAAATCTCGGCTATTTATGGAATACGACCCCCCACTTGAAATTTTAGGATCGGATTTCTTATTGGAGGAATTTTCGCGATTCTCTCAGCGTGGCTAAATATTATTTAATTTATATATATCCTTATTGGGTAGTTTGTATATTTTACGTGACTTTTTCCCGGGCTTCTCTCGGTAATTTTCCGTTCTGTTATATTTTCCTCACTCCATACTTCCGGAGCGGAGACAAATAGTCATAAAACCTTACCCTAGACTAACACGAAAGATCCCGGTTTCCTCTGCACATGCGAATAACATATTTTCTACAAACAGCAGAGTTTAAGACATTCTATACTAGTGACACAGGAACATTATATATATATATATATATATATATATAAGACAAATATTACATTATACAAAAATGGCTATTTACATGGTGTTCACATTATACACACATGTCATTCATATATAAAATTAGACACTAAATAAATTAACACATTATAAAATTAATTCGGGCACATTCTGTCTCAAGGAGCTTTGCTTTACTTGTTTTAAACAAACTTCGTTTCTGTTTTTATAATTAATAGTAAGGTCATTTTACTCTTTGGCCATCCTGCTTCTTAGTTTTATTTTGCCCTAAAACTGTATTCTGGCCTCATTTTGCTTCCTTCATTTTTTTCCTGAAGTACCTACAGGTTTGACAACCATATGTCACACAACTCTCAAAACAAAGTTCCTCTTATTTTGTTTAATGATCACTCTTCTTTCCCTGATTTTCACTAGACTTGTTTCAATAGGTGTAACTGCACTCTCCAAATAGAATTCTACGACTTGTTTCAGTGGTTTTTCTACATGAAGTGTACAAACATGCGAGCGAAGCTCTTCGCGAACTGCTTTGTTTACCAGAAATCGAAAGGAGATACGTTCGCGACACTGTGCAAGCTGAAATGAATGTTTTCAGTCCGAGCGGCTCACCAATTGCGCGAACACTTGAGCGTTCTCCTAGTTCATGAAGAGATGCATAGAAAGCAGCATGCTCTGTACACGTCGAGACGTGGGAAATTGCTATGGCGAGGGAAAACCAATAGCATTAGAAAGGAGCGGTCCTCTCCCCTTACACTGCCATTGTTTGCAGGTGGTAAGGTCAGATTCGAATTACAACACAGAATTCCAGGAAAAGAACATGATGTAGTTCGCGACAGTGTTCGGCTCACATGTGTGTGCTGACCTTGGCTTATTTGTGCATTTATAATGAGAAGAGAAAGTCCTATGAGCGCTGGACATCGGATTTTTTTCTAGTTATTGTTTGTCCATTATAGCACTAGAAACCGACTCAGCTACGAGCGTTACAAAAAGCTGCTTCAACCATGTATAAGATTAAATTGTAAAAGAGTGACGAATATTAGTGTATTCGGGAGTTTGAAAAATGAACTTATTTTTTAAATGTTCAAAAACCATAAAACCTTTCCACTTAAAAGTAAAATGGCGACAAAAGTGTCAGCGAATAATATGAACGGGATTATATAAACTACATTTTAGGTAAGCAGTTAAACAATTTGTTGTGTTCAATCAGTATAATATCCTTTTGGTATTACATGAAACTTGTTTGTTTTTATAATTATATATATATATATGCGCACGTACACCCAAACATTTAAATTATTAGTGTCTATTAAAACTTGGAAGTAAATTTTACTTAAGCTATCCAAATGTAACTGCTAGTATTAATATTAGAAGCACCATCACTACATCTGTCAGCTTTTAAAGATGGGGTTGTAAAAGAAGAGGTTTCTAATCTATTAATATGTGATTGCAAATATAAAACTACCTAGTACCTAGTGCTTCCCTGCTGAAATAATAATAATAATAATAATAATAATAATAATAATAATAATAATAATAATAAAAATAATATTACATTCAATCAGTAAATGCACCGGCTATAATATTACTATACGATCAAAAGCTCATTTATTTTCTTCTTCCATGAAAACCGCATAAATTACTTAAACAACCCACAAATACGTAAACAGATAGTTCAGTGTTTTGAAAAATGTTTGAGCTTAAAACAATTTTTATTTATAGAATTCTATTAATATAACTATTTAGGAGATGACTCAGCAGCATGTGCTCCTACTAAAATCAGAGGGTGGGTCACGTATGACACAAAATTCTTTATGTTCAACTTATCTTTTTCTATCTCCCATAGATTCGTTTTCCTCTATCCCCCTTGTACCAACAACGGAATGGTAGTGCAACTAATTCTGCAAAGGTTTATCTCGATTAACATGAAGTAGATAGCAAAATAAGTTTTCGTGAGAGTAGTTTGTAAAAGATATATAAAAATAGACGATAGCGGGTAGAGGAAGTCATGTAAATGCAATACATCAGAGCTTTCATTAGAACTTCTCTTTCCCATTCCAACTGAAGGGTATGTCTTGTATTTTGAAGTATTCATTAAAGTATCAGAAAACTCTGCCATTGTGCGTTTAAAAACATGAATTAAATTCCTTTCAAAGTCAAATTATTCCAACAACAATTAAATTTGTGTAGTCACATACTCAATCAAATAAAGGAAAATGGAAATGGTGACTGTAAAGTTTGTGTTGGAGCATATTAACGTCTCTGACACCGCTGCGATACGCCACTGGTACATCTACAGTTATTGCGTCTTTCTCAGCAACATTATCTGGAATATCACAATCTACTCAGAGACTTATAAAACTAAAGCAAAACTTCTTTTTACCGCCAGTACATGTTTTCAACACTACTTCATAGTTTATGTATATTAAACTGGTATGTGTACGAAGATTAGGTTGATTCTTGTTTAGAAAAATGTAACATATTTAATTATCCCGGTGTACCGAATTAATGTGGAAGAACAAGCAACTTCACAAGCACAAACAACATCATGAGAAGCATGCAGGAGGAGAGAAGACTGAGCAAGCTTTCGAGGGCTTATGAAAGGGGTGTGAGTATCATTAACCCGTCTCAGCTGGGTGCCCCGGCTAATTGAAACAATTTACAGCTTATTAAGCTGTCCTTTCTTCTCTTGTTTCTTGCTGCGTCAAACAGAAATTGCCTGACGACAGAGATACAGGCTTCCTTGCACAGGGAATAATGTTCTATATGCAATTACCAAATTAGATGGAGATGAAAGCGATTTTAAATTCACTTATAGCCTGCAGCGTTCTCTTTTCTAACAGTCGGAAACATATTACTGAATGATTACGTCGTTATTATCCTTACCTTCCTCTTTACCAGTCGTAGTTGTCAGGAGCGTAATATACTTGTTTCTCTCATTTGCTCATATTTACTGTGGTCCGAGTTTCACACGTCAAATTGCAACATCTTTAGGAGCTTCTTCGCACTTTCTTACTGGAAGTAGTTCGCTTATGTCGGGGATAACCTTAGAGTTTTCTTCTTTATAACTTGCATTCTACTCTGTAGATGCTGACAGCATTATAATTTTCTTCTGCACTATTCATTTTGGCTGTATAGCTTTTTATCATCACCTGTACTTTGCAGCTTGAGAAAATCGCGATTAGCTCACCGGGTTGATCGATATTAGGAGTGTAACATTAATGCCATCCCGAATGTAAGCCTCTACTCACTATCTTCGTCCATAAACGATTTAAAAACTAAAATGTGCTTAATTATTGGAGACGAAACGTTGCTAGGTAATAAAAAACAAGGTTGTATCTATTTACATGCAAGATAGTTGTAAAAAACTATTATTTCCTGAAGGCTTTTTTTCTACACTTCAAAGAGCTTAAGTTTCCTGAATAATTCTCCTCTAGACTGCATCCATTGGTGTTTACCTGCCATTCGGAGCGCTCTAACAGTATGGACTGCGTGATTTGCGTTGAGGAATAATACAACATGATACTCAGGGCTTAAGACTAGCACCACGTGACACGAGAGGAATATTTTAACTTTTCCGCGCTGGACACATTTTGGCTATAAAGGAAATTGCGGCTGTGAGATGTTTCTGGATGCATTGGCCAGCTGAGGTTTCCAGGCGTGTGTGGAACGGTAAGTAGCGATGATGGAAGCACATACAGCCCTAAGAATGTTCTTAACCACGTTCTATTTTGTTGAAACTGCACTACTTCATTATTTCTTGAACAACCCACATGTTAAATAAAATCTGGAGTTGAATGAAAAACGTTTGTTTCTGAATAGTGACCTAAACCTAGCGTGAAAATACTTCCTCTCTATGAAATCATTTCCTGCCTGGCTGTAGATGCTTCCTTGTTTCAGCTGCGTCTGTTTTATTGTTTAGCTCGTCATCTAAAACGTAATCAAAATACAATTACACAATTTACTTTTTCTGTGTCCATTATTTATCGCTAACTTTAAATTTACCAATATATTAGTTTTTCTCTTTGCACGAGAGAAAGAGAGAGAGAGAGACAGCGCGTTACCGGTTCAATTATTAATGAATACTGACAGCACCCCAACAATGATGCTCTGAGATGATACTATATGTACTCGTGTATTCAGCATACCATCAATACGGACCACACACGCTGAGAATTCATAGGAGGTAATGATAATGGTTACATAAGGTACATACATATTGCTCTTTGAACTATACAACGTTCATCATGTAATCATCTGATAATCTGACAGTGCATTAATGTAATTACTCTGCATCAGCGTAATTAATATAGTGTGCACTCCTCACGAAATAGAGACGCAAATATTCTTCATGTAATGTCAGCAGAAATTGTTTCTCCCAGTGAAATTAGCTACAATTTCTTATTCAATTGTAACATTGCAACACAGCTTCCACTTCAAGCTTGCTTGCTTGCCCCTAGTTATTCTGCAACAAGCACAGCAGCTGAGGTTGGTCCTTAAGGCTAGAGTGTACGTGTGCTGAAAACAATCTGGGTTCTCTGTTCACTTTCGTGCACCCGTTCTGACTGTCGTGCCTGGCTGGAGTATGCCATCCTTGCACACAAAAGCACAATACCTATGTTTGTTTATTTAGATCAATAGCTGCAGAATAAACCATCCCTAAAGGAGAGCGACGAGCAATAAAGCAGGAGAGTAAATTTGTAGCAAAAAAGAACTATTTCCAGTCTTTGAAAATATTTATGCCTTTATTAACAATGTCAATCCAGTCAATAAGCTTCTCACAGCATCTCTTGGCATGCTTTCCCGGAGAGGGTAGATTCTCAAAATGCTGAATACATTTAGAAAGACACACACTGAACTTATTCTTCGCTTCAAATATTTACCGCTTCTGCCCGTTTCTAATCCTCTCGAATAATTATATTGTACATTACTTTAACCATCTTATTTAAATCTGTTGAACTTATATTTATTTAAACATTGAAGAGCTTGGTTCAGAAATTTATATAACAATTTTTACTGAGTCGCAAGTTTATTTGAAAAATAACGACGTGAAACGTCCATACTACAAATGAAAGTAAATTTATTATAGATAAGAATAATACAAGTAGTAACAGGGAGAGAAAAAAATTTCATTCATCACGTTAGTTTATCCATCATCAGGAATAATTAGCAACACACCCAGTCTCACCATCCTAAGGTCATGCTTATCGCGTTACAGCGTCTTCCTCAAAACACGCATTACGTCATGAGATCATTAAATTTAGCTGCTGGGAAACAAGATGAAACAGGGCTGTCTCTGTGATCTGGTGGTTAGATGTTAGCTTCGGAATCTAGAGGTCGCAGGTTCGATTTTAGGCTGAGGGAGGGAATTTTTAGACAGGATTATTTCCCATCCTCCCCAGAGACTAGAAGTGTCAGTGAAAGTGTGAATGCGCGTGTGAAGTTACAAAGAAAACCCAACATAAACCAACCCAAAGATACATAGTAGTAAACGAGTAAACATCATTGCCGATGAGCAATTATTCCAACGTCAAAGCTGTCAATATGACCTAGATGTTATAGGCGGCATATAAATGGAACAAAGAACGAGGTACTTCGAATGGCAAAGTCCCCATACGACATTAACTAGAGGAAGCCACAATTTATCTTTATACACAGATGTGAAATGCATTTTATTTCGCTCATTATTGTCTGCAGCTTCCATTCTTCGTTAGATGCCTCATATTTATTTTTCATTACTCAAGACGCAAATGCTTTGGAGGCTGACTTTTGACACAGTCCTTTTTCTATTGCGTTGAAATTGTGTTCTAGCGCTGCATTCATGAAACTAAGTTGAAAGTCATTTATATGAAAAATGTATTCTTTTCGGAGAATATCCGAGAGGACTATGATAACTCTCTAAACTGCCAGTATGTAAATAATATTTAGTATGAGCCAAATCTATTAAGAAAGTACTAACCAAAATAACGTTATTCAGCATATTATAGCAAATTGATTGTTCTTTAATCTATAATTTATTTATTTTGTCTTCTTCCAACAATTTATCAAGTTCACAATATTTCCATTCACCATTTTCTAGCCATTTATGTTCAATTGTTATATAATGAAGAATATACACGAACTTTTCAATTAAAGCGGTACCGTTCTCATCAAAATTTAGTGAAGTTCACCATAAATGATTAATTATACTGACTTTCCATGGCATCAGCTCTGGGTATGTTTACGTTAGACTTTAAAACAAATGCCACATCTGGAATTTATGCTCATCTTCTCGATACTGAGCTTTTAACAGACATCTTACACTTGTATGGGAAGAGAAAAGCTTTAATTTTATAGATTCCTTGTTTTACAAGCCCAGCCACCATGTTGTCACAAACAGCCTATTCGAAAGGTGTTTCACCATACCTCTGAACTAGTTCAAAATCAATACTTTTGCGGGAATTTAATTAATGACAATATACTGAATATTTGGCTGAAAACTCTGGAGAGTCGTTCTGACCAACCCTAACTACCAACCATATAGCTTACCACTACCCTTTAATGAATACAGTTTTCTTTTATCTTACCTGACACGGGATTTTTTTTCTTTCTTTTGCAGAATTCCTTCTTCCTACAACTTTTGAGAAAAACAGCTAAACAGTTTTTGTTGGTGAAACTGCCCCGAACTCTCCTATATTTTAACTGAGAAAAGTTATGTTATAAACTAACAAGAGCATACATTATACGGAATAAATATCCAAATAATACAACTGTAAGGACGATGTTAGACACTCGGAAGTTATGGCTAATCCAGACTGCTAGAAATGATATAGCTCATGTAAGAGGAAATGGGAACAGTCCTAACGTAACATGCTCATAACAGATGATGACCTTTCGAGATTAATTACGATAGCATCTATGAAATTACTAATGGTTACAGGGGTGTGGTATTAGGATTCCGCCAGTTACACGTAATAAATATACTCTCAGTTAATGAAAAGATTAAAATCACATCGTATGCATGTGGAACAAAATATTTAGGGAGAAAGAACAAGTTTCATTTCCTCTGAAGCACAATTCCAAGAGTTTCATTACAAAATTACGAACGGAATGTCGTTAATCTCTGTGCAGTTCTTAACTAAACAGTATTGTTCACGAATTGTATAATAATCACTTATAGAATAGGAGCAGAAGATTAGCTTTTTTATTTGCAAGTAGCCTATTTAGAGGGATTCTGGCGCAGTTTTTTGCGTTTGTATGGGAAAGGATAGGGAAAACTAGGGTAGATGCTAGGTTGAGTGTCTTCAAGGAAGAGAATGTGTTTATATGGGAGAGATAGGAATTACAAGGGCTGATGATAGGCTAGACAGAGGCTGAAGTATGGGAAAGTACTTTATATTAGAGAGGTAGGGTATACGCAGAGAGGTGTAAGACCAGACAGGTTTGAGGAGTAGAGTATGCTTTATATGAATAGATAGGGAAAACGGGAGAGATGCTGGGCTAGACAGTGGCAGAAGGAGGGGAATGCGCGTTGTACGAGAGAGCTAGAGAATACGCGGAGAGGTGTTAGGCTAGACAGATGCTGAAGGATGGGGAATATAGGCTTATACAGGAGAGATAGAGAATACGAGGGAGTTGCTAAGATAGACGAATGTTAAACGTGGAATGTGTTTATATGGGAGAGATAGGGAATACGAGGGCTGATGCTAGGCTAGGCAGGGGCTGAAGGAGGGAAATGTGTTTATATAGGAGGGATAGAAAACCTCCGTTGCTATGCTAGGAGTTAATTAAAGGAGGGAGGGGATGTGTTTATATGGGAGAGGTAGCGATAACGATTATAGGTGTTAGGTATTGTGGTTAAAAACTGTAATACAAAGAACCGCATTATTCAAGAATTTTAAGAACAAAAAGGTCTAAGTATAGATAATTTGTATGGTACTCGAGGAGAGGTCTTTAGTGCAAAAACCTCCTAAGTCAGTAGTATATATAGCGGTTCAAACACACTTAATATGCAGGAATTTGCAATTAATATGCTAATTAAGTCCCCCTACCACCTGCCACGGCCCCTCTAGTACCTTTTGTGGCAGTGGAGGTCATAAATTTTGTGATGTATAATGGAAAGGTTGACAGGTATGCTATTAAGATCTTCCATCACTTGCAATGTGAACAATGGGTGTAACAAATTATGCTTTGTGACAAAAGAGCAGACGCTATTCTCCCCATCCCATTCCCGCGCACACGTGTTCGTTAAGAAAGCACACCTGCAAAACTCCCTCCCCCTCTGCATTCTATTGCCTGGTATTTTATACCTGACTGCTCCTTCAAGCACCTGCGCAATAACAAAGAGCCAGACTGTCGCCATACCCCCACCCTGGGGCAAGTTTCATTAACAGAGAATTCCTGAGAGCAATAAATTTTTCTGGCTGACCCAGAGGGTGACTATGCAGTTGCGTGGAACAAGGAGTAATAAGTGACACCTCAGACACTGTGGTACCATTCATGCCCACGGGGCAGCTTTCATTATATTAAAATGTATTTAACAAATATGATTTATATTAAAATCTGGTGTATCGCTACTATTTAATCGCTGATACCTTCCGAATGAAAAGGGATCAAACGATGCAATAAAAACTAATTATAATCTTGACATAGTGTACCAAGTTGACTGGCATGCCCGGTTTGAATCCTAGGAGTGATTACAAATTGATCTTCCAATAACTCCAGTATAAAGACGTCGAATAAACTTTATTACGTTTATATCTTTAGGTTGCTTCTTGTGAATGTATACTGGGGTATTTGCCGTTCTGGGTTCGATCCTTAATTTTAAATCTCCATTATTTCAGAAACTAACAGAGATAGAGGGTGGACCAAAGCATGATTGATAGCTCCTATGATGGACAATTAATACTATATATAATTGGCAGTTAGTAACCCTTATTTCGAATCCCGATCTTTAAATGACTTCCTTAATTTACCTCTATATTCTAGGATATATCACTTAGATTGATGTCGTAACTGCATACAGCTCTTTTTTAACATGTCAAACTAATAGTATAAATAGCTTTGGTCCTGGTATTCCGGGTTCGAATACGGATTAAATTACATTTACTTGCAAATTTAATAGCTTATGATAATTTAGATAGACACGTCAAATAAAACGTAAACAGAGCACCTCGTCACGAAATATCGTTATCATGACAAAAGTTACTTTAAAGTACTCAGATCTAATCCCGAAGGGGTGATTTCATATATCTTTAAGCCTATGAATCGAACCAGCTTCAGTAAAGATTATATGGTGGATGATGATGCGGGTAGCTAAATTACTAAAAAATACATGTATTAAAAGCATTATCAGGTTCGATTCTAGAAGCTTAAAATCTGTGTAACTCTGAGAACAAATTACTTTGCTCGTGCTTGCAGTGAAATTTAGTGGTTTTTCTGCGATAACTGAGCATTATGCGTATAGGAATGTCATATTGTATACTGATTCTTTGGAGAATAAAGGGAAGTTGGAAAGGAAGAACTGAAATGGGTATGAAAACATGAAATAATGCAGTATATGCACGCATTTAACTAAATAAGGGAGAAAATCTTCTACGCCACCTTTTAAGCGTATACTTCTAAAGTATTGTGGTAATAGAGATGGAGTTAACTTTGGTGCAATGTGTGGTGGTGGTGATGACGGCGGTTATGATAGGTTTTGAATGGTAACATCTGACGAAATGAGCGTGTGAAAATACTTCTCTTGTTGGTGTTACATCATACACAGGTAGTTATGGCACGAGTTTAAACGTGTTTGATAGTCAGACATCCTGTCAATGGGTGTGAGGTTATATGACTGAGGTTAATACTCGCAGAGCATTAAAACGACAACAAACCAGGTTTCATGCAATGGTTTAGAGTTGAATTAAATGTTTGATAAACGTTCATGTTATATCATTAAAAGACATTGATGTGAGTGAAATATCACAGTTTTAACCGCTTAATCAGTATTTAATTGCTTAAGTCAACCCAAAATTTGTTTGAAACTATATAAAAACGAGAAACATAGAGAATAAGGAATAGATGATGTTTAATATATAAATTATCTTTTTAAAACCCCTAAATACATAAAATATATATGTCAATGTCGAACAGGAAAGTAATAAAAGCATTGCCGCGTCGGATCTAAAATGTAATATTATTTTTGAGGTTCGCTCCTTCTCCATAATTAGGGTTCATTGACACGCATGCATACACAAACACATACAATCTTACTCACATGCCCTCCCACACACACACATAGACCCATAGTATACAAACATAAACAAACACAGCAGAACAAACAGCTACACACCCTCGTACGGAAACAGACACATGTACACATAAACAATCGCTCTCACTCCTGCATACGGCAGATACGTGCGCATGCGCACACATACACCAGAGGACTTACACATAAACATGCCTGCGCACACAAAATCACATAAACAGACACGAACACCACGGAACAACAAGTAGCTACACACGTTTGTAACATCCCTAACATTTCCTCCACACTAACTTTCAGGAAGAGGTACGAACACGCCCGAACATTGATATAAATATTCAACACATTCTAAAACTCGCTCTAAGCACCCGAACCTTCACGAAAACCTGCGAACATACCCGAACACCTGTTTAAACGTCTATTTCAATATAAGAGTTATCGCCATTAATCACAGTTTTATTATTAAAAACTCAATATATGATTGCTTTAAAAAGGTCTGTGTCACCTCTATAATTAGGATACCTTCACTACTAGTCTTTATTGTACTATTGAATCTAGATGTGTTAACATCATGTCCTCTCCAAGAATAATCAGCTTTCTAAAGTGTTATCAAGGTGAAGAGGTCTACATTTCCTTGAAGAAGGATTAATACGTTATTAACTCAAGGATAAGAATGAATAACTCTGCATATAGGAATATAATTCCTAGTGCATCAGGATACTCTTGTGGTAAATGCGGGAAGAAATTCCTCCGAGTTTATGATAACAGAAGGCATCAGATGAGCTGCAAGCAGCTCTTCAAATGCAAGCATTGTAGTGTAACCTTCAATGATGGTTATAAGGGACAGCGGCACGAAGATATATATGAAATAAGAAGTCCTCAGAAGAAAAGGAGATTGTAGCCTACTAAATATCAGTTATTATTAACAATGGAGGACTATAATATGAAAGAATACGAGACATCGTTCGAAAGACGATTGAAATCCTATTTATACGGCGCTATTCATCTAAGGACCTGAATAGGTACCTGCATGAGACAAAATAACGGATAATCCAGCCCGTACATAAAGAGTTTGGCATTCACAAGAGCGTGAAATTTTTATCTGCTAGCTGAGTGCAGATTTGCAAACATTATAGGAGAAACCTGTGACAAAACATTTAAAACACGGAACCAGCCTGTGTTTCTAGAAACGGATTTGAACTCAACGTTGGAAGCGAAATACAAGAAATTGGTTACTGAAATGGAGGAGTCGCAGCTTAAGGGTAGCAACTGGAGTGCTTGTTGTGGAAGGGGTTCGACTTTTTATCAACAAGTACAACCCGTTACGGGGAAGTAGCTACATACCACTACCTTCGTCTGTTGAAGCAAGTAAGGCCTGCGTAAACATCCAGAACTATACAGATGAAAAATGCTTCAGTTATTCTGTATTAGCTAAATTCTTCGAGAAGGATGCACAACGTGTCAGCAAATACAAACAGTATCAAAATAAGTACGACTTCAGCTGCGTTTCCTATCCTACTCCTCTTTCTCAAATATCTAAGTTTGAGAAACTTAACATTATGTCTATCAACGTTTTCGGTCTGGATGAGAAGCATGAAGTGTATCCAGTAAAGGTTCCTGAGACTGAACTACCTGAACACCGTGATCTGCTACTGTTGAGTGACACTAGTGGAAAACATCACTACGTGTATATAAAGAATTTTGAGAAGCTCGCTCGATGTCAGAAAATTAAATGTAAAGAACGTGTTTATACCTACAAGCGCTTTTTTACACATTTTGATGATCGTTATGGCCGAAGCTACAAGAACGCGCAGCCATCTGTAACCAACATGATGTTGCAAGTGTAGTTATACCTACCAAGAAGAAAGAAATTGTTTAGTTTAAAATTTTTGAAAGGATGCTGAAAGTACCTTGTGTCATCTATGCGGATTTTGAGAGTATTCTCACTCCATGTCATACGTGTATACCTAATCCTGAAATTACCTATATCTGCATCATGTACCTATGAGTTTCTGTGTATATGTGAAACCTGCACAATCTGTCGAACGTCTGGAAACTGACATTCCTAAGCATCCCTAAGTATATCGGGTGTTGATGCTGCTCAGAAGTTTATGCTATACCTGACATCTCTTGCAAAAAGAATTGATAATATATACAAATACGCCAAGCCTCTGAAACTATCAGATTAACAGCAGAAGGATTTCGACTCTTCTACGGTATGCTACTTGTGTGGAAAAACCTTTACTGAAAAGAACTACAAAGCACGCGACCATGATTACATCATTGGTGAATGTGTGGAAGTCTACATAATGAATGTAATTTAGCCTGCAAAACACCTACATGTATTCTAGTCTTCATGCACAACCTCAGTGGGTATGACTCCCATTTCATTGTCAAGGAGCTGGGTTGTACAAAAGAACGGGTGGAGGTAATTCCTAGCTTTGAAGAGAGCTATACATCATTCACCAAGTATGTAAGAGATATAAAGCTTCGGTTTGTGGAATCCTTTTCGTTTCCTCAGTACAAGCTTGGATAAGCTGGAGAAAATCTAACATCGTATCCTGAAACACTGAAGCACTTCGGAGAAGACAAGTTGAAGTTCATGACTAGTAAAGGAGTATTTCCCTATGATTACGTACTGCATGGGATGTTTTGAACGAAACCTGTGTGCCTTCTAAGGACTCCTACAATAGATTAAATGAAGAAGAAATTACTGATACTGACTACAATCATGATAAAAATGTGTGAGAGCTGTTTAATGTGAGAAACCTGGGCGAGTACAGCGATCTATACTTAACCTCAGATGTACTTATTCTAGCTGATGTCTTTGAGACATTTAGAAATCAAACCATCAAAACACACTAAGTTGATCCCGCACATTATTTTACCTCTCCAGGACTTACACGGGATGCTATGTTACTATATAATCAAATCGTGCTGGAATTGTTACAAGATTATGATCAATACTCATGGTGGAATCCGGTATAAGAGGAGGTTTATGCCAAGTTTCCCATCGGTATGCGGAGGCTAATAACACTTATATGGATACGTGTTCTGCGTCGAGACGAATCCAATTTATTACATATGAGGACGCCAATAACTAATATGGTTGGGCAATATGCCACGCCCTCCCTTATGGCGGATTTGAGTGTCACCTGAGGAAATTGACTTAGAAGGACTACAAGAAGATGATTCTCATGGTTGCATATTAGAAGTTGACATCGAGTGTCCTGCAGAACTTCCGATCCACACAACGAACTACCTTTCCTGCCTGAGTGTATGAATCACAAGGAATCGTCTACAAATAAACTGATACCTCACCTTGGGCCTCGAAAGAAGTATATAGTACATTACATGACCTTGAAAAAACACTTAATCATGGGTTACGTTTCAGTAAAATGCATCGTGTGCTACAATTCCGACAGTCTCATTGGTGGAATTTAACAACAGGCTAAGACATGTAACGGTATTCTTGTAATGTTATTTATTTAACATTATTGTAGCCCCACGTTGTGGTAGCCAATTTATTACGGTATTACTTATAAAGTTTGTTACTTGTGATGTTTGTGTATGTGTGTTTACTTCATGTGAAGCCATCTTGTGACATCATTCATTTGTTCGGTTTGTAGCTCCATCTGGCGTGCGCAATTTGCAGCAGTGTTAGTGTTCGAAAGAATGCGACTGTTATTTGATTTAAATTTTGTTTACTGTCCTCCGGCTAGCTATTATTTCTCAGTCGAACATGTCTCTTGATCAGAGTGTGTAAACGGAAAGGAATCTTTTATCCAAATATAACACTGATGAAGAAATTTGTTTTACACATTTATTGTCGAACACGTTAACTATAACATTTATACATTGATCTTTACACTCACCAAACTGAAACTGTTATAACAACTTCTTACTGATAATTCTTTTAATCCACGTACTTCAATCTTTTGTATAATTAACTTTACCATACTTTAGATCTTTCATAATTCTACTGCGCGTAACTTGTGAATCTATATCCGATGTATGCCGTACTAATACTTTCGACGAACTGACTGACTGAAGACGACGTGTAGTGTACACAGATTTTTGATGAACTGGCCGACTGAAGGCGACGTGTAATGTATTGAGATTTTCGATGAACTGCCCGCGATCTACCTCTGACTTGGCTTTTTATACACCCACTCCCCGATATGCCTAAAGATTATAACTGAGTTACTATTGGCTAATAAAACGCGCCAACATTAGCGTCTATTTTAATATCCAATGAAAATTATGAATACATATGCTCTAGGGAAATATTCCAGAAGGTTCTCAATGGAAAAACGCGCCAACATTACGTAACTTCCTCGTTTCCAATAATGATAAACAGCTCACCCCCTCGCTGCATTATTACGCTATTATTGACAGTTTCAGTAAGGTCGTATAAACTTACTTCCCAACAATATTTATAATCAATAAACATCTGAAATCAATGTCACATAAAATGCATATTCATATTACAATCATTATTTACATTTAAGTAATTTGTGATACAAATTACTGCATCAGACAACAAGTTGCAAATGATTTCGAGAAGGATCTCTACAAGTTCTTTAACAACGCCATGTTTGGAAAAACTATGGAGAACCTGCGTAATCGTCTGGATATACGACTGGTGACAAATGAGAAGACTCTGGAGAAGTTGATCGCCAAGCTTATGTTCATCGATAGGACGATATATGCTGCTAATTTAGCTGCTGTACATATGGCCTCTCGTCAGATTGTATTCAACAAGTCTGTATACATTGGGATGAGTGTGTTGAACACCTCCAAGTCATTAATGTATCACTATCATTATTATGTGTTGTTGCCATATTATGGTGCTGAAAACCTAAAGCTTAGGTATATGAACACTGATTCATATGAACAACTGAAGATGTGTACCACGACAAGCTACGTTTTCTTGAGCATCTGGATACAGCTGATTTCCCTGCAACCATATATGCCACTCTACTTAGAATAAAAAGGTGCTGGGGAAATTTAAAGATGAGGCTAATAGCAAAATCATCCTGCGCTTTGTTGGACTACGACCTATGATGTATGCATTAGATATTCAAGGATCGATGATAAAAATGACTAAAGGTATAAAACGTAGTGCTCTTAAGCAGTACATCACATTTGGCAGCTATGCAGACTATCTTAAAACCAGTGAAATCATCAGAACGACTATGAATTTAACCCTATCACGAGAGCACGCTGTTACCAGCGTGCAAGTGAATAAAATCGCATTGACGCCATACGACGATAAAAGTTTTATTGTCGAGGATGGAATAACTACCTACGCATATGGACATTACAGCATTACAAACAGAACTTAAGAGAATGTAACCAGAAGATGAAGATTTTCTTCGCGAGTCAACAATCTTAAGAAAAATTTCAGTTTACTCATATGTGGTGTACACATCTAGTGAAGAAAGAAGAAGAAGATGTAAAAGGAGGGGTTATATTTCCATTAGGAGCAATCCTAGTGATAGTCTAAAGCCTACATAAAGGGGAGAGACGTGTAACCTTACAGGCTTTATTTAATCAAGCAATGATTAAACTGATAAAGCTGGTACACTGGGATAAAACTGTATCCTTATAAAACAATATAGTTGGCTAAAGCCATTATAATATCCCCTCAAGCATGCAGATGAGTTAGTTTATGCTACTTCAATACACCCTCACTCTAACCCTATACATTGTTTAGCCCACTCCGTCTCAGACGCTGCTTAACATATAAAGGTTTGTGAGCTTTAGAAAAAAGTATATAAAAGTGTTGTAACATTTGATAAGAAATGCTTATAAACTAATTATTTGCTAAATTACCATGAATATCTTTAATACTATCTGAATTACCTGTTAAAATGATCTAAATACGTATCATAATACCCGAATCATATGAAAATGAACTTAAAAAGCTCTGGTACAAATCGCTGTCTGAAATTACCATGAACACCCATGACTCTATCCGGTTTATCCTAAATATCAAGGATAATGCTCAAGGATCCATAGAAAGCATTTTTAGGGAAAAATAATTGTGTATATAAAAAGTTTCTTCATTCCCTTAACAAGAGAGTTTTTCCTCTGTACATTTTCAAAGATGTAATAGTTAGTATTTGAATGAACACGGAGAAAAAGCAATTCATTAATATGCTTTCATAAAAAACTACAAATACACATGCCTCAACATTATCATCCTTAGGGAGTATAGCAAGTCGTTAGTATCAGCGATTCATATAGCAATACATCGATATTCTCACAGATATATGAAAGAGTTGAGTTACACTACAGTTCTGGCCGAGCATACAAGAGTTTTTCAATTATCATCCTGGATAAACGAGCGATATTGCTCTCACATTCTCGAGCATCGGATTCGGTGACAGAGAGGTTCAACCGAAAGTGGAACAAGAAACTATCGATTCTGCTTTCTGTATTCCCCTTGTACATACAGCGGAATGTGTAATGAAACTATTTCTTCAAAAGTATATTTTGATTAACATGAAGTAGGTAGAAGAATAAGCTTTCGTAGATATAGTTGTAATAGCTATAAGAATAAATAATAGTGGATAGAGAACGTCGTCTGAACGTAACATAGTTTTTCGTTTTAAAATGCTCCAGAAGATTATAGAAACTCGAACCTTTCCGCAGGCACAGAAACAGTTCAACAATTCTGAATCGGGTGCTATAGTTTCATTTCTATAACTTTTCAGTAATAATCGTTCGTGTTTGGTTCAAGCACGAGTTGTGATCACAGATCAAGAAGCTGCAGCAACATCCACTGCAACAATAGCTACAGCAGTAGTAACAACAGGATACACAGCAGCTGTAGCAACAGCATCAGCTAATTCAATAGCTGTAGATTCAGCATCCCTAGCAACAGCAAACTTCACGACAACAGCAACAGCAAATACGACAGCTGTAGTAGCAGATATAGCACATGCAACAACAGCACTTACAACAGATCCAGCAGCTGTAGCAACATAAGGCACAGCAGGCACAATAGCTGCAGCAGCAACATCAGAAGCAACTTCAACAGCTACCGTAGCAGATACAGCAGCTGCAGCAACAGTACCTACAACAATAGCTACAACATCCGCTACAATAACAGCTACACAGCAGCAGCAGCTAATCCAGCAGCCGTAGGTTCAGCAGCCTCAGCAACAGCAAGCATCACGCTATCAGAACCAACAGTTGCAGCAACATCAACCGCGGTCATAACATTAGCTGCAACAGCAACAAGAGGCCACACTGTAACAGCAGCAATTGCAGATTCAGTAACCTCACCTATGAAACTAAATGAATTACTTTTTAAAAAATGGGCTCGAATACCTTTGATACTACATGAATCAGCTGAAATTACATTAAGTACCAGTGATACAAATCACTGATTGAAATTATCACGAACACCTGTGATACTCTATTTGTTTTAAATACCAGGAAACAACTAACATTGCCAGGAAACAGCCTTCCGTGACGATTGCGTCTAAAGTCGCTTCCAAAGTCTAGCACTGAATAGGTAGCGAACAATCTTGCTTTACCAGCTCCATCGTAGCAGCTAAAATAAAATAAATCATGATTAATGTATATATGCTAATGCCCGCAAGCAATGACAGAGTATAAAAGAACAATGCACCAATAAAAATCAATTAGTATGCCATGAGAGCTAACGAGGTTAAGATTGCAAGAGGTTCCGGTTTAATTAACTCTCTCATTTACCGGCTGCCATTTGAAGCACATTTACCTGTATACAGATATTGCGGACTTGGCACAAGGCTAGAAAAAAGATTAAAGGGAGGAGACCTTGGAATAAACCCCTTAGACGAAGTGAGCGAACTTCACGATATATTCTACGCCCAGCATAAGGACTCTGGTTCGAGAGACATTGCAGACAAAATCTTGGCTGAAAAGGCGTGAATAGAGTGTAATCATCTGATGCTACATTAGGTGAAAAGTTGGCAGCGCGACTAGTAACAACAATTATGAAGGGAAAGGTGGCTGTTGGTGCTGGATATAATAAGAAGAAGAAACGAGGAGGATTTCTACCTCTCACACAAATTATTGCAGCTCTAGGTGCTGCCGCTGAAGGTGCAGCACAAATTGCTGCAGCTGTAAATAAGAAATAGGCTGCAGATAAGCAACTTGCCGAAATGATGAGACATAACAGAGAAATTGAGGGAAAGGTCTTCGTTGGTACTGGATCCAAAAAGAAGAAACGGGGAGGATTTCTACCTCTCTCACCAATTATTGCAGCTCTAGGCGCTGTCACTGGAAGTGCATCGCAAATTACTACAGCCGTAAATAAGAAAAAGGCTGCAGATAAACATCTACCTGAAATGATGAGACATAACAGAGAAATTGAAGCAAGAGGGAAAGTCCTTCGAGTGAAGAAGAATAAGGCGAGGAACAACGAAAGGAAGAGGAAAGAGAGAGAGAGCATGAAAAGGAATTTAAATAATTCCGGCAGACGGCTCTACTTGTCCCGGAAAAGGCACTGAGAAATATCTAACTCGACTTGTATGCACGACGTTTAAAATCCCTCATTTTAGAGGTGTATACATGATCGATAAGCTACCTTCAAGACCTCGTCAACCTGGATACTTCGGAGAATGAAGGCAGCCATTGAGTTTCTATAAAGAAAGATGGTAACGTGTCATTTTATTTCGATATTTTTGGAAACTTAAAGCCTCCAAAAGAGATAGAAAGGTACCTTGGAGGTGTTAGGTACAATATAACACTAAGAGGTTTTAGAGTTTCAGCTCAGTCATCTGCGGGCACTTGTGCTTCCAATTTCTATCGCAGTGAGTTACACTATTGCTGTCGGTGGCAACGAATCTGTTCTTACTACACACCTGAATCCCCTCTTCAGATAGATTCAAAGGGTCATTATGAGATTGCTATATTGAATTTTGAAAACCTTCTATTCTATCCCTAAGGTTGATCAGAGTAATAATCAATTTCATTGTATACACAATGATGAAATTAAGATCACTGATATACCCAATGAAACTTATGAGATTGCTGATATTAATAAATACATCAGAGATAAGCTAGGGTGGATGAGAATGTCTTTTTTATTAAAGCTAATAATAACAATTTTCACAATGATCGTTCTATAGGATCGCCTTTGGGATTCAGTGACAAAGTTATTCCAGCTAATCAGCTGGCTGAATCTGATTTCCTGGTGAATATATTTAAAGTGAGCATTATACGAATCGAGTGCAGAATTGCAACAGGCCCTTTCATCGGTGGTAAAAGTGGTCACTCGATCTACGAGTTTCTCCCATCTGTTCAGTCTGGATATCATATTTATCAAGAACCGTCAAATCCAATTTACCGACCGATCATAAACACCAATGTCAGGAGCAAATTAGTCTTCGTGTAGTGGACCAGAACGGTAATATCATTGACTTTAGAAACGAACTTATATAAGCATAAGGCTTCACATCCATTGCAATGGTAGTAGATTTTAGAAGAAGCCAGCGACGTCGAGGATATTTCGACGCCCGCGTTATACTCTGCCTTTGACACCCAGTGAGTTAACATCGCGCAACCGTCAGTTCCTCCAGGCATTAGGCTTCAGAATCCTATAATCATTGATACCTCCATTGTTACCGAGACAGCGAGATTCGACGGCAAGATCACTAAAGAAGAGGAACATTTGTTTTCGCTCTATAATTCATCAGCTCTGGTCGCCAATGACGAGATTAGAATCCCTTGTCAAGCTGACGATTTATATACATTACCTAATCGAAGTTGCCTATACTTCGAGGGAAGTATTACTAAACCTTATGGAGCAGCTACTACTGCAATGCTTGCCAATAACGCTATTGCATTCATGTTGGAGGATGTTCGACTGGATATGAATGGCTCAACTACTGATCGAACCAGAAACCCCGGGATCGCATCAACTTTACGCAACTATGCTGCTCTCAACCCTATGGAATATGATCGTCTGCTGAATGCTGGATAGTGCAATCCTGGAGAAGACATGGACTTTGTATATGCAGCAAATGGAGCCTTCAATGCTATAGTACCGCTTTCGGTGCTTCTGGGATTTGCTGACGACCACAAGGAGCTCATACTCAATAGCGAGTTTGAGTTGGTGCTGATTCGATCCAAGGACCCTAAAACAGTATTATAACACCTCAGGGTGAAGAGAATGCTATTGTTAAACTTGTACGAATCGAGTGGGGAATGACAGTAATTCGACTTTCTGATGCTGAAAAGGTTGAAATCCTCAAGATTGTCAAGTCCAACAAACCGCTGTTTTTCCCATTTAGTGCCATGGATCTGCATACTCAGCCTGCTGTGCCCAAACTGAGTCATTCACCTGGAATGTCGCCACCAAATCAAAAATGGAGAGCCGAAGTTTGTCATTTTGGGTGCTCAGACTTTAAGATCGAGTAATGCATCTAAAGAGTGCTTCCTTTTTGATCATTGTAACATAACTAATTTGAGGCTTTATCTTAATAGTGAATGTTTTCCCTACCATGACATAAATTTGGACTTTGGAAACTCGAGATTTGCATCCTTGTATGATACGTACTCTAAGTTTCAAAACCCTTATGAAAAAGAGGATTATCCTTTATTGAAGAGAAAATATTTTCTTAAATTTGCTCCTATAGTTGTTATAGGTTGCTCGCATCAACCAGAGGAAGTTGTAAATGGGGCTGTCTACACCAGAATAGAAATTCAAGCCACTGTAAATATTCCTGCACAGACCTCATTGTATTCTTTAATAATTCATGATAAAGTATTTACGTACAAGAAGCCTCAGACTCATGTGATGCAGCTTATATTTTAAACTATTCATTGTAATGTAAGATTTTTTTTCATTAGGAATGTAAGGATTTTTAATGAATAAAGCATGACGTAAAATCTCATCCTCATTCTTTATTATTTTATCATACAGTTCCAGTACTTTCCTCCTCCATCTCCTCCTTCCTGTGTATGTCGTAACACTTTGCAACGGATAAGTCACCTATCTATATCTATACAAGATTCAAGCCTTTTTAGGGTGCAAATTTTATCACTGTTTAAAAGTATTTCACAATCATTTAAATTAGTGTTCAAAAATCTTATTTTGTTCTCTTCCAAACACCTCTAGACTCATTGGCACAATAAAGACTAGTGACTGAAGGTATCCTAATTATAGAGGTGACACGAACCTTTTTAGAACAATCACATCCTGAATTTTTAATAATAAAACGATGACTAATGGCGATAGCTCTTATATTGAAATACGTGTTTAAGCAGGCGTTCCGGTATGTTCGCAGCTTTCGTGAAGGTTCGGGTGCTCAGAGCGAGTTTTAGAATGTGTTGAACATTTATATCAATGTTCGGACGTGTCCGTACCTCTTCCTGAAAGTTAGTGTAGATGAAGTGTTAGGGATGTTACAAACGTGTGTAGCTACTTGTTGTTCCGTGGTGTTTGTGTATGTTTATGTGATTTTGTGTGCGTGTGTGTGCGCGAGCATGTTTATGTGTAAGTCCTCTGGTGTATGTGTGTGCATGCGCACGTATTTGCCGTGTGTAGGAGTGAGAGCGATTATTTATGTGTGCATGTGTCTGTTTCTGTACGAGGGTGTGTAGCTGCTTGTTTCGCTGTGTTTGTTTATGTTTGTATATGTATGGGTCTGTGTGTGGGGGCATGTGAGTGAGATTGTATGTGTGTGTGTATGCATGCGTGTGAAGGAACCCTAACTATGGAGAAGGAGCGAACCTCTCAAATAACATTACATTTCAGATCCGACGTTGTAATGTTTTTATTACTTTCCTGTTCGACGTTGACACCTATATTTTATGCATTTAGGGGTTTTAAAAAATAATTTATATATTAAACATCATTTATTCGTTATTCTCTATGTGTTTCTCGTTTTTATATACTTTCAAACGAATAGTGGGATGACTTAAGCAACTAAATACTGATTAAGCGGTTAAAAATGTGATATTTCACTCACATCAATGTCGTTTAGTGATATAACATGAGCGTTTATCATACCTTTAATTCAACTATATACCATTGCATGAAAACTGGTTTGTTGTCACTTTCGTGCTCTGCGCGTATTAACCTCTGTAATATAACCTCACACCCAGTGACAGGATATCTGACTCTATCACACACGTTTAAACTAGTGCCATAACTGCCTGTGTATGATGTAACACCAACAAGAGAAGTATTCTCACACGCTCATTCTGTCAGATATTACCATCAAAGCTACCAAAACCCCGTCACCACCAGCACCACCCAACGCACCAAAGTTAATTCCATCTCTATTACCACAATACTTTAGAAGTATACGCTTAAAAGGTGGCGTAGAAGATTTTCTTTCTTATTTAGTTAAATGCATATATATACTGCATTATTTCATATTTTCATTCCAATTTCAGTTCTTCCTTTCCAACTTCCCTTTATTCTCCAAAGAATCAGTTTACAATATGACTTTCCTATACGCATAACACTCAGTTATCGCAGAAAAATCATTACATTTCACTACAAGCACGAGCAAAGTAATTCTTTTCCAGAGTTACACAGATTTTAAGCTTCTAGAATCGAACCTGCTAATGCTTTCAATAAATTTATTTTTTAGTAATTTAGCTCCCCCGCATCATCCTCCATATAATCTTTACTCGAAGCTGGTATGATTCATAGGTTTGAAAATATATGAAATCACCCCTTCGGGATTCGATCTGAGTACTTTAAAGTAATTTTTGTCATGACAACTATATTTCGGGACGAGGTACTCTGTTTACGTTTTATTTGACGTGTCTATCTAAATTATGCCATTAGATATTAAATTTGCAAGTAAATGTAATTTAATCCGTATTCGAACCCGGAAGACCAGGACCAAAATTATTTATACTATTAGTTTGACATGTTAAAAAAGGGCTGTATGGAGTTACGACATTAACCTAAGTGATATATCCTAGAGTACAGAGGTAAATTAAGGAAGTCATTGAAAGATCGGGATTTGAACTAAGACCAACTAACTGTCAATTATATGCAGTATTATTTGTCCATCATAGGAGCTATCAATCATGCTTTGGTCCACCCCTCTATCTCTGTTAGTTTCTGAAATAATGGAGATTTAAAATTAAGGATCGAACGCAGGATGTCAGTTACCATGATATACATTCAAAAGAAACTATCTAATAACGTAAATGCAATAAAGTTTATTCGACATCTTTATCGTAATTAGTTTCGGGGTTATTGGAAGATTAATAAGTAATGACTCCTAGGATTCAAATCGGGAATCCCAGTCACCTTGGGACAAAGCGTCAATAACGCGCGCATTCCAAGGTGTAGTTAGTTTTTATTGTATCGTTTTATCTCTTTTCATTCAGAAGATATCAGCGATTAAACAGTAGTGATACACCAGGTTTTAATAGAGATATTATATTTCTTAAATACATTTTAATATAATGAAAGCTGCCCCGTGGGCATGAATGGTACCACAGTGTCTGAGGTGCCATTTATTACTCCTTGTTCCACGCAACTGCATGGTCACCCTCTGTGTCAGCCAGAAAAATTTATTGTTTCCAAGCATTCTCTGTTAATCAAACTTGCCCCAGGGGGTGGGGTATGGCGGCAGTCTGGCTCTTTGTTATTGCGCAGGTGCTTGAAGGAGCAGTCAGGTATAAAATACCAGACAATAGAATGCAGAGAAGAAGGGAGTTTTGCAGGTGTGCTTTCTTAACGAACACGTGAGCGGGGAATGGGATGGGGAGAATAGCGTCTGCTCTTTTGTCACAAATCATAATTTATTACACCCATTGTTCATTTTGACAAGTGATGGAAGACCTTAATAGCATACCTATCAACCTTTCCATTATACATCACAAAATTTATTGCTTCCGCTTCCAGAAAAGGTACTAGAGGGGCCGTGGCTGGTGGTAGGGGGAATTAATTAGTATATTAATTGCAAATTCATGCCTATTAAGTGTGTTTGAACCGCTAAATATACACTCCTAACTTAGGGGGTTTTCCACTAAAGACCCCTCCTCGAGTACCATACAAATTATCTATACTTAGACCTTTTTGATCTTAAAGTTCTTGAATAATGCGGTTCTTTGTATTACAGTTTTTTTAACCACAATACCTAACACCTATCATCGTTATCGCTACCTCTCCCATATAAACGCATCCCCTCCCTCCTTCAATTAACTCCTGCCTTGCCTAGCATCAGCCCTCGTATTCGCTATCTCTCCCATATAAACACATTCCACCTTTAACATTCGTCTATCTTAGCAACTCCCTCGTATTCCCTATCTCTCCTGTATAAGCCTATATTCCCCTCCTTCTGCATCTGTCTGGTCTAACACCTCTCTGCGTATTCTCTAGTTCTCTCGTACAACGCGCATTGCCTTCCTTCTGCCACTGTCTAGCCTAGGATCTCTCCCGTTTTCCCTATCTCTCCATGTAAAGCATACTCTACTCTTCAAACCTGTCTGGTCTTACACCTCTCTACGCATAACCTACCTCTCTCATATAAAGTACATTCCCCTACTTCAGCCTCTGTCTAGCCTATCATCAGCCCCCGTAATGCCCTATCTCTCCCATATAAACGCATTCTCCTCCTTGAAGACTCTCTTAAACTTGCATCAACCCTCGTTTTCCCTATCCTTTCCCATATAAACGCAAAAAACTGCGTCAGAATCCCTCTAAATAAACTACTTTTGCGTAATGAGAAAACTTCAAAATGAGCCGACATTGGAGTTCTGAAATCTCAGAAAATAGAAAAATAATGGTTTCTGTACGTTTTCTTGCATAATTTATCTCCATGTTCTGAAAAAAGCTACAAAAGTTTTAAAATTTTGGAGATTGCTGTGAAAAACAAAATAAAGTGAATTAGTGAGAAGTGCGCTGCAAAAGCGCGTTGCTTATGTGCTACATAATTCATAAACATTTACCTCGCTACCATTTCTTACAACGATAGGACTTAGCAGACATAAAATGTTATTATAGCGTGCAAGGAAACCAATTAAAATGTCGTGTCGCATATTCCACGCAATACAAAGGATTCGATAGATCATTTTTACTTCCTCCATTGCTTACCTACGTTAAATAGAGGAATTATTGCATAATACCAAAGGAAATGTACATCAAGATTTCATAACTATACACATTTGGGGTCCCCTAAATATGTAATTTTTTAACAGGTCCGTGCGTCTGCGCGCGTGCTAGATTCTGTCTGGTATTAGGTGTAAGGAATGTCTGAATATACCTGTGTCATGTCATTCTTACAGTGTTGCTCACTAGTGTTGCTTAACGCCGCTAATCTTTTCATCACATTTCTACTACCTTTGTATCCAATTATGTGATTCACCGGCATGAGTCGTGCGTTGATGTCGCAACGTTTCGCATGGCTAACGATTGGTCTCAGTGACGGATTCAGAGTGGTTTAAATGGCTAAAGCTTTGGTTCTTATTTTTTTAATAACTCTACCACTTACCTACACCAGGTATAGGAAGTATTGCATTCCACCCAACAATTCAATATCGAGATTTCATGGGTTAGGTTAGGTTATAACAATGGGACACCTCACACACTGCGATCTACATAATATACCTACTGTGGCTACCACCCCCCTGGAGGAAGGAATACGGTGAAGGTACTACCGGAGGTTACAGGCCGCAGGCGGACAGGCCACGGAGACCGCGAAGTCCCTAAGAGTTCCAGGCTCGAAGACCTGCTTCTCTCCTGGAGCTGCCTAGAGAGAGCGATGAAAGACCCATCAACCAAGCAGCCCTTTAGTGTCCACGGGGGAGTACTCTTTCATTTGAGCATACATCCGTGCCATCTGTACGACATCGCCATATGCCGCGAAACCTAGAAGCACACTAAAAATGAGAAGGAAACGGAATGAAAGGGGAATGGTAGAAAGGAAATCGTTTTAGATGAAAAACCATCTCAACATTCGCCTACCTAGCAGGGAAAACCACGGAAAATCCAAGGTCAGCGTGAGCGGGCGCCGCGAATCGCAATAGGGATCTCCCAGTGCGATCTTCACACGTTCCTGGGAGGCATCTCGTTCGGTTCAGGTTTCATAGGAGTCAGACACTGTTTATACATACCGGGCGAGGATTTTCAAGAAAACTCCCCCTTCCCAAATCAACTTATATGGAACTATTTTTCGTTATTTTCTCAAAAATGAGTTTGACGGTTTTGATGAAAATGTTTAGGATATTAATGACATAAGACACACACATACACCAATCAATCCATGTATCTTCAAAATAAATACAGCCAAGTCCTATGACATTTTTAAATGTACATAAGCTAGATATCTCTGGAGCGCTTTAATTGGACCTTATACAATGCTTCTGTTTATGATCACAGATGAGAATTGAAGATGCATGTTTATATTTACGATTTTTTGAGGGTATTTTAGTTTATATTCTTCGTTTAGTTATAGTGTTTGTTAACCTTAATGTTACATTATTATGGCATTTTAAACCCCATTTATACTGCATAATTCTCAAATATAGGTACTTAGGAGTAAAAGTACTTGCGGTAATTCTAAATGGGGCGGGGATGGAAACTGTAGAGTTTGAAAACGGGACGCCAACTTGAAGCTTTGGGAATCATAGTTGTAGTCTTTTGTTTCCTAGCATCAACTGAAAAATTCTTAGGGTTCTTTCTCTACTAATGTCTGGACCTTCCAGGGCTTCTTCTTATCATCAGAAATTCGTAAGCATTCCTTACTAGCTGGCTTACCCGATGTTGCACGTATGACTTTTTAAATCTCAAATGACGATTTAATGAATTGCTTATACATCCACTTTTATTTTTAATGAAATTATTGTACAATAATCTAGAAGACCTTTGTGGTGAGAAATCCCTTTGCCCCTTGTAATTACCCAGCACACCCTAAAATATTCCTAATAAGAATAAAAACTACTCACGGAAATGGGTATGAAATATCGGGGAAGTTGTGGTTTCCTTAACCTCCCCCGGAAAATATTCCAAATTCTTGAGATGATGGATAGTCTCTAATAATCTTTTAGTGGTGAATAATTATCGAGTGGTGGAGTACTTCCTTACATGGCAGTAGTATATGAAATGATGCATATTACGATTTCCCACTCTCAGGTCATCAAGTTACACATTTTCGAAATGGCGTCACCTATAACCACCCAGAAAAATAATCTTCTCGGTTAATTATAAAATATCGGTTGACTAGTTTTCGATGTTCCGTTGAACACAAATTTCTCCGTGGGTATAATTCTTTCACTGCTACAAAAATATACCACGTGCAATGCCTCTTCTATGCGGAACGAAGGAATAATAATAATAATAATAATAATAATAATAATAATAATAATAATAATAATAATGTAAATAAACGACAAGAGTGCATTTATACAAAAATAATACAGGGTGGTTTATGAAGAACTGACACATTCATTTCTTAATTGTTTCAAAACGAGTTATGCTAGCGACAACTTATTATACCTGGAATGCAGAGGAACTTTGGAAGATTATTTACCTCTATAGTAAATGTTGAAAATGTCCTCCATCCTGCATAAGACACAATTCAACACGTCGATCCATGTTCCTGGCCACTCGTTGTAGGACTCTGTAGTCAATAGCTTGAATCTCCTGTGCAATGTTGTGCTTCAAATCGTTCAATGGCTGAGGACGTGTGGCATAAACGCTGTATTTTAAGTAACCCCATAGAAAGAAGTCCGGCGATGTCAAATCCGGAGATCTCGGTGACCACGCGTTCTTGGAAATTATCAGGTCGTCAAAGAAACTTGCAATTAGTGCCATGGATTCATTTGATGTATGGCATGTAGCGCCGTCCTGCTGAAAATATCCTTGCCTCAGCTCTACATCGTCTAGTTGCTCAGGAAACTCCATGAAAATCCGGCGATACTCTGCAGTGCTTACATTGTTTTAAAAATAATTGGTTGCACTATTCTCTGTGCGGATGTTGCGCACCAAACTCCTATTTTAACCGGGTGCATAGGTGTTTCATGAATAACATGTGGATTTTCGCTGCCCCAATAGGGTGAGTTATTTGAGTTCACATAGCCGGATAAATGGAACCATGCTTCATCTGTGAATCATGTGATGGAAAACATGACAGGATTTTGCACAATGAACGCCTGACACCAACGACAATAATTCAACCGTCTATCCCTATCCGATTCCTGTATAGATGGACAAACGTAATCCTATACGCTTTAGGTGTACACTTTCCACAGCTCTCTGACACATTGAGTAGCTGTACCCTGTCTCCTACGACAAACGTCTTAATGATTTATTGGGTGACTGATTCAGTCGTGCTGTTATGTCAACAACAACCGTTGGAAGCCTAGATGAACGAGTTTTTCCTTTTTCACTCACCAGAGATCCAGTTGTTTCCAATTTTTTTACCAGTCCCAGTATCGTTCATTTAATGTGTACTCCATTTTCACGTCGACTAGAACAAAATCTCAAAAAGAGTTGTAGACAAAAAAGTAACAATTACGAATAAAACATGAACATCTATGCATCTAGTGACAGGCAATCGAAACTCCAGAATATTCTGCTTAATTTGGTGCTAAAATTGGGACATTGGGTGAATTTCGAACAGAATAATTAAAGAAAGAAGTGTGTCCGTTCTTATAAATCATTCTGTATAAAACGTCCGAAAAGTAGAGAGGAAAACTATGGGATTTTACACATATATGTATTTAAGTACATGATGGCTGTGATCATGCTCATCCTCGTAAGCTAAGTCGCTGATATAAGTTTACCTGAGTCAGCTGACATTAATCAGATGCTTGTATTGGCTCATCAACCCTCTGGAGCTTCTCTCATTTAGGTTTTCACAATGATGTAAAATAAAACCTAATTTTCGGAAAACCACTTACATAGAGAGAGCTAACCTAGTAAGTTATCTTAAGCTGGTGTTCTACAATGTGTCAATTTGTTAGTGCGCACAAAGATATATTTATATATGACAACGCTATAGCTACAGCATTATATTACACAAATGAACAAAGAGACACATTTTCCACTACAGGAGATCGAACCCCAGTTTCTAATATGCCAAGCAGAGATGTTAATCAGTGCAGCACAGTACAGCGTGGTATAGTACAGTGCTATTCTTGATGCAGGCTACTTACGTCGCGAATACCAATTTTTGTGCATTACTAATCACTCTATGTTGCTCTCGTGGTTAAAAGCAGAACTTGAGCACTCGGCTGATCGGGGAGCGATTCCCCGTGCGCTGCACAGCGAGCGGAACGAAAGCACGAAAGTGAGTGACCATGCATGGAGAGAGATCGGTAAAGCCGAGCTCCGAAATCAGTTTATATCGCTCGTTTGCAGTCCTCTAACAGGAGATCGCCAAAGAATATCAAATGCTATACCAAACCTAAAACTGGAACACTGACACGACACTGAAATACAAGAAATGTTCCCATCAGCAGACTTTCCAAGAATACAAGAGGCAAGTTCAAAGTACACACAGCAGAAGTATATACACACGGAAACAAAACTGATAACGTATTGGTGTCGGATAGTAATATCAACAACGAGATTCAACGCCAACTACAATTCAAAATCGTCATGAAATGCTCAAAAAATTGAGAGAGCAAATCGCAATTTTGAAGTCACTGGGGAAACTAGAAAAAGGCAGTCAAAAAACGCAGCATTATACACAAACATAAAGTCGTTTTTGATTAATTCCATGATTTGAAAAATCACAACAAATTAATGGAAGAAATAAGAAAGCAAATAAATACGCTAAAAAGACAAAACTGGGCTTCAGAAAAGGCGTGGGACAAAACCTATGTAGGAATAGAGGTCAAAGAAACAGCAAGTATACAACAAGATTGCACAAGTGCCTTGCAGAAATCAATAAAGGAGCAAACGTTTGAAAAATGAGAGAGTAAATGGCAAAGTACAACGAAAGGTGAAGAGACAAAATGTATTTCCCTAACGTAGCCGAGAGTGAAACAAAAGAATTCTCATAAAAGCGAAGACAACAGCAATGCTAACAGGCGATGGAAGACTATCGCCGCTTCCAAATAACGGAGAAACCAACTGCCCCACAAAGGGAAACTCCACATTTTTACCACGTATTGCAGAAATGCAGTAAACTAAACACACGGGCAGACATCATAAGAAAAGGAGGAACATGGCCAAAAGTTCTGATATCAATTCTTATAAGAGAGTACTATACATTTGTAAATGCTTAAAGAATGTATAAGTAGACATTTCAACATAAATACAGTAGTGGCCCTGGTAGCGGCATTATGTGTACTCACATAAAAAAAAATTAAAAAAAATTAGAAATCAAACATTCTAAACTAAACGTGTAAACTAAACGTGTAAACCAAACGTGTAAACTTTAGATAGCAACACACACGTGTATATTTATATATAATTATTTATAATATGTATCATTGTGGCTTCAAGTAAGCCTAAAAATTAAGCAACATACCGGGTGGACCATTTAAGTTTAGACTGTACAATATCTCCAAAACTAAGCGTTGTAGAAAGAAATGCCTTTGATAAAAGTTGCTTGATATTATGGTGGAAAGTAGATGCCATTAGTCGTGTTATATTTGGAGGACGTTGTGATGGTCATTTTAGGGTCAATTTAAATTGACCCTCACTTAGGGTTCCATTTAAAAAAACTAAATTGATCCTAACATGACCATCACAACGTCCTCCAAATATAACACGACTAATGGCATCTACTTTCCACCATAATATCAAGCAACTTTTATCAAAGACATTTCTTTCTACAACGCTTAGTTTTGGAGATATTGTACAGTCTGAACTTAAATGTATAGGTCCTCCACCTTGTATAAACCAGCAGAAAACGTATTAGACCTGTTGCAAAGAAAACTTATGCTAGTTAGTAGGGAATAATCAATACGAAATAGGACGTGTAAATCACTAATATAAAAGTAAATCAAATCAAAGCATGTAGCACTGCTCATTGTAATGGAGCATCTTGTATGATGAATAAGTGAAAAAATCTGATGTATTACACTCACATGACTTTCTCAACTCTTGTACAAACTATTTTTACAAACGCTTATTCTCCATCTACTTCATGTTAATCGAGATAAACATTTGCAGATTCTATCTTATCTAATTTTCTTGTAGATGTAAGGGGAATATATATTTACAAGGGCAGTATCGAAATACAGTAGCCTTTAAGCACATACATATCTCTTAATAGCTGGTTGCTAGGTGCAGCACTATTCCCTTTGCCACAGATTAATACTCTTTGCATATCCAAGACAAAAAAAAAAGAATAACGAATTCCCATTTGAGAAAATAAGTATTTAAAAATTAAGGGAATAACAAGCAATATCTCGAAAATGGTTAACTCAACAACTAAAATTATATGACATAAATTGTGTATTTTAACGCGATCTACATCTCTTGTGTAGTAAAATTTATTCTATCTCTTATGGTTTACCAGTTTACCAAAAGCCGTTCACAATGAAGAATACTTTTGGAGACATTCCCAGAAAATTCAAGATATACATTTTATTTGTCATGAAAATATCTTAAACATATGATATTTTAATCAAAATCGTTAGAGCCATTTTTGAGAAAATTAAAATTTTCGAAAAATCTTCCATGTAAAGGGTAATCTGGGGTGGGGGGATTTTCTTGAAAACCTTCGTGTCGCATCTCTGGAAGACACTGAATCTAAAGGCCAAGTTCAGTGTTTATCCGACTGTTCGTTTCTGAGTTATGCTGTTCACAGACAGACACATGGACAGACAGACACACAGACAGACAGCCACACAGACAGACACACACACACGGACATGTTTCCAAAAATGCTTTTTTTGGATTCAGGGGATCTCAAAACATGTATTTCCGGTGAAATCTCGGTATCGAATTTTTGGGTGGAATACAATGCTTCCCCTACTTATACGTAGTAGAGAAAGTAAAAAGTACTAAACACAAAAACCCACTCCTCCCACACAAAAAAGAGTGTGTGGATATTTTTAGATAGACACACCACGTGCCAAATACATACACTCACTCTCTCCTTCCCTCTCTCCCTTTTCCTCGCTCCCTCTGTCTCACACACTTACATTACACTCACTCATACTACACACAACACCACTCACCCACAAGCATTCACTCACACTCACATACTCGCTCTCTCACTCAGACACTCACACACAAGCACTCACTCACCCAAACACTCACACACAAGCACTCACTCATACCACACATGCTCACATACATACACTCACCCTCTCTTCTTTTCTCTCTTACTTTTACTCTCACACTCACCCGTACCTATTATTTCACTCACACACACACTACACATTCATTCATACAACATGCACACACTTACAAACACCAGTCATAATCAGAACCACACACTCATATATTCACTTTCTCACTCACCCACACCACACATGCTCAAATACATACAATCACTCTCTTTCCTTCTATCTCTCTCTCCTACAAACACACACACACACACACTTACATCTCACTCACATATACACACTCACTCACCACACACACACATACCACTCATTCACAAGCATTTACTCACACTCAGAAAGATACACTAACATACTCATTCACTCACTCGCTCACCCACTCACCCACTCGCTCACCCACTAACCCAATCGCTCACTCACTCACTCTTTTACACACACCTCTACACACACACGCGCACATTTGCACTAAACTCACTCACACATGCGTAAACACACACCACACAAGCACACTTACGACACGCTTATTCACACACACGTAAACACACACCACAGGCATACTTACACCACACACACTCACACACACAGTTTACACACATTTACACTTACACCACCCACATTCACACACACACTACACAAACGCGCGCACTTACACCACATTCATACACACTATACACACACGCACACTTACACCACACTCATACGCACTATACACACACTACACACACGCACACTTACACCACACACAATCACACACACTTCACACACGTGCACTTACACCACACACATTCACACACACTACACACATGCACACTTACACCACACTCACACCTACTATACACACCAGATTCATACACACTATACACACACGCACACTTACACCACACACATTCACACGCACTACACACCACACACATTCACACGCACTACACACACTTACACCACACTCACACACACACACACACACACTTACACCACACTCATACACATTTAAACACACACCACACGCGCATTTATAGCACACTCACACACACACACACACACACGTACACACACAAACGTATACACACATACGAACACCACAATTACTTACACATTCGTACACACACTCACGCATCATACTCACACACACACGCACATACTCTATGTATTTGCAACCTGGTCTTTAATCATCTAAAATGATTAGGAGAAGAAAGAAATTTTGATAGCAACGGAAAATGTGAGATTCGCGTTTGTGAATCATTTGGCGTAAACAGGATACAGCGTTGCTGGAGGAAACCGCTAAGTCCGGCAAAGTGAGATAGTTGTGATATCACTCTCGCTAATTAGATCACACTATCAGGAAGTGGCTACGCGTTATAATTCCGAGTAACACCAGCTTGAGTACACTTTTCACTTGCACTGAGCCCCAAAGTGGAGGTGTCACTTTTAATTAGTTTATAACCCGTGGCGCGCGCACCATTAGGTTACTGTTTTTCGCGGATTAGCCTAGCCAGGGACTACATTAGTGTTTCTACACACGTATTTGTACTTCATAGTTTAAATTCATGTGAAATAATGTGTTGTAAGGGTCTAACAGAAACAGAAGGGAAGCGGATAAAAGGTTGCCGAACAATCTGTGTGTTACATTCACGTGGCTTTCTCTGTTCACTCTTCTGTAAACTATTCATACAAATGCTTATTCTTCCTACTACGTCTTCTTAATCAGTTGAGCTTCCTTTACGCAGTAAGTATAAGAAGGCTAAACGTTAGTCAGAGTTTTTAAAAAGCAGGTCGCTACTCGATGGCTTTGAAATTCCATACTCTTTGCATGACCATGACAGAAACGAATAATGACTTACTATATGAAAAAATATAAGTATTTGAAAATTCAAACCAATAACGAGGAATATCTCGGAAATGTTTAATGCCACAAAAATGTGTTTTACGTAAATTGTGCGTTTTAACGTCAACTACATTTTTTACGCATTCAGATGTTGTCCATCTCTTACCGTTTACCAATTTACAAAGGGTATTGTCACATAAATATCTAAAATATGTGCATTTTAATCAAAATCGTTAAGTCATTTTTGAGAAAACAAACATTTCGAAAAATTTTCAATACAGAGTGTAGTTTTAAGCAAAGAGGATTTTCTTTAAAATCTTTTTGTCACATTTTTGGAATATACTTGACTTAAGAAGACAAAATTTGGTACATTTTGGACTTTTCGTTTTTAAGTTGTGCTGTTTATAGGTGCACGCGCGCGCGCGCGCGCGCACACACACACACACACACACACTTAAACACACACGGACCTTTCTATAAACATGTTTTTTTTTGGGATTAAGGGAGCTTAATTTCAATACCTCCTCTACCTACGTACGTGGTCGAGAACGTAAAAGGTATAAATATTTGAAAACCTAAATCAATAACAAAGAATATCTGGAAATGGTTAAACCACAACGAAAGTTATTTGACATAAATTGTGTTTTTTAACGAGATCTGCATTTTTATCATGTTTTGCTATCTTTTACGGTTTACTAGTTATACAAAAGTCATTCAGAGTGAAGGGGACTTCATGGGCTATTCCCAGAATATTCAAGATATATATTTATTTGTCATGCCAATATCTTATAATCTTTAGAACCATTTTTAAGAAAACAAAGGATAACGAAATCTTTTTCATGCAAAGCGCAGTTTGGCGTGGGGGATTTTCTTGAAAATATTCGTCTCGCAGCTTTGGAAAATACTAAACTTAAATATCAAATTTTATATTTAACCATCGATTCCTTTTTGAATTTTACTGTACACGACACGCGGACACATATCAGTTGCGGCCGATGATAAATAAAAGGTGTGAATTGATGGCATATTGCACAACAAAAGTTAATACACGTTATTTAAATACTCATAAAATGTTATTATTATTTATATTATTATCATTTATACTACTCCTACTGTTTCTTCTAGAAATGAATATTAAATACTACAACAATTTAAAATACTTTAATAAAATTATCTGAACTTATCCTATTTCTTGTAAATTAAATCTATCCTTCTGGTATATTTATCAACAATGTCCTCGTTAAAAGGTTGGCTCTCGATCAGTTTGGAACTTTGCAGAACTGCTGTATTTAAATGCTAGCCAATGAAGAAAGCCGACGCTGTGACATTGTATTGCGCGAGAATGTTTTCAGACAAGAGAAACTGCGTTCCACAGAGGCACTTGTTGGAGGTATAGTCAACACCAAACTATACATTAAAATTCCTATGATTTAAGGATGAAACTCTCTCAGCATGGCCTCTAAGGATGTTCTTGAATGCTTAAGCATAGGACAATCCTAACGACTACTCTGAAGATTTAAAGAAACGCGTTCATGAAATCGAAGAATGCACAGTCTTGCATTTCCCATAGAGCATCTATGATTGTACTACGATTTTCTGTTTTGAAAGATTTCAATTGCAGTTGAGTTTTTGAATGCTCCTCAGATTCTTTATGCTTATTAAAAGCACACGTCAAACTTTGGAAGTCACAAAATCCTTCCTTATGTATTCCAGACTCCAAATTGATTACTGAACTAAAGGGATGGCCAACAGAAGAGCTTTTGTACGTAATGTCACACTACAGCATAACCATGGGTATTCTTGAAACCATGAGTCCTTAAACTGAAAGTTGTGTGATTAACCGTTGTTTTTTCTCAACTTCCATTCTAACATTTAGTTCTATTAAATCTACTGGCCTTTCGCAGTTTAAAAGGTCTTTGTCTTCGTCCTTCCACCTACTAAACGGTCTCTCTTGTAAGATTAACACTATACCCCTAAACGGATACATATTCACTTTCACAACACAAGGGACGCTATACTTCTAAATAACTTTATGAATCATCGAATCAAATTGACACCAAATTTCAAATTATGGCACTTGTTAAGAAACCAAACATACAAAATACGCTATATTATGTTCTGCCAGCTCTGTCCTCTAAGGGAGCTGACGAGTTAAAGAGAAATCTATAGCAAGTCTTCATTCCAACTGCATTTTGTATATGCCAGTATTTCAGAAATAGAATCTCACCAGACTACGTCACCGTTGTTATAGCAACCATGAAGAGTTTGAAATAAACTCTTTAACTGCTTTACCGCCGCCACTTTAACATTTTTAAAACTTTATATAGCCTGTGCCCATCTGAAGGAATAGAATATTTCAGCGGTGAAAGAGTTATCAAAATCGGTTGAGTCGTTCTTGAGATTATCCTATACAAACACATACTCACAAATGTTCTCTCTTTGTAACATTAGCATAAATACGCAAATGAAGTACACACATTATGCAGTATTGGGACACTGAACATCCTTGCTCTCAGATGATAAGTAAGACAATAATTTGTTTAGAAAGTCAGCACTGGTTGTAACTTACACAACCAGGGTACCGTTTCAGTTGTGAATAAGTTTTCTTCATGTGTATTGTGTTAGATTTCAATTAAATTGAAATTAATGTTACCATTATACCTTCTTCTCACTACAGTAAAACAACTTTTTTCTCGCAAAGGAAAGTATATTTCATAGGTGCACAGTGCCTGAAGGAATTTTGAATACAGTTTGTATATACTGGTCCAGGACACTACTTGTGTTTCTGTTGAATGTAAGTATGTCTATAAAGAGTAAAATGTAATTCAATACTTTATCCTTGTCTTATTTTCATAATCATGCAATTTTATTCTCATATATTTAATACGTTCAGTAAAATATGTTCGAATAGCACTTTGTTATTTAATTGACATTTAAATAACTAAGGTTTTTACACCACGCTATCAAAGAATGCGTATTATTAATTCCCTTCCGAGCCAAACCATAAGTCACCAGTTTACAGTATTAATAAAGACAAGCTAACATTGATAGTTCGAATTTTTAAGCAATGTACTTAAATGAATCCCTAAATAAACTTGATGATTCGGAATACTTAGCTATTCATACATTAATTGTTTAAATCCACGGTTTTATCTTTAGTTTACTCTTTAGGCTAACACAAACCTTGTTACGATTTCTTCCCTCTGTATTGTTACATTTTGTATTTGTTCACTTTAAACATTACATTTACGGTTTGTTTTAAAACATTGAAAACTAACAACCTAATTTTAAACGTTATCGTGTTCTGATGATGCGAAATTAATAACAACACAACATTAAGCCTAACAGTGGTTAACTAAACAGCACAAAAATTAAAAGTATATTTTCAAAGTATATACTTTGCCTTTGAAGTACATCTCCGAGTAATTTAAACCACCTTGGAGGTTTACTGAGACGGACGAATCAGAATGTGTTCTTGGGTATCAAGCCATGCTACGTTGGGAATAGAGAACGGCATAGACAACTAAACCTTCGTGGATCGAGTCCCGTATCATCTTTCCAATAACGCGAAACTAGTTTTAATATCACGACGTTTTCATAGTTTAAATAACAAGTAGTACATTTATGTAACAACAATAAATACAGCTCCTTAAGATAATAGTTTATCCAACACAATATGTAACACTCATGTTTAGTTTCAATTTAATCAATTAGAAATCATTAAGAAAGACAAGAAGAATTGGTGTGAGCCCCATATGAAATCAAATAAATATGTCTGTTGATTAAAATGTATGACCAATTTCTATCTTAAAACATAAATAAGCATCTTATTAATACCAAAGTATATCGACAACAGCACTTAGAGGTTATTTTCATCATCCTAACATTTAATTTGGCTATCTTAAACAGCTTCTGAGAAAACGAGTCGTTTGTACCAGAAAACGTTATTCACAGAAAAAGCTGCTCAAAGTAAAAATGGGGAAAGCAAACTCGCATATATTTGTAAAGAAATAAACCACATGACTTGAGAATACAGAAGCTAAGATATTTAACAGTACTAGCAATTTGTACAAGGAAATGTCCCGTAAAACTCAGGTTAACGTTTACCTCCTAGAGTGCATTTGCTGTAAGTTGAAACATGGAAAGTAGAAAGAGATACCACTATTTTCCACACGACAGCTGTTAATCCTTAACTACTTAATCGCAAAACCTTTACTATTGAAATTTACTATTTAAAATGTGGGTTAGGTTGAAACACGAAATTTAGAACACCCGCTTGTAACAATACGAAAGCCAGCGGGGAAGACGACCGAAGATATCAGGATATATTCCATATTTCACTGCCAAAAGTATAGTGGCAACAACACTACATCTGATACTGAGTAGACTAGGCTAACTGTGGCAGGGTTTCTCAGTACTCGGACCCTCCGGTCAAGTAGCCTCAAAATGGTCATTTCAACTTAAACCTTACATGCTGTACTCCGTGAAGTGGTGTAGTACAACATGGCAGATGCAGTGCTATTTTGAAAGTATATTTAAAATGTAAGCATTGTGCACACAATTATAAAATAAATAATATTAAAGAGGAGAAACCGACTTATAAGACTGCCAAAAAACTAAAAATGGCAGCGTTTGCCATTCAGTCTCCCCTTAAACTTTTAATTTATTAAAGCAGTTCTAAAATAACGTAGCCTTCAACAACTTCCACATACAAAGTGATTCAAATAAATGCACAGAATTTCTGTTCAGCACCAATAAGTGTATCACTAGGTATTTTTCGTGTGCCGTGAGAAACTGAATATAATAAACAATCCCAAACGCAAAATGAACTAAGTGCTATACAGTTAGCACTGTAATACAATGTTTAGCATGAATGAGAGCAAACTTTGTGTACGGAGTGATTAATCTCACGAAAACTTCCTGTACGGAACTCAGAATGACCCTTACTGTCGGATGGCGACAAAAAGCCTGTGACGCTCTTATTATCGCTGACGCGTCAACAGGTGACTTGCAGTTCCAAGCCCTGTACTTCATTTTGGCGCTTTCCTATTGGCTGAATGTGGTGTGGCGTACATCAAAAGGCCACACTGTGGAACAGTTAAACCTAGCCGCCTTGGGCAGCTCATTTGGAGGGAAATGACAAACTCAGCTGTTTATTATTGACGTGTGACTAGTTGAACACGCACCCCTAATGAAGAGCGTCATCGCCTGCAGCAGCTACCACTGTGACAGAAGAGATGCGTCATTTAATTATGCAATTTTTAAACTATTGCTTTACTTCTTTAGATAAATTGAGTAATTCAGTTTTTCCGAAATCAGAAAAACGGTCTCCTACATTTCACATAAAATTCATTATACTAGTAGTGATATAACACAAAATTCGAACATAGCAAACCCCTATTAACCTAAACTATCACACAGTACTACAAGCAAACCCAAAAGGCCAACAGAAACGAAATGTCAAAAAAGAAGTTCCCAAATACATGTGTTACGGATGGATATCACAAAAACTATTTTGCTAAGACTTTCTTAATTTTAAAAATTGTCTTTGAAGTTACACGTTCAAATCAGAGACCGTCAGCATGCCAATTTGCGCCTTGATGTATAGTTTTCTGAAGAACTACGACGTGCTTTTTGTTACGGGTTAACCACTGAATAATTTTTTATTCATACAAGGTCAAAATTACATTGAAAAGGACTTCATCAATACAGTTTCATATGAATTACAGCCAGAATTACATGATACAAAAGAAATTAACAAAATTAAATTAAAATTCTGTATTTACGCTGGTTTCAATTAGAAACTCATCAACGGAATAAAATGGCTTCAGTAAGCACCAATTACACAGTTTAGTTCTAAAGGTTTTAATAGGAGCAGTTCTGGCTGCAGCAGGAAGTTTGTTATAAAATTGCATACCCTTATAAAAGCTAGTATCTTCAGTCATCTGCGGTCTACATCTGGGGAGATACAATTTCAGATTATTTCTTGTGTTTATGTTATGTATTTCTAATCTGAACTCAAGTCTATTAACATTCTGATGCATATTAACCAAACTGGTATAAATGATTATAAGATTATAAACAGTCATTATTTTCAATTGTATAAATAAAGGCACCTAAAAGTTCACTAAATGTCTTATTAACTATAACTCTTATAGACACTTTTTGCCATTTTAACGTATCAATGCATCCAGAAGAGTGAGCCCACAAATGAATAGCATAATGGATATGGGTACGTAATATGTAAAATAAATATTTCTCAAAGTAGAGAGTGATACACAACTTGTTAGTTTACGAAGAAGAAATGTAACTCTTCACATTTTGGTATATACAAATTCAAGGTGTGGCTTCCATGACAACTTTTTACTATCTCTGCTACGTATAATAAGTAGGGGAAGCATTGCATTCCACCCAACAATTCGATACAGATTTCACAGAAAATACATGTTTTGAGGTGCACTGAATGCACATAAAGCATTTTTGGAAGCATGTCCGTGTGTGTGTGTGTGTGTGTGTGTGTGTGTGTGTGTGTTTGTGTGTTTGTCTGTGAACAGCATAACTCAGAAACGAACAGTCGGATAAAGGCCAAACTTGGTATTTAGTTTCAGTATCTTCCAGAGATGCGACACGAAGGTTTTCAAGATAATCCCCCCACACCAGATTACCCTTTACATGCAACATTTTTCGAATATTTTAATTTTCTCAAAAATGGCTCTAACGATTTTGAATAAAATACCATAAGTTTAAGACATCTGTATGCCAAATGAATTGTATATCTCGAATTTTCTGGGAATGTCTCCAGAAGTATTCTTCATTGTGAACGACTTTTGCATAACTGGTAAACCATAACAGACAGAACAAAAGTTTACTACACAAAAAATGTAGCTCGCGTTAAAATACACAATTTATGTCACATACAGTTTTTTTTGTTGAGTGAACCATTTTCGAGATATTGCTAGTTATTTCCTTAAACGTTCCAATACTTATGCTTTTTCTCAAATGGGAATTCGTTATTAATTTTTTTTGTCCTGGTAGTGCAAAGAGAATGGAATTCTCCACATAGCAACCAGCTCTTAGAATATTTGACTATCGCTTAAAGCCTACCAATTCCCCTTGCATCTACAAGAAAATTAGCAATAAGGTTAACAACTCGATATCTCGATTAACATGAGAGCATATGGAGAATAAGCGTTTGTAAAAATAGTATGTACAAAAGTAGAGAAAATCATATGAGTGTAACACATCAGATTCTTTATCTAACAAGTAATGTGGCAGATAAACAGTCATTGGTAATTTCACTTAAACCAAAGTCATTTAAGCAAAACTCCATTAACAGAAAGCCAGTGTTTGGCAAGATCAATACCCTCTGTGGTTAACAAGTCCAATAGGCCACTGTCACAATGCTTTAGTGGTATAATCAGCGCATAAAACAGGCAAATCAGATATATTATATATTAAATGATTAGCTATAACTAGCAAAAGAAAAGGGTCCAATAATTAACCTTGTGGTACCCCATAGGCAATACTCATTATAGCAGAACTTTTATTGTTGACTGATGCATACTGTTGTCTATCTGAAAGATAAGACAGTAACAATTTCAATATTTATCTTTTTAAACCGCAAAATTTGAGTTTCAGAAGCAAAAGTTCATGACTACATATGGAATCGAATGCTTTCTTGGGATCGCATAAAATAAGACGTGCATAACATTTATTTTCAAACGCATCAATTATATACTGAACTATTGATCAAGGAATAAAACGGTAGATTTTCCAGATATAAAACCCCATTACATGCTTGACAATTAATTATGACGTTCAAAATAAGATGAAAGTTGTTTATACATTATGGACTCAATTGTTTTTTCATATGACAGGTAGTAGACTAATCGGTCGATAATTACCCAAATGGTAATAAACACCATTTTTATGAAGAGTTACAAGTTTAAATAACTTTAAGAGGTTGTGGAAAAACACCTTTCATTAAGCTGAAATTAATTAAAACGCCAATGACAGCAGCAATCAGTGAATAATTTTCCTAACAGTATAATTGGATAAACTATATATAGTGTTTGTCACAACTTCAAGACAAGATAGTTACGTATTTACATTTTCGATAATATCCTTCACTGCGACTGTTTTCGAATTAAAATTGACACAATTTCCTACTCGAGGGACATTCTTACAGTATTTCATTGCACTATAAATATTATAATCTACAGAGGATACAATATCCGTAACAGCTCGTACACAATAAGAATTTTATTCATCAGGATTAATATCGACAGGTATGCTGCCAGCATCTTTATCAGCCACCAGCTGGCTTTACATTTGTAGTACGATTGGTTAATATATTCACTGTAAGCAGAACCCTGGCTAACCTCAACCCCTTTTTATATTCTCGATATTTTTACAAATATATATGTTTTACAGAATCGCTGTCGGTTTGTTTATATAAATTATAACCTTTTAATGCTTCATTCATTTGGATTTTAAGTTCATAAGTATACATCATATATATTTACTTTCTTTTTCAACTTGAGATGTCTGGCAGGGGAACAAACATAAAACTTCGGTAAAAGCATCTATAAATTCCTTAAAGCATCATCAACACGAATAAAATTGTTCTGTATAAAGTTCCAATTCACATTTAGCGTAATTCTATTAAAACTTTCAAAACCACATTCAGAAAAAGTCCTGGTTAAAATAAGCTTAGAATTTACCACCTCCTTCTTGCATTTTAACTTTAACAGCACACCCAAATGATCGGCAATAAGTAGATTAAATACTTAAACTTCCTATCTTGCAGTGTAGTAAATAGTAAAAATATAATCTAAATAGGCCTCAAATATAATAAACTGTTGCAATATAAGCTAAACAATCTAATTAGGGTATTTACGTTATTTGTGGAATGGTTAACTAAATCCACATCCAAATTTAAATCTGTGCTAAGAATTATATCAGCTTAAAATTACATATATAATTCCACAGCTCTTCAAATAGAATTTAAAAAAGTATTAAAAGCACCCTTGGGAGGTCCATATAGTGAAATAACAATATTAAAGTTCCCCAAAACTACTGCACATACCTCACAGAACTTTTCTACACAATGTTTATTCAACCTTGATTGGTTGAAAATTTAAGTTTCCCTTAATAAAAATGCGCAAACCACACCTTGATATACAGATCTGCAGTATGTGTTTCCTAAATTAAAACATTTGGCACGTAGAAAACAATCTTCAAAGTGTCCCAAAATACCTGTACGTGTGCCCAAAATACTTTCAATGCCGAAAATATCTATATACCAGCATAACAACCCTCAAAGTGCCTGAAAAGCACTCTAAAACAAAACAAAATGTAAAAACTGAAGAAATGACTGTAAAAACGTGACAAATGGTCGTGAAAACAGTACAAATATTATAAAATTGCCAACCATACCTGTCTACCAACAACCGAAAATATCTGCCAAAAGTGCCCGTAAAGTGCCCAAAATATCTCTACCAGTGCCCCAAAAACGCCCATAATAGTACCAAAAATACCTGTAAAAATCCCACAAGGTACGTAAAATGTAGCAAAATGGCGTAAATATACACAATTTGCCCGCAAAACGAGAGAGATTACTGTAAAAAGGAGAGAAATGCCTGAACTTAGGTCTACAGGGGGTGACATCTAGGTTAGCCTAGGTGATAAGAGGATGGAATAGATGACGAGAGGATGGTCTAGGTTAGCTTAGACGATAGTAGAGGAGAATGGGCATTCCAGCACACTTAATATGCAGGAATATGTATTCATATGCAAAAGAGGTCCCCCACTCCCCTCCCCCACGCCCTTCCCCAGCTCTAGTGTACTTTCTGTTGCAGCTGAGGGTCATAAATCTTGTTGAGTATAATGGAAGCTTGACAGTTAAGCAATTAAGGCTGTCAACCAACTGTCAAAAAGAACAATGGGGTAATAAATTTACACTTCTGTAACAAATGCGGAGACTTTATTCTACCTATTCCATATCCGTCCACTTCTGCACCTGCAGCAACTCACCCGCACCCTCGCATTGTTTAACCACCACGTACAAAATGCTATCTATCACTGTCAAAATGAACAAAGAGTATGCTGGACAAAGAATCAGACGCTATTGTCCCAGGTGTATTGATTACTTTCAGGAAAGCCACCTGCGAGCTCGCAGTCGCATTGTTTGGCGAACACGTGCAGGCGAACAATAGAAAGGCTTGGCCCGAGCTAACAAAGGAACAGATTCTATTGTATCCCTTTCTATTGTCCAGAGCAAGGCTTCTTTAGAAAGACCACCTGTGTAGCATCCCATTCCACTTGAATATGACAAGAACAAAGCTGAACCCTTCTGACGAAAGCTTGAATGACAAAGGAACAGATTCTATTGTGTCCCTTTCCATTGTTCGGACACGTGCATATTATAACAAAAGAAACTTGTGGAGGCTTTATACTTGCCCTGTCTTTGTTTGTCCGTGTGAAAAACAGAGAGGCTTGAGTTCCTACGGGGCAAGCATCATATAACTATTAGACCCTAAATTCCACCCCATCCCACCTCGACTTCTTGCCGTCACCAGCGTTGGCTTTGCCCTGATGCCAGTTCTCTCCGAGTGTCTTAACGAAGTCCTACGAATACACCCGAACATAGTTAAACTCTCTGTTTGGATCTTTTCAAACAGCGACATGAAAATGTATTTAACATATAACATTACATACATTTAACCTCTGTGTATACTTGGATATCCATAGATCGGTGTTCAATTCTTACTGCAATCAAAAAGTTTAATGTTTTAATTGCTAATGAGATATTGATGATTTGATAATATTATATCATTATCCTGATTATCGAAAGGGTGTTCAGAGGGTCTTAGCTCGAATCTTACCAGGCGAAACTCTAATGCGCAATAAATATTAAACCATGAGAGTATGCGCGGTCAGATTAAAATCTGTTTAACAAATATAATTTTACTTTTTTATATATCATTACCATAATTAATAAAAGGGTGTTCAGAGGTCCTAGTTCTAAACTGCAAAACTCGAATGCTTATTAAATATTAATTTATGCGCGGTCAGATTAAAATGTATTTAACAAATATAATTTATTTTTATATATCATTACCCAATTAATGAAAGGTCGTTCAGAGGTCCTAGTTCGAATCTTACCCGGCAAAACTCTAATGCGTAATAGCTATTAAATTATGGAGGCCTGCACGAGAAGATTAAAAATGTATTTAACAAATATAATTATTTATATTAAACCCTTATGTATACTTAGATATACCGACGCCTAGACACGATTCTTTCTACTTCTCTCTTTTTCTTTCTATCTATCTCTTTCTTCTCGACTTGCACACATCAGAGTGTTCACATATACACGAGCACAAGCACATGCATCAACAAGTATACACCAGTGCATGAGCTCATGCACCAGTGAACACGCACACACACACACACAAACATGCACATACACACTCAGACACACGCCCTGAATGAAAAGAGATAAAATGATGCAATAAAAACTAATTAAAACCTTGGGATGTGACGCGCGATTTACGAATTGTTCGAAACTGGTCTGGGTGCGTGGGTTTGAGTCTTAGGGGTGATTACAAATTCATTCTCTAATAACTCCAAAACTAATTAAGATAAAGACGCCAAATAAACTTTGTTACTTTCACGTCATTAGGTCGTTTCTTGTAAATGTATGGTAGGGTACCAGGCGTCATGGGTTCAATCCTTAATTTTTTAACTCTCAATTATCTCAGAAACTAGCAGGGATAGAGGTCCGGACCAAAGCATGATTGTTAGCTCCTATGATGGACGATTAATACTGTATATAATTTCGAATCAGTTGTCCATAGTTTGAATCCCTATCTTTCAATGACTTCCTTAATTTTCCTCTGTACTCTAGAATATATCACTTAGATCAATGCTGTAACTGCATACAGGTCTTTTAAGCATGTCAAACTAATATTATAAATAATTCTGTTTCTGATGTTCTGAGTTCGAATATTGGTTAAATGAAATTGACTTATAAATTTAATAACACAGGTAATAATTAAGATAAAGGCACCAAATAAACCTTATTACGTTTATGGCATTAGGTAGTATCTTGTGAATGTATATTCGGGTACGTGGCTTCCAGGGTTCGATCCTTAATTTTTAAATATCCATTATCCAGAAAATTAGCAGAGATAGAGGTGCAGACCAAAGCATGTTTGAAAGCTCCCATGAGGAATAATTAATACTGTATATAATTGACAGTCAGTTGTCCCTAGTTCGAATCCAGATCTTTTACAGATTTCCTTAATTTTCCTCTATATTCTAGGATACGCCACTTAGGTTAATGTAACTGCATACAGATTTGTGTAAAGACATTATGGATGTACACTGAGAGAGAGACAGAGAGCGAGCGAGAGGAAGTGAAACAAGAAGGGGTAGAAGTGCTGAGAGCCTCTGCGCACGCGCAACAGATGATAATTCCATTGGTGTAATAATCACGTGATGTGTAAGTATCCCCACCATGATGTGCTGCCATCGCCTGGAGGGGTTTAGATCCCTATATAAACAGATATCAGCGCATGCTAGAACTGTTGTGAACTTATTAACTCTACATTAAATTTTAAACAACTTTAAAAACAAAGCGAGGTGTTTTAATTTAAGAAGAGGTGCAGGCCATCTACACATACAGCACAGATCAACACGAAACAATGCAAGGTTTTTACATAACTATACAAAATCACTGTTGGCTTTTACAATACATTTAATTTTGTTTAAACGATCAGTACATAAAAGACGATCCGTTGCAAGAGTGTCATATTTTTTAATTTGTACTTTACATTCACATGGATTTCTCTGCGTACTCTTCTTCAGTGCACAGGATTTTCTCTACTCATTCTTCTTCTATTAACATTCACACCATTTTCTCTCCTCATTCTTTTTGTATAAACATACACATGTTTTTCGCTACACATTCTTCTTACATAAACATTCACACGATTTTTCCCGCTCATTCTTTGTTTTTCTGCAGGTTCATCCTCTATTAACATTCATACATTTTCTCTACTCATTCTTTGTTTCTCTGCAGGTTCACCTTCCATGAACATTCACACGATTTTCTCTATTCATTATTTGTTTCTCAACACATTCATATGATTTTCGCTACACATTCATCTTACATAAACATTCATACGATTGCATATAAAGATACAAAAGATACATGTTATAGAATCTTATAAAGAATTTACGAAATCACAATATCACATGTTTTGAATTTAGTTATATCTATCGCATTGAAATAACGATCAATATCCGAATGTGTATACAAATCTTTTGTGTTTCATTTTACATGTATCATAACAAAAAATGTAATTCTTTTCAGGTTGCTTTGCTTGCCCAAAGCAGTTTTCTAATACTTTCATTGTGCAATGTTTCACACTGTGCAATAAGGGGGAGTAGAAGGGGAACAGCTTTGCGCTATTGGAGGATAGAATAAGCAGTATCGACACCTCCAAAAACATTTCGGTAAGAAGCGGGTGCTGAGATATCTACATCACCGAAACGCATTAGGACAGGATTCTTATATAACATTCCAGGGTATACGATGAAAAAACACGGACAATTTTGTATACAAGCCAATGCATAGCTGAGAGTTAGCTGGAGCGGGTCTCTCTATATTCGGTGAAAATAAGAATTGTGAGCAGTAATTTAAATGATTGTGAAAATACTTTAAATACTGGTGAAATTTGTGCCCTAAAAAGACTTGAACCCTGTATACATTAACAATACCAAAAAAACTGTTTGCTGTGTGGGAACACAAATTATGAAAATAAAGAGACTTTCATTTAAATAATAAAGAAATTTGCATAACCTACTGTTACAAGTGAAACGCCATATGCTGGAACAATGAGTTGGATGAAGAAAGTGATGGAAATGCAGGATAAATAACAACAATAAAAAGAATGAAGGTATGCTTTTACATACTATTTCTATTCATTAAAATCCTTACATTCCTAATGAAAAAATAAATCCTTACAACGATTAGTTTAAAATATAAGCTACATCACGTGAGTCAGATGCTTGCATGTAGATACTTTATCATGAATTATTAAACAATACAATGAGGTCTGTACAGAGTTATTTACACTAGCTTGAATTTATATTCTGATGTTAACACGCCATTTACAACTTCTTCTGGTTGATGAGAGCAATCTATTACAAATATAGGAGCAATTTAAGTAATATTTTCTCTTCAATTAACGATAATTCTGTTTTTCATAATAAGAGATTGAGTACATATCATGATACACATCTAGAGTTTCCAAAGTCAAAGGATAACATTCACTATTAAGATGAAGGTATGTTACAATGATCAAAAAGGGAACAGCCTTTAGATGCATTTCTGGATCTTAAGTCAGAGCACCAAAAATGACAAATCTCGGCTTCTCCATTTTTAGATGTAGTGGCACCATTCCAGGTAAATGGCAGCAAGCTGCAAATGATTTCGAGAAGGACCTCTACAAGCTCTTTAACAACGCCATGTTTGGAAAAACTATGGAGAACCTGCGTAACCGTATGGATATAGACTAGTAATAAACGAGAAGACTCTGGAGAAGCTGATCCCCAAGCCTACGTTTATTGATAGGACGATATATACTGCTAATCTAGCTGCTGTACATCTGGCCTCTCGTCAGATTGTATTCAACAAGCCCATATACATTGGTGTGAGTGTGTTAGACATCTCCAAGTCATTTATGTATAACTATCATTATGACGTGTTGTTGCCTTATTACGGGGCTGAAAACCTAAAGCTTATGTACATGGACACTGATTCATTCATTCATCGTCTAACAACTGAAGATGTGTACCAGGACAAGCTACGTTTTCTTGAGTATCTCGATACATCTGATTACCCTGTCAGCCATATATGCCACTCTACTCAGAACAAAAAGGTGTTGGAAAAATTTAAAGATGAGGCTAATGGTAGAAATCATCCAGCGCTTTGTCGGACTACAACCTAAGATGTATGCCATAGATATTCAAGGCTCTATGATAAAAAGATTAATGGTATAAAACGTGGCGCTATTAAGCAGTACATTTTGTCTAACACCTATACAGTCTGTCTTAAAACCTGTGAAATCATCAGAACGCCCATGAATCTAATCCTATCACGAAAGCACGCTGTGCAAGTGATTAAAATTACATTGAATCCCCTTGATGATGAAAGAGTAATTACCGAGGATGCAATAGCTACCTATGCGCATGGACATTACGTATTACAAACAGTGCTTAAGAGAATGTCACCCGAAGATGAAGATTTTCTCCGCGAGTCTACAATCTTAAAAATTTAAAATTTACTCATGTGCTGTGCATGCACATAGTAGACAAATGGTGAAGAAAGTAGAAGATGGAAGGAGAGGCGGTAACCCTGTCATTAGGAGAAAATACTAGTGTTAGTCTCAAGCCTAGATAAAGGAGAGAGACGTCTATCCGCACAATCCTTGTTTAATGAAGCAACGATTTAATTGATAAAGCTGCTACACTTGAACAAAAAATGGATTAGCTGCTGCTGCATATGAATACACATTCCTGCACATTAAGAGTGCTGTAATGTCCATTCTCCTCCTACTGACGATGAAGGATAGAATAGTGATGAGAGGACGTCTAGGTTACGGCATCTTAGGTTGCTTGACTTGGTGTATAATTATGGAATTGACGTAATGAATGTGATTATTGTAATTGCTGTAATTAATGAAACTAATGTAATTGGTGTAACAAATGAAAGGTTAGCTTAGCTCGGGTTAGAAGGATGAAGCTTATGTTATATAGGGGTCATCACAGGATAGAACAGATGATAAGAGGACATTCTAGGTTAGAGTGTCTTACATTGGCATGGTTGAAGTGTAGGTTAAGTTAGGCGATAAGAGGATAGAATAGATGACGAGTGAACGGTCTATGTTAGGGTAGGCCCAGATACATTCGTCATAAAAAGCTCTGAAATTAGTAATTAATCAGATACAACGTATCTTACAACGGGCGTACATACGCCTATACATTGCCATCCCCTTCCAATGAATGCTAGTTCCTAGAACTAGCCTCGAACACCATCTTCTGTCCCGCATTCACGCGTTCGCATTGCCGCCTTCTTGCTCCAAAAGGGGATGTGCTCGCTCTATCTTAATTTACCTACTTGTTTTAAATGTAGTTCATATGTCATTACCCTTCTACGAGATATCCGATGTTATTGGTTTCATTTTTTCGACATTTTTTTCAATTTTAATTTTTTCAGACCATAAAGTTGTTTAACCATGCTGCTTCATCCCGAGTACTTGTATTTATTGCTAAAAAATTCTTAATACAATTTCTGCAAAAGAATGTACGGCGAAGCTATTAACAAAGATCTGAAATGCATGAGAAACTTATGTAAAATTTAAATTGAGTTTTATTTATGGACGCTCTTTAACTACTATGGTTCTTAGCGTCCCATTCTATGTTGGGCGTGAAAGACCGGTAATTTTGCTCAGAGGCCTCTTTATCAGGCTTGAGGTTCTTTTACGTGCCGTAAATCTACGACACGGGACCACCGGCTTTACTTCCCTTCCGAAGGAAGCCATGCTAAGGATTTTTACGCCCGAAAAAAATCCATCACCCTCCGCCGGGTTTGAACCCGCGACCTTATGTGAAGGTGAATTACTTCTTTGAGTAAACGTTAAGTATGAGTGAATAGTTTACATCAAATAAAAGTTGAATATGGGTATGTGAAATTACTTTTGTCTAGTTTTCAAGAAAAGTGAGGTTTTTTTTGCCCTAGCCTAATTTTGGAAAGTAAAGTGACAAATTTATGTTCGTGGATTCTATGCAATGTTATTTTTATAGGTTGTGCTTCCGCCAACTAAAATACACACCACTGTAATCTGATTTGCAGCGTATCCCTTTCCCCAGCATTGGGTGTCGCTTTGCAAAAGGGGAGGCAGTCACGCGCCAGTTATCCCTTCACGTGGTAACTATCTGCCTACAGCTGCCCTATGCTAGGACAGATGTTAGGGCAGGAAGTAATCCCTCCATTCATTCATCCGCCTTTTGGGTTCAATATCTTTCTGTGCTTAATGATATAATGCGTGTTCAAGGAGCTGTTGGGGAATTTATACCACACCTTTCATTAAATTATTATGAAACATTTCAAATGATATGCAAGAGAAAACCCGAAAATACTAATTCGAAGTGAGCTCCACCTGTTACCAGACAACACTCAGTTTTGCCATTTTTAAGATGACAAATTTAAACGATCTGATGTGTTGCCTTCACATGACTTTTCCACCCACTGTTTATTATCTCTTCTGCAATCTGTTGTTGGTCTGTCTACTTTACGTTAATCTAGATAAGCGCTTGTAGAAATGGTTTCATTGCACATTTCGTTGTATTCACAAAACGATAGTCAAACGTTTTAAAAACTGTTCGCTATATGCTGGTTTTGAAATGCCATACTCTCCATGCTATCGCGAGAAACAACTGTAAATGACCAAGTATTGAAAAATACAAACATATAATACCGGGTATCTCGGAAATGGCTCAATTCCACAAAAACGATATTCGAAATAAATTGTGTATTTTCAAGAGATCTATATTTTTTGTACGGTGTGCTTTTTGGCTAACTCTTAACGTTTACCAGTTACACAAAATTATGGAAAATTCTTTCCGAATGAAGAGGTTTCGCAGGCTAATGACAAAAAATTTAAGATGTACATTTTATTTTACATGTAAATATCTTAAACATATAGTACTTGAATCAAAATCCTTACAGCTATTTTTGAGAAAACCGAAAATATCGAAAAATTTTCAATGTTAAGCCTAATTTAGGGTGGGGAGATATTCTTGAACATCTCCGTGTCATATCTTTGGAAGATGCTGAATCTAAACACAAGGTTTTGGTATTTATGGGACATTCCGTTTTTGTGTTGTGCTGCTCACAGACACACCCACCCACCCACCCTTGCCTTTTTTTATAAAATGCTTTCTTTTGCGTTCAGGGTGTCTCAAAACATAAGTTTTCAGTGAAAACTCAGCATAGAATTTTTAGATGTAATGCAATACTTCCTCTACCTACTGTAGGTAAATAAGTATTAGAGAAAGTAAAACATCTCATGTGATACATTCAACGTTCTCTACCCTCTATGTTTATTAATGGGTTTACAAACTACTCTTATTCCAGTTTATTTTTTATCTGTTACATTTTAATCCAAACAAAGCTCTGCAGAAATAGCTGCATCACACATTTTGTTATAAATACAAAGGGAATAGTGATAGTCAGATGTTTAAGAACTGGACGTCTTATGCTGGCCTTAAAATTCCATACTGTTTCCATGCAATTGCGAGAAACAACTGAATGTTTACACGACTTAAAGAGAATGATCAAGAAATGAACAATTCGAACATTTCATAACAGATATTTCATAAATGGCTCATGCCACAAAAAAAGCTTACTTGAAATAATTTGTGTGTTTTAAAGATATCTACATTTTTGGTGTAGTACGTTTTGTCTATCGATTAACTTTTACAGTTTATGCACGATTACACAAAATTCCTTCCGAATGAAGAGGACTTCATAGACTACTCCCAGAAAATTCGAGATATGCATTATGTTTATCATGTAAATATCTTTAATGTGTGATATTTTAAACAAAATACCATTAAAGCCACTTTTTAGAAAACAAAAATCACGGAAAATATTACATCAAAGGGTAGTTTGGGGTGGGTAATTTTCTTAAAAATCTTTGTGTCACATCATGGGAAGATACTGAACCTAAATACCAAATTTGGTGTTTATCCGACTTTTCATTTTTGAGTTATGCTGTTCACGACACACCGACACACGGGTATTTTTCTAAAAATCTGATGTGTTGCACTCACATGACCCTCACTGATCTTGTACAAACTATTTTTATAAACGCTTATTCTCCATCTACTTCATGTTAATCGAGATAAACATTTACAGATTTATACACTTACACAACTTATTGCTAATTTTCTTGTAGATGCAAGGGGAATTGCTAGGCTTTAAGCGATAGTCAAATATTTTAAGAGCTGGTTGCTATGTGGAGCACTCCATTCTCTTTGCATGTCCAGGACGTTTAAAAAAACACGAATAACGAATTCCCATTTGAGAAAAAGTATAAGTATTGGAAAATTCAAACAAATAACAAGAAATATCTCGGAAATGGTTAACTCGACAAAAAAAAACGTATCTGACAAATTCTGTGTTTTAACAAGATCTACATTTTTTCTGCAGTAACATTTTCTTTATCTCTTAGGGTTCACCAGTTATGCAAAAGTCATTCAGAATGAAGAGGTCTTTTGGTGACATTGACAGAAAATTCAGGTATACATTTCATTTGCCATGAAAATATCTTAAACATATGATATTTTAAACAAAATCATCAGAGCCATTTTTCAGAAAATCAAAATTTCCGAAAAGTGTTGCATGTGAATGATAATCTGGGATAGCGGGATTTTCTTAAAAATCTTAGTGTCGCATCTTTGAAAGATACTGAACCTTAGTACTAACTTTGGTATTTATTCGACTTTTCGTTTGTGAGTTGTGGTATTCACAGACACACACACACACACGGACGTTTTTCTAAAATGATTTTTTTGGATTCAGGGGGCCTCAAAATATGTTTTTCCGGTGAAATTTCGATATCGAATTTTTGGGTGGAATGCAGTACCTTCTCTATCTACTATGTAATGGTAGAGAAAGTTAAAAGAAAGCGGGAAAACGAACGAATACTTTGCAAATACAAAATACAAGTTTCCTAAAACACAAACTAATGAATAGTATTTTCTGGAACTAAGCTAAGCCATTGTGAACTTCTCTTTGAATTCCATTGATAGAATTAGTAGGGTTCGCAATATGCAGCTGGCCTTACATCTGCCGAAAGGCGTGACCGGTTCGTGTAGGTACTTCCCCTCTGCTGCAGCACAGATGTTCTGTTTCTATTTGAGAAAGAAATAACTCTTAGTTCAATGGACATACGTTTGATGCCCTTGAGTAATGGCTTCCATTCATTGTTACTTCTATAACTGCAGATATAATTGAAGCAACCTTTGCGGATACGTAGCGATACAAAATTGGCAAATGCGATATAGCGCGAAATGCTAATAAAGACTCTTGTATTTCAATTGTCACTACTAGAAAAACGCTTTTTAATTTTTTTTTTTTTAATATCGAGTCAACTGAAAAATTCAACGCCACAACCGGGATTTGAACACGGTTCTCCCGCTCTCCGTGCGTTTGCTCTAACCATTGAGCTACTGTGACAACATGCCGGTGGTGCATTGAATTCCCCAATTGACTCAAGTTGTTTTCCCAGACATACCTACCAAGGCATCTCCCTCGAGATGACAAACTTAGCGGCGACCTGCATATTGCAAGTACTTCAGTGCTGGGTGCATATATTATTATTATTATTGTTATTATTATTATTATTAAGGGTTTTAATTATTTTTTGTTGTTATTATATAAATTAATTATACTTTTAATAGACCTCTTAGCCTGGTCTATTAAAAGTATAATTAATATATATAATAACAACAACAAAATAATTAAATCCCTTAATAATAGTATATATGCACCCAGCACTGAAGTACTTGCAATAGCAGGTCGCCGCTAAGTTTGTCATCTCGAGGGAGATGCCTTGGTAGGTATGTCTGGGAAAACAACTTGAGTCAATTGGGGAATTCAATGCACCACCGGCATGTTGTCACAGTAGCTCAATGGTTAGAGCAACCGCACGGAGAGCAGGAGAACCGTGTTCAATTTCCGGCTGTGGCGTTGAATTTTTCAGTTGAATCTATATTAAAAAAAATTGCCTAAGACCAGGCTAAGAGGTCTATTAAAAGTATAATTAATTTATATAATAATAACAACAAAAATAATTAAAACGCTTTTTAATGTTTTGAAAATGCGATAAATTGCGAAATTGGTTCAAAATGGGAAAATTATAGTAAAGTGTGATATAAATGCCAAATCCAGATTTTTTCATGAAACCTGATTTTTTCCTTACCCTTTTCTCTTCTCTAGAAACCTCAACTACGAGTTAGTACACTCTCGGAATGTTTATGATGCACTTGACCACTGTTCTGGAAGGCGAAATGTGTAAAAGGGAGTGGTTTTCCTTATTCAGTGAAATTTGCATAATTAAAAAATCTTACTTATTCTATTATGACATTTAAAATAAATCAAGTCGTTTAAAATCTGAATGTTTGGGCCATGGAGAACAACACAGTTTTAACCGTAATGACAATGTAATTATTTTAAGGATAAATTTGTTGCTCAGGTCTCAGTCACAGTAAATTGATTAACAAGTTGGTAATGTTTCTATCCTTTTGCACATAAGTTGTGGGATGAGTTGCGAACTCATCCTACGGTGCTAAAAGGCGTGTTGGAGGATGTTGCCACAATATATGTTCGAATTCTGAACTATTTTTCAAATAAAAATGTAAAACGTAAAATGAAAAAAATATGTAATGTTTACACTCACATGAGTTTCTCTACGCTTGTACAAACTATTTTTATAAACGCTTATCCTTCATCTATTTCATGCTAATCGAGATATGCATTTGCAGGAAAATTATTGCTAATTTTCTTGTAGGTGCAAAGGGAATATGGTAGGCTTTAAGCGATAGTCAAATCTTTTAAGAGCTGGTAGCTATGTGGAGCATTTCATTCTCTTTGCATGTCCAGGACGTAAAAAGAAGAAGAAGAGTGAATTCCCATTTGAGAAAAATCACAAGTATTGGAAAATTCAAACAAATAACAAGAAATTCTCGGAAATGGCACACTCCACAAGGAAACAAAATGTATATGACATAAATTGTGTGTTTTAATGAGCTCTACATTTTTGGTGTAGAAACTATTTGCCTATCTCTTACGGTTTACCAGTTATGCAAAAGCCATTCAGAAAGAAAAGGACTTTTGGGGGCATTCCAAGAAAATTCAAGATATACATTTTATTTGTCATGAAAACACTTTAAATATGTGATATTTTAATCAAAATCGTTAGAGCCATTTTTGAAAAAATAAAAATGATCAAAAACTTTTCCACAGAAAGCGCAGTCTGAGTTGGGGAATTTTCTTGAAAATCTTTGTGTCGCATCTTTGAAAGTTACTGAATCTGAATACCAGTTTGGTATTTATCAGACTTTTCGTTTTTGAGTTGCGCTGTTCAACACGCACAGACACACACACATGGGTCTTTTTCTAAAAGTACTTTTTTATTCAGGGGGCCTCAGAGCGTATATTTCCGGTGAAATCTCGGTATCGACATTTTGGGTGGAATGCAATACTTCCCCTACTTACTATACGTAGTAGAGAAGGTAAAAAAAAGGAAGAAAAAGAAAAAATGTGTTTACTGGAGTATATGCAGCAAAACGTTGAGCAGTCACAGGAGGAAAAATTACAAGAGGTTGCTAAGCTTCTTTATCCTGACACTGTTGACGAGTATGGCCAACAGATCTGAAACATTTTAGTGAAATAAAATAAATATGTAATTTTAGGCTTGTTGTTAGTTTTGTTGAAGTATATGAATATTTCCATCCCCAGCTGTTGAAAAATTATTCAGATGAAATATGTACCCAGAGTTTGCCAAGCAGTTCTGCACAAATGTTGACATATACCCACTTCAGTAATGCAATTTAATTGCAAGCGACAGGAGAACACAATGTTGAGGTATGTCCTAACATTTCATTCAGCAGTGCTACTGATGAATGAATTTGCATGACTTAAGTTTTTATCATTCTAGTTTTGCATCAGTATAAATTGTTTTGTGTTATGATTTAGCATGCATCAATTTCCCCTATATTTATCTGTGTTGCTTTAACGTAGGATATTTTAGTTAAAAATGAATACAAAAATAAATTTATGAATTTAGATTTTTCTATCAAACCTATGCAATGTCATTTTAATTTCACATTAATTTTATTTCCAAATTATATGATTTTTCGTCAGTATGATATAAAATGCTACATGTACATATCAAAATGCAAAATTTATTTAAAAATGTTAAAACTCGCCAACCCTTAAGACATTTTTATTTATCTTCCAACAATACTTTATAGTTCGTAAAACTCAAGTTGATACCTCCATTGAATTTTGTACTTACTAGATATCTTAAAATGGGAAAAAGTTGCATGTTCCAGGAAGCGTTTGGGAAAACATAAGAAACCATTGCTCCAGTATTTGGAAGTTTAATTTTGTTCCTGCTTACCGTTATGCAATGTTGGTATATAGAACAACTCAGCCCAAGTTATCATTGTTGATTAGATACTGCTCACTTTTGCCATTAAACATTAATTTTTAAGAACATATAATTTCGCCATCGTCAACTTGGTATCCACTAAGCATATAATAATGCAGAATAATATTAATTTTTGGAACAAAATGAAACACATGTTTCTGTAATTTACAAAATTAGAGAAAATCTCACCAATGAAATATTTGCATAAAATTGGATCAAGTGCATTAAATTACACCTAATCTCTTATGAAGCAAAAAATTCAACCATTCAGCAGCTATGTACATTTCCATAATCGACAACAGAAGAACATTCACACTTCTTAAATTTTAGAACATCAATAACAACAAAATAAGTTGTCAAAGCATTTGAATGTAAAAATTTTTAGTTTCATAGGCAAAATTCGTAACCAGAGAATAAAGCAAAGAATTTCACATAATTTTTGAGCTCCTGGAAGTATAAACTGAGCCGCGCAGGAGTTATTTTTGCCAAAACTCAATATAATACACACATTTTGAGTGATATATTTTAGTCGCATATTATTATAGAACGGTGCAGTAAGTGAGATGTAAACATTGCTCTTAATTTTTCAAAACATTTGTTTTTGGTAATAATACAGCAACATCTCGGAAGCTATTTAATGAAATTAGTTCAAGTTCAGAAAGGTTGTATAACATTACATAATCCTTATTTCCAAATAAGAAAAACGTAATGGTTTATATATTCCACTGATGATGAACTGAAAATAAAAATCATTTTTGAAATTATTATAAAGCCATATAATGGTGCTAAATACCTGTGGCCTTGTCAGCTATATGCGAAGACAAATTGTGCAATGCTGCATGTAGATTTCATAAACTGTTTGTCAAAACGGTTCATAAGTAAAACGAAGTTTTCAAACATTTCTAAAGCAATGCTGGCCAAAATATTACCTGGATTTCATGGTTATAATCATTAACGTATTTCACCTTCTTATCGGCACAACAATCAGGTTATATTAAAAACACTACTTTATTGGAAATGTTACGTTTTCATTCACATCTACTCCTGATCCATTTTAATCCTGAAATCACAATTTCTTTAGCTTTGAGGTAATTAAAGCATAAATTATAATACAGGCAGTACAACAGATTTTATTGGCAGTTTAATATTTTGTTTCACTGCTGAGGAAGTTCATACATGATAACATCCATTTGATTGCCTCTGTGGTTGAGTGGTTAATATTCTGGCTGCTTAACCCAGAGGTTCTGGATTAAATTATTGGTTTGGGCCAGGGATTTTTTCTTTAATTAAAACCTTTCCCTGCCCTCCGATGAATCCGGAAGTATACTTGTGAGTGTGACTGCGTTATATGTTAAAAATGATTCTACATCAATGTTAAGGAAACCTACACTCAACGTGTCAAAGCTCCCGATATGACCATAGATAAATTGAACACTTAAAAACGAAATCCATTTTCTCCACAAATTTGTCCGCTGTAGAGAGATGTCTAACGAACTGACATAATTCTCAGTAATGTTTTACCATAAGTAACAATAGGCCGTATTCAGAGGGGGGTTTCAGGGTGTAACCCCCCCCCAAACTTCTGACAGTTTTATTCATTTAAAATCATAGGAAACCAATATGGGAAAATGTCGTTAGATAACAGTAGGTCTATTGCTATAAGCACATTTACAAGAAAAAGGGAAACTTAATATCGTCGCCTTACATGGGTAAGGTGATCACACATTCCTGTTTTCGAAGCAGTCTCTATGTTTTGTGCTGTAATTGGAATATCTTCATTCTGGTGAGTTTTTGTCTATATAATGTCTCCAAGCAATTTTCTTATCCATGTAACGTCCATATACTACGGAGTAGTTACTATCTTTCAAGAAAGTAAATGTACACTTTTCGCGGGTCAGTGTCATTCAGGCGTTCCGTGAGTAGGGGGTATGAAAACTAAATCGACCGTGGTCGTAGATGTATACTGTCATGGTTGGCATTTAAACAATATCACTGACCTCCAAGATTTTTATCGATATATTAACCCAGTATGGCAAAACATGGACTAAATATCATAAAACAAGTTACAATTCTCTCGCTACTGAGCTATTAACTACGTTACATTGGCAAGAGAACGGAAAACACGTGGAATGATGATTTTAATAGAACCAACTTCTATGTTATATATAACCCGCATACTAGCTTCTGCTGTCGTAGCTCACTGGTAAACCGTACAGTTTCAAGTGCGCCGAGGGTTCACGATTCCAGCTTTTTCAGCATCTAAGATGCAGTAATACGAGGGCAAATCAAAAAGTCTTTGCCCCTATTTTTTTCGGCCAAATTACGAATGTAAACCAAAACCAACATATACATTCGAAGTAGGGACTTTTCATGGGCCGGTCCTCATAGAGTTTCCAGCCGCTGTCAGTGCATTCAAAATGACATGTGTGCTTACGACGTCCACGGCTTACGAGCAACAAAGTGTGATCCGTTTTCTATGTAGTAAGGGAGGAACGCCCATCGAGATTCACAGGGAAATGCAGCCACCATATGGGAAAAGGTGTCTTGCTTTGAAAAGTGTGAGATGGTGGTGTTCCGAGTTCGAAAATGGCCGTTCAAATCTGCATGACAATGAGCGTGTGGGGAGACCGCGTGTATTGGTGACTAATGGCAATATTGCCCGCGTGGATGCGATGGTGAAAGCAGAGCGGCGCGTGCGCATAAAAGACATTGCTCAGGAGCTCGACATTTCTTTTGGGAGTGCTTTCGATATCATTTATGAGTGCTTAGGGTACAGTTAGGTTTCATGTCAATGGGTTGCTAAGCAGTTGGATGACGGATGAAAGACTAGCGAATGATTGCTTCTTTGAATCATCTGCAACGATATGCCGAGGAGGGTGACAATTTCCTGGATCGCATTGTTACTGGCAATGAAACTTGGGTACTGCATTACCCGCCGGGATCAAAGTAGCAGAGTATGGTGTGGAAACATCCGCAGTCTCCTGTGAAAAATAAATTCCGTGCTACGTCTTCTGTTCACAAAGTGATGTTAACGGCATTCTGGGAACGCTAGTGCTGGATTTCATGCCGCGAAGTGCCACCATCAATGCCGACAGATATTGTTCCACACTGTCACTTCTGCGGGCTGCGATCAGAAAGAAGCGCCCCGGGATTATCCATGTTGACAACGTGATAATTCCCCACGACAATGCGAGACCACATGTGGCAAACAAGACCGTCGGCAAGCTAAGGAACTTTCACTGGGAGTTTCTATAACATCCACCATAGAGCCCGGATCTTGCCCCTAGTGATTTACATATTTTGATTCCGCTGAAGAAGTTACTGGCAGGACAGCGATTCACTTGTGACGACGAAGTCAAGACAACAGTGCGACAGTGGTTTCGTAGTCAGACGGACGACTTCTACCACAGCGGCATCGCAAAATCAGTGCTGCGATGGGACAAATGTCTGAACCGGCACGGGGACTATGTGGAAAAACAGTGAAAGGTACAAGGAATAGTATCTATATGTTTAGTTGGCTGTATGTAACTTATGTAACCAGAAAAAATAGGGACAAAACTTTTAGATTTGCCCTCGTAGACAAATTTACAGTTCTCTTGCAGCTCAGTTATTACTACATGATTTCGAAGAAAATGTGAGGAGATTGAATGATAATTTTAATAAAGCCAACTTCTAAATGCTGTACACAATGCATCTGATCACAAAAATAAGCTTATACATAAAGTAATAAGAAACTGATAAATTCTCATCTTGAGAAAAGCAAACTTACAGCTACAAATATAATTGTTTATAATTCAATGGAGTATAATGCATAAAACTGAAAAGGTATATTCTGGGTAACTGCTAGTTACAATATAGTTACTCCACGTATTATAAATAACAAAAAGAAAGCGATAGCTAAGGATAATTGTGCTTAAAAAGCAAACTAAACAACTGGTATTTCATAACTGAGTCCACGCCATACAAGAACAAATAAATTAATTTCTGAAGCATTTCAGATTTATAGATAATGTATTTTTCCTGGAACAAATAACTTTTCGAAACAACGAATGGAAAACAGAAATGAAATCTTCATTTTATCATGTAGTAATAACTTGGCTGCAAGAGAACTGTAAATTTGTTTATTACTACGTCTTACAAGGTGAAAAAGTTGGAATAAGAAGTATGACTACATCCGTGGGTTCGAACCGTGAATCCTCGGCGCACTTAAAACCGTGTGGTTAACCAATGAACTACGACAGCACATGCTAGTATGTGGGTTATATATAACATAGAAGTTGGTTCTATTAATCATCTTTCCACGTGTTTTCCGTTTTCTTGCCAATGCCGTGTAGTTAATAGCTCAGCAGCAAGAGAATTGCAACTAGTTTTGTGATATTTAGTCCATGTTTCGCCATACTGGGTTAATATAGCCATAGAAATCCTCGAAGTGCGTGACAACGACAGTATAGATCTACGACCACTGTCGATTTAGTTTTCATACCCCCTACTTACGGAACGCCTAAATGATACTGGCCCGCGAAAAGTTTACATTTACTTCTTGAAAGATAGTACACGGTAACTGTGTGGGATACTGTTAAGTTTAGATCTACTTATGGAAAACCCTCCCCGAAGTTTTTTTTTCTGGGTACGGGCATGGTAACAATCAAAGTAAGCCTATTCATGAAATATCTTAGACTACTTGAACTGACAGGTAAATCTGCCGCCGTTGGCTGCTGCCTTTTTTACTTAATGCATAAAATTTCCCTATTTGGTTACATTAGCATTAACAATCTGCCCAGAACGTCCTTAACAAGAGATAGAGTCAACACAGCAAATAGATATAAAAGATAAAGAGTCGATGATTAGAGGAACAGGATAGGAACATCTGGCAGCAGCTATAGAAAGGAAGAGTGGAAGAACGTATATTTTTCCAATTATGCAAGTATCAGAAGATGATTTCTGGTGATTCTTATCGGGTGTTGAATCTCTCGAGTAACAAATGTAACCCCTTAGGTTTTACCTCACTGATGTAGACATTTTATTCCGTTTGGAAATAGACTTCACCCTTAAACCGTTTAATCGCAATTCTATGAGCTAGGGAAAGAGTGGTATGCTTCTTGTAAACTGTTTTTACTAGTGTAGCATGTGTTGGGTATCCACGTGGGTTTTGTCAGACGTATCAAATAAATCTTCAGTCCTTGTTAGTGGAACAAATGGCTTCCATCTGACAACATAAACCGTGTTAACCACGTAGCTACACAAGCCTTATCTTGAAGCGCTAACTTTCTGGTTTATGTATACAAGATACAGATGTAAGCATGTATGAGCTCACGTCCTATTTTGAAGAAGCATTAAAATTTATCTACCCTTTTTTTGTTTAGAAAACTGCCCCTTGGTCCCATTTTAATGCAAATAAGTAAAAACTGATAATTTTACAACAGCAATTAACGCTAAAATGGATTGCGGTTAACAATTACTCTACATCACGCTCTCTGCCCTGATTAAAGATATTTAACAATAATATCTGTGCACTTTTTACTTGGTAGCCTCAAGAGAGATCATGGGGTTTATAGGTTGAAGCCAGCTATGTCTATTTTAGATATGTTTTTGAAAGTTTACAAGATTGCGCCGTATTTATTTGCACTTCTGCAGAGATTGCTTCTAAAGCATAGATATCTGGAAACATTGAGTTATACTTTGCTATTGTGAGGCTCCGTGGTGCAGATTCTGTGTTGAGGGAAGTGTGAGTAGTGGCTGATGATAGTGGGGTAGACGGCGTTAGAGGCAACTGCTTTGTGGGCAGTGTCACCGTTCTGTGGTGTAGTCGAGTTGCTGATCGAAGGTGAAGTAAAGTCTTGCTGGTCCGAGGTGGCGGCGACGGCGGCAATGTCGCGAAGGTCTTGGATACGGCTTCAATGCCATGCAGTCGGCGGAGGGAGTCTCTGAGTGTAGGGCAATGGCAACAGCATTGGCTGTGGTATCCTCCATGTTACCCAAGCGGGTGTTGAGATTCAGAACCTCGTCATGGAGGTCCTGAACTGCAGGCATGATCACCAATGGTGATAGGAGCTGTTGGTGGTGCGGTAGTGTCAATATTCGTCCGGATAGCTGGTGCTTGCTACAGGACTGTTGAAGGACTGCGAACTCCGGATGTTTACTCCAGCGGCTTGGTTACTGGAATAACTCCGCTTGGTCTGTATGATGGTCGAAGCCATTGCAGGTAACGCATTAGCGACGGTGGTTTCGAAGCGAGTAAGCTGTGCATTCAGCGGTGAGGTGGCACCTTGGAGAAACGGCACAGGATGTTGCATGGTGGCCAAGTGTACAGCAGTGGTGGCATGGCTGATGCTGTTTTACTCGGCTAGCCTTCATTAACAAGGGCAGTCCGCCCACAAAGCCACCTCGTAGTCGCCGATGTCAGCCAGCTTCAGGCTGTCGAGAGGGGATGGTCCTTGGGATGTGAAGATGCAGGTGGCCTTCATTGTTAAAGTCCATTGAAGCTGGGCTAAGACGATGACATAGCATGGTGATAGATCCTTAGGAACCCCATTGACCACAGCAATGTGCCTTCCAAGTACCCAAATTCTGCGCAGGTGGATGGTGTGAGTCGACTCTCGTGCTGCAAGGAGAAGTACTGTGTTGACCGATCGGTGGTGTTGCTGTGGTGTGACTGGTTATGGTGGCGGTGGTGAGTTTGGAGGTGCAGCGTTGTTGGTCAGCGGCTGAACGACTAGACTGGAAGTAGTGATGGGTCGAAGGAACCGGAGAAGTTTCAAAGGAAGGCTCCCTGCTTTGGAAGTGTGAACTAACCCCTCTCCTATTCGGAATTGGCACTTACTTACTTCCAACTCTGTCGGAGTACTTCCAACTCTGTTGGAGTTACTTGCATAATAATTTTACTTCCATTCCCCGGAGTACTTCCACAACAATTTTACTTTCCCCCGGAGTACTTCAGAGACATTTACCTCCAACTCCGTCGCAATTACTTCCACTTCCAAACTTCCAATTGCATAAATCCATTAATTCCATTGCCATATCACAACCTAATCTGTACTGCGTTATGCCTTTATTTAGAAGTTGCCATAATTTTTTTCTCGAGTGGAGGAGAAAATGATTTAATCACTGACCACAGCCCCGATGGGAGTCGGGGCTGAGAGTATGGGACTCACCAATAGTCGGCATACCCACTAAAAACTCCTCCACTGGATGGAAAAGTAAGAAGGAAAAGTGGAATGGCGTGGCTTTACGCGGTCCCGCATAGCACCCGCGTTAGTAATTGAAGGCGGTTGGCTGCCACCCTATGGGCAGGAGCGGGTAAAGGTAGTTACTAGGTTTCAGCCATAAAACCTGACTGCAACACTAGTGGGAGTGGCGAGGGTTAGGAAGAGAATGGAAGTTAGGATTGAGGATGGTACTGACGATGATGCTGCTGTTGCTGGTTGAAATCCTTGCATTGCTGCAAGAAGTTCGCGACTCTCTCCGGGTTGCTCTTCAGCCTGGGACCAAGAGATGAAACCCGGATGGCTTCGGTGATGGCTGTTAATCTGGATGAAGTGCTGTCGAACTGCCCAGCCAGGAAAACCTGTTGAGCAGCTGATGAAGTTTGAAGATCCCTGATGAGTTCCTCCAGGGCTGTCAGCTTCGTCGTCATGTTCAGGAACTCCGCGTGAAGATCCTGAACGGCGTCACGTAGGCCCTGGACTTATTCGATGATCGGCGTGAGCGATGATGCTGGTGTCGGCAGTGGAGATGGTGCTGGTATCGGCGCTGGTGTCGACGTCTGTGGAGCTGTCACTGGCTGCGGCGTTGGTGCTGGTGGCTTCAGCGGTGCCTTCCTGCGAGGATGCAGGGGGAAGAGCGCTTGGTCGGTGAAGTGCGTTGACCCTTCACAGATTGCACAGAAGTGGCGTCGGCGGCGCAGGTCGTGCTGAGTACACGTTGAGGTGGTGCAGGCGGAACCACAGTAGTGGCACCTAGGTTGTGCTGAGCAGGTCGCCTCCTCGTGTCCGAAGGCACAGCAGCGCCTACAGGGTACTTTGCGTTCTAATCGGCTAGCCTCCTTGCGTAAGCACCGCTCGAACAAGGGCAGGCCCGCCCTCAAGGCAGCTTCATAGTCGCCAGGGTCTGCGAACTCGATCCTCACGAGCGAAGTGGGTCCCTGAACTCCGATGATTCGAGCGGCCTTCAAGGCTGAAGGCCACTTCTGGTGAGCTGCGCTGGTGACCTGACTGGCAGGTCCCTCGGGACTCCTCGAATAACAGCGCTGTACCTCCCAAAAAGTGCAGGCTGTATCTCCGCAGACTGGGTGCTTCCCAGGATTGGCGGCACGGGTGCCGGTGAAGGTGGCGGCAACTGCGGAGGTAGCCGCGGCGATGCTTCGCTGGCTGGCGGCGAAGTGGCGGTGGAGGCAAAGGTTGCCTCAGGCTGTGGCGAGTTCTCCTCGGCAGGTGCCGGAGGAGACGAAGAGGTTCCTGCCTTAGCAGGAGCGGCGACTGAGCGAACCTTCTTCTTCGCCATCTCGGAGCTGAGTGTGTGGTTGTCATTACATTGTATATCATTTCCTTTACGGCAAATGAGATGAGTTCATGTCAGCCTGCGTCACATTATAATTGCAGAAAAAACTTTTAAATGAATTAAGTCAATAATTCTGACTGAAATACTAATGAATGTTTGTGTCATTTGCAGAAAATTTAGGCTAAATGTGATGTTGAATATTGCGACAAATGCAATGAACACCAAGGCTGAAAGTTGCATAGAGAATTCCAAAAATATACAGAAACGTATAACGTATATTTCTAATATAACCGTTTAATGCATCGAGCGAGGTGGCGTGACGGTAACGTGTGCGACTCGCATTCGGGAGGTCCAGGTTGGATCCCCACTGGCCGCTCACTCTGATCATGGGATTTTTCGTATTTTGCCTTGGTTGACATAGCCGAACTCTGGAGTGGTGTATTCTACCACGGATTTCCCCCATTTCATTTCATATCATTTCCCTTTCATTTTCGGGTTGACTCCGGGAATGTGACTGATTCCGTTGTCAGGAGATGGGGCAGAGGCTTGCGGTTTGTGTCTTCTTCTTGGTCCCAGCTGAGGGACATCCCCGAGCTACCCTTCCGTGTCCGGGCGGTCAAGCCTGGAACTATTAGGGAACTCTGCGCGTCTCTGTCGACTTGCTTGTTGGCAGCTATGCAGCCCTTGCGTCACCTGCGGTTTCCTCACCTCATCCGTTCCTCCCGAGAGTGTACGTACAAAACATCCATTGGGGTCGAGCTGCTAGATGTTCCCTCCGATGACTAGTCCTATTGTATTCTAACAGTTTAACGTCAAATATGCTTCTATGCCAAAATCCAAATTTTAGTTATATTTCATCTATTCATACCCCACGTCATGTAGCAGTGATATTAATATAATATGAGCATATTGTAGTAGGTGTAACGTTAGATACAGAATTCCAAAAATACGCAAAAGTTTGCTTTTTCTGACAAACATTGAGTTTCGTTTATAGACGCCCATTAACTGTTGTGGTTCTTAGCGTCCCATTCTGTATTGGGTGTGAAAGACCGGCAATTTTACTCAGAGGCATCTTTATCAGGCTTGAGAAACTTTTACGCGCCGTAAATCTACGACACGGGACCATCGGCTTTACTTCCCTCCCGAAGGAAGCCATGCTAAGAATTTTTACGCCCGAAAAAAATGTATTATTCGTGTAAAAACGTATCATCTTTAATTAACTTTGGAAACATTTATTAATTGCTTCCATCAAATCTAAAGTCATCCTACGCTGCTGCTGTCGCAAACTTGACACGAACAATGCATTGTATTACGTATGCAATGTGGAGCCTGTAACAGCTTGCATTTCTCGTTCCTGTAGAAAACAACACAGAAGAAAGTAAATGCTTGTGCAATATCAGCGTATAGGTAATATTTACTGCTGTGTCATGTCCCCCTCTAACACGACGTCGATGCTGTTGTTCACCGTTTTCTTCGGTCAACAGTCACGATGTATCTTCACCTGGCAACCACTCCTCCTCGCAAACCTTTCCATGAAACTCGAAGATGAAGACAATGGAAGCTGGCAATGTCTCCGCCTCAATTAGCTAACCAGGAAGGTGAAGCGTGTCCCCGATGAATACATATTCTACTCTTACCAGTGCCATCTCTCCAGCCTATGAAAGGTAATAAAACGTATTCTACAGGAACCAGCTACTATTACACCACAACATAGTCATTACATGAAAAATATTGGTAATTCGAAATATTCTCTGATTACTTCGAAGCTTCTTTCACATAAAATAAGAGTAGTTGACTTAAATCATAATTCATTCAGAAAATCTGCCTCGCTTTTACCCCTATGTGCCTGTAGGCATTCATTTCACTTCTACTAGTGAAATTGTAGTCTCTTGTCAGCTTTGGTGCCAAAGAAGGATCCTGGTCACGACCGAATTCCAACTCCAAGCGCTGCAAAATCGCTCACTTAAAAATCCTTTCTGGTCTCTCTTTTGAACTCAATGTTCGCCTGGGCATGCGGGTAACGTCCAATAAGTCTTGTATCCTCCCTGTTCAAAATCGTATTGAAAATTATAAAGAAGCGAATCAGCAAATACATCTATACTACCTCTGTACCATTACCTTTCTTGTTTGGCTCCAGGCATCGCCATTCTACTGCTCATCAACTTCTAAGAGTTACATAACATGAAGCGCAATATTTTGAGAACAAACAACACAACCTGACCGCATTTACGAACTTCATACATGCATTTGACCCGATCTCGTCTGCAAACTGCATAATCTCAGACATCCTGACTATTTCTACAAAGTTATTTAGAGTTTCATAAAACCCGACCTTCTCGGTTACAGTAGGTCTAATGAATTCACAATCAGGCCAGTTTTTGCTAGCGTTTCTGAAGGATCTGTGCTGGGATCAAGTCTCTTCAGTATTTTCACTTCGGACATTCCCCCTTATCTCTATCAATATGTCCATGTAAGCCGATTATGCTGCCTTATTTACTTCTCACGAGGATATAAACATGACTACCACTCACCTTCAAACAACGCAAATTCTCCATCTACTTGGCTCAAATCTTAGTGCATTGCCCTAAATCATGGTAAATTGAACTTATGGTTTTCACGCTCTGTCAGCCTCCTTCTCCTCCACCATCTAGGAATTCACTGGAAAATCTCAGTTAGATTATGAGAAGCTTAACTCGGCCTATTCTCGTCTTTCACAAATTTATTTTCTAATAAATCGTAAATCTTCTCTCAGCAGCACCAGAGCCATTTAATAAAGTCATGTTTATTAATATTTACAAGAACAGTGTGTGAGTAAATCGTGCGTTTCCTAGGGAAAAAACTTATCTTTCTCTAAACCTCTTTTTTGTTGCTTGATAAACAAACATAATGTGGACATTTAATTAAACCAAATAGGGATCAAACCGAAGGTCTCATAGAATTCACAGACCATCGCACAAAGATAGTAAAGTCCTTAGTTTCACAAATGCTCGGACGTTTTAAGGGGTTCAATGCCTCATTACATTTGTTTTTCACTTCAATGGGTATCACATCACACTAATTGAGCTTTATTTAACATTATGTTAAAATGACCTTCGATTTAACTTTTTTTGACATTGTATACGCAGCAAGGTAAGTATGGCATCCGAGTATTCCTCTTTTGTGAATAGTGTTTAACGCCATTCCTACAGCTTACGGCACTACAGATGGTGATATTGATGATGTATGAATTTAAGTGATAGCTGGGAAAGGCAGTTCGAGAGGGATACGTTAAAGGCTTAAGTGAATACCTCCCCATATTTGCCACCTATGAGAACTAAGGAAACCGCGAAAAAAGGCAGTCAGGGAACACATACTGGCGTGATTCGAACCGCGGATCTCCTTCTGACGACTTCCATCACCCCTGTTGGCAACCAACTATATGATAATCATTCATAAACTATTACGTTTTCTGTACATTTAACGCATACTTATGCAGTGAATATAGTCCATCATTTGTTTCTGAAAAATTCAGGATAAAACGGCATAGTTAATATTTGGTCAAGTGTCACAGAGTTAATCAGTTTTTAAATATAAATATCCAGAAGGTTTGCATTTTTGTGCTGTTAACAAACTTTCAACTTTGCTTTGGAGGTTAACGATTGTTTCGAAATTCAGTAGCGCCGCAATATGGTGATCTGTTTTCACACAAAACGCAGGTATAAATTAATTTTATTGTGTGACTTAATAATAATAATAATGTTAGTAACAGTGTCATTTGTATCGATTTTGTACCTAAAATAGTCATAAATATCACTCAAGCTTTTTAGCTTAGATAAGCTCGGGAGTTCCATAAATCAAATCCTCTTGGATAAACCGCATGATAATTAACACCTTGCTGCATAACTAGTGCGTGACTCTTTTCTCCAGTGTTTATTCGTTTTATTCCCATTGTATCTGTTTCGTTTCAATTATGGAGGGAGAAGACATGCACTTGCCTGTGTTGACTCATAACTTCAAAAGTAAGCGAGAGGGCCCGCGGTAACGTGTGAGACTCACATTTGGGAAGTCCAATGTTTAAATCCCTGACTGAAATTTTTCTCCAGATTTTCCTCAGTCCTCACACCTGGCAAATGCCGGGGAGGTGCCCTAAACTTAGGCCGGGAACGTTTCCTCCCCCTCCTCAAATGCCTTACACAAATACGATTTCATTTAATATATCATCAGTGATCACCGCATGTAGTGCCGTACGTAGTAAGAACAAGTGTTGAACACTACTAAAAAAACATAACTTCAAAGGTTCAGTTATTAAAGTAGTTTAATTTCAGATAACTTCCCCTTTCTGCTTAGTATGCAAGCTAATAAAGTTCTGTGGATATTGCTAAGAAATAAAACGGCTAAGTCACTAGGGTGATAATCTGATTATGTATTAAAGTGCGAAACAAAATCCCATATTTCTGCCAGTGAAATTCTCTCAATTCAAAGGAACGGAGGCCTCTCTTAGATTCGAGTGAACGGAGCAATCGTATGGATATATGGTGAATTATCTATCGTACATCTGACATGGCTGCTATGAAATCAAGGTCTGGTGCAGTGTCGAAGATATGTCGACTATGTCTGTTCTGTCCCGCGTTCTTAGCTCTTAATTCTCTGAAACTTTCCTTTCTTTTTTGCTGCCTTTCCTTCAGACTGGGTTAAGGAGCTAACTGACCCCATGACGTCATCTCAGTTCTAATTTAAGAATTAATTGTTGTCACTGCTTGAAACAGAGGTGGAGGATGGGAGATGTTTACTGCAGCGTAAAGTCTATTTTGACAAGAATCCTCAGACACTAGTGTGTACCATCGGTTCTACAGGCCACATCATGTTATCAAAGTACATAAGCTTTCACAAGGGCATGGCAAGGGATAAGGTGATGATTGAGATTTAGTTTCTTGCAACACAAATAAATACATGAATAAAGCACTTTTAATCAATACCGCAAATTTTAGCATAGGTTTAAATATATTTATTCTTATTGCAGTTTGGATGCACGATATTATTTTAGCTGTTCTTCTCACGATTTCTAACAATATCACCAGCGCTGTTCTAAACGTTCTAGCAGTTATGGAGTAGTTGATTAGAAAAGAGCAAATACACCCCACAATTTTATTTATTAAATAGAACTGGGCTGTTGTAACACATTTAAATTTATCTTTCTTATTTAAAAATTAAACATACCTTAAATGATTAATTTGGACAAAAACTTAACTACACACTGTTTAAATCTTAATACCCTTCGCTCGCTTAATAAAATAGCTATGGTTATTCTAGCCCTGGAACAACCTATTTAGACGAAGCACAAAAACTTCTGTCTAAAATTAATGAAATTAATGATGTACATACCGTATCTTACTGTTCATCGGTAAAGAAACAAGTAATGCAATTAATGATTTCAAATTCAAGCATAAGTGCACTACATTGCGTATGATATATAAATGTCGATATTTATATTTATACGCCAAAGATGATATTGATCTGGGGGTTAACAGTCCAGGAAAAAAAGGCAACGATTTGTGAATGAGAAAAATTATTGCCTTTAAAATTTTACCGATCATTACCATTACGAATACGCTGATTATTAAAATATTCCATAAAACTACTAAATGTAACCTTCCGCATGCTACCAACCGAAGTATTTTTCAAGTTTGCAAGAAGATCAATACAAAAAGGTCTGATGTATTACATTCACACCGCTTTATCTACCCACTATTATTTTTTTTTATATTTCTTCTATGGACTATTCCTACAAAAGCTTATTATTCTATGCATTTGATGTTAATCGAGATAAACGCTAACACAAATGGTTCATTACATATTTCGTTCTAGGTACAAAGGGAATACCCCACCACAAACTACCTCTTATATGGGAAAATGTTCGTTGTTTTTTATTTCCCCCCAAAAACGACTCTAAGGATTTTAATTAAAATGCCATATGCTTAAGACATTTGCATGACAAATAAAATGTACCTATATCTTGAATTTTCCGAGAACAGCCTGTGAAGTCTTGTTCATTCTGAGTGTGTTTTGAATCATTTGGTAAACCATAAGAGGTGGACTAAACTGCACACAAAAAACCTAGATCTCGTTAAAGCACACAATCTATGTCAAATAAAGTTTTTTTGCGACGTTAACCATTTCCGAGATATTCCCTCTTATTGGTTTAAATTGTAAATGCATGGATATAGTATTTTTAAGTAGTAAGTCGCTGTTCGTTTTTTCTCGTGATCATGCAAAGATAAGAAATCTCAAAGTCATTACATAACGACTCGGTTTATAAAAATGACAGTCGCTTTAGCCTGTTGTACTCTTCTTATACCTAAAAGGGAAAATGTAATGAAACTTTATCTCCACGAACAATAAATAGAAGAATAAGCATTTTGTAAGAATGTTTTGTAGAAGATTCAATAGAGCAAGTCATGTGAATGCAGCACATCATTTGTTTTTTCAAGTGATCATCTCGATTGTCATGCAGTAGATAGAAGAATAAGCGTTTACAAAAAGAGTTTGTAGAAGCTATCAAAAGGACCAATAGTGCAAAGAGAAAGTAATGAAAGAAAGTAGAGAAAGAATATAACAGTAATGATTACTTTTCAATTAAGAACCTTAGGTAAAATAAATTAATTACTGTCTTGGTGTTTTTAATAAGCACCAGATGACGCATAATATTAATTGGTTTCACGTATTTACTTTTAGAGCCTTCAAATCATGGTATGAAATCCTAGTTACGTGGTTCCACTGAAGATAACAATGTTGGCAGTTATTTCTCTGTATATGATTTATTCCTCGATAGTCTGTGGTTGAAACAAAAGATGCCGCGAATAGTGTAATGGCGGATAATATGCATATGGATTTGGGTGAATGAGAAGAGGTTTTACTTGCTGCGGAGAGGGCAACATTAGAACTGTTATCCAACAATTTAGGAAGGTAATACTCATACATAGCGTAGGTCGAGGATTATTGTAGGTTACGGAAAGCTACAGAAATCTGTAACACATCCACCCGACCATAAGCATGCCGAGTACTTCTTCTTTAATTGAGAGAACAAAGGAGTCGAGCAAATAAATAAGATCTATGAATGAAAAAATAATGAGAAACAATGTTTAATTTATGTAACGCCGGAAGATAATTAACAATCTTTTAAAATGAAAAAAAAAGAGTGTAGAATACATAGAAAGCAGAGGAAATTTAACACGCTAAGCCTGACTAAAATCACTATGTAATGCACACAATAAAAGTTATTTCATTTTGTTGGTAGGAATACAAAACTGTTTTTATTTTGTTTCCATTTATGTGTCCCTTTAACATCTAAGCTAATATCGGCGGCTTTTGTCTTTTGAACAAATTGCTCATTGGGAATGATGTTCACTCGCTTTATTGCTATATTAATATTTGGTTTGTTTACTTTGAATTTTCTTCATAACATTAAATTCACACATATTTATACTCTCACCATACTTTCAGACCCTAGGGAGGATGGGGAACAATCCTGGCTAAAGAAAACTTCCCATCTGACAGCCTGGAATCGAACCCGGGACCTCTGGATTTGGAGGCCAGCATACCAACAGACAGTTCACAGATGCAGCCCAAGTCGACACTTGTCTTAGCCTGTTGTGTGAAAAACCTACTTTTAAAAATATATATAGGTTCAACACTTGTATCATAATATTAATTATTATAATCATTCCTCAAGTAATGCTATTTTTTCTTTTCTGCACTCAATTAACAAGAACTTCCTTTTGAAATTCTAACCTCTTCCATTGTGTAGATTCATCTTCATTATTGTTTACGATGTGAAAAATATTTATGGTACACTCAAGCATTAAATTGTGTTGCTGATGCATTTGTAAACAATGATGATTACAGTTTTGAACTGTTTAGCATCCTTTAATAACCCAGGTCTGCATTCACGGTGAATGAAATGGGATGACGATGCTCAAATGAGCACGGAATCCATTATGAGGCGTAGGAAGCCTTATCCTAACAATTTAACTCAACTGAAACTCGAACTCGAATCCTTGGATTGGTAGGCAGTTATACTACCCTCACTACGAAGTTGATATACTCTAACATGTATATTAATGCACATCCCTCTAATAACAATATCAACAGATATGCTTGCTTTATAGAGCTTCTCGCATAGAATGCGGTGGGCACACTAGTAATATTTGCGCTGGAGGGTGTGGCATGTGTTCTGAGTGTCGTCATACTGTGCTCTACGTAATTGCGGCTCTTTCCAAGGCATTTCATTCACAATAGACACGTCACATCACCGCGAGGGAAAAAATAACACGTAACGATGGCAGCAGACTGTTCCTTTTCCAGTGTGCTTTGGCTATTTATAAAATACTGCTCCATGGAATAACCGGTATGAATATTCTTATTTCCGGTATTCCCAATGACACTGCTGCACCGAAACGAAATAGTCTATTAAAATAGGCAGTTCTGCCACACTGTGTTTAATGACAAAATCTGACAAAAAACGCAAATGTTGTTATAGGTCTTCAAAAACTTAAACGAAAACCACATAATAACTGATGAAAACGAAATGAACTACCACAATGGGTACACGTGAAAAATGAAGCATCAGAACGGGCTTAAGAAATCACACTCCATATCTAAATGCCAATTGCAATTGTAGCAGCAGCAGCAGGAACAGTGATAGTTTCATACCTTAGGTTACGTAGCATAGGGTTTTACTAAACTTTTGTTAATGATTGTTGCTGATATTAATTTACCTTCAATGAGTGTAATAATTATAAGCAACATTAAAGTTGTATACAGATTCCGAAAGAATAAGGTGGCGTAAGATAATAAATTATGCTTACTATTCCACTCATACGTCAGCTATATATTATATATAAACACAGGCTAGAAAGTGTCAGATGTCTGCCAACCGGGACTTTCTGTGTTGATAATTAAGAATTATACTTCATTATTACTGAGTTATTTGGTGAGGCCACCAAAAAGAAATACCTAGGTATATCAATTAATTCGACAAGTTGCGCCTCGGAGCACAGAAATGAATACATAGTATATAGGAAATCAGTTTCGACAATTTTATTAAGTGAAAGATTATGAATTGGAAAATCACACAGCAGATCGCAAATAGACTGGGCACACAGCACGAGAAAGATGAATGGAGAAGTTTATTAAGAATATGCTGTTAAAAACTGTATGGAACGTGATGATAAGAGTATTCAAGAGAAATATTTCAGTGAACAATCAACGAATTTAAAACCCTTTCAAGACCAACAGTTTTTAACAGCACAAAAGTGATGCCAAACGGAAATGTCTCCAGTTTGTACCAGAGAAAAGTGGTCAGTTCTACAGCATACATGCCAGAATGGTATCGCGCATTGATTGATTTGTGCGACAGAAACAATACTAACGAATCACATATTAATTTATTCCATATCCATGCTTTAATATATGCTTTCCAAAAAGAAAATAACAAAAAATAATCTGCAATATACATTCCCGGGATCTTGTTATCTATACTGGACGTGCATTTCAAAATTTATACTTTATTTATTCTTCCAATTACTTTTACAATCATGATTTTTACAAATTTATTTTAAAACTAAGTTATAAAGGACATACAGATGATAAAATAAAACTGTTGAATTACACTTTACTCTAAGGATATTAATATCTCTAGATTTAAAAAATTCGTTAAAACATTTTAAAGAAAAAATAGGGTAGAAAAAAAAACACTGGTACCCGCAGGCTGGATGAGCTGGCGAACAGCACATCCCTAATCCTAATTTCCCTTCTATATTTAGTATTGTGCGTCTATTAGATTCTTTAACCGCATTAATAACACCTATTCCTTTTCATACTCGTTTATTTCACTTATAAATATATAAGGCAATTCTGACTATGGCACCACAATGTACGTAACTGCTTGCTGAGTGTTATAATTTAACGTAAATTTTTCCAGTTATTTTAACCCAATTTAGGCTTAATAATCCTTCTCCTTAACAAAATACTTAATAAATATTATTGGTAACAATTCCAATGTTTATAAAACAACTTCACTATATCTTAATTTAAAAATAACATTTATCTTATTATTCATTCTCATATGTAATTATGTGCACTTAGCTTTTAACCATAGTTAGTTAATTATCTAAGTTAACCTTAAGGCTGTCCTTTCTCCTTGTAACACCACACATCTATCAACCGTTTAATTTAAGTATTATAACCAAGTCCTTCGCCTGTCTCCTCAGTCCCTCTCAGTATTCCAGTATACTTGTCTTTTAACCCTATTTAATTATCCAAATTATCCTTATCGCTCTCTTTGCTATACATAAGCATCACAATAACAATTACCCCATGACACTATATACACGCAAAAGATTTCATTTATAAACCTTTTATGCAATAATTTGTGCTGATATCTTGTACGTACTATGTGTTGTTGTAGTTATATACATCCAGCCAGTCACTCGTGTAGCCTGCTTCGTTTTTCCCCTTGCTTTGTTAACTCTTTGTTGTTTCCGTTTTTTTTCTTCTCTATGTATTGAGGGCGTGGTCCACGCTTGGCCTTATCCAAGGTAGGGGTAGGGGTTTTGCCGCATTGCAGATACGGTGGGCGGACGGGTGAGACGTGTGTCCGACTGTGGAAGTTTTTTGATTTTGCTGTTCGCCAGTTATGCTAATACTTAGCAGTTTGTTGTTTTACGGACTAGTGTTTATTTATTGAAAGGGGATTATTTTTTTTCTAAATTTTGCTGGAGACGTTAGCATTAAAAGGACATCTTTTGGAATACGCTTGGAATTTCTTCATAAGTGAAGGTAGGCTTTGTCCTGAGTATTTTGTATTTTGGTTTGGGTGAGTGGAAATTGGGGCACAAACCAAAATATACGTTTTACCGGTATCGCAAGTGACTGGGTTTCATTATAAATAATTTTAAGTGGTACTTGTCAAAATTCTTTATTACATTTTATGCATGGTAGTTGGCACAGATTCTTCGCGATAAATGTATGTAAGAACTGTGTATGAGTGAGTGAGTGAAATTCTTTGCATGACTTCAGACATGCGTGCAAATGAAAAATATAACATAGAAGCACGAGTAGGACCATTCATGTGTAAATTGTGACCATTTTCATGTGTAAATTGCAAATGAAATCAAATACCGAACAGTATTTTGAGGTTGTTGATTTTATTTGCAGGTGCTATTCGTGTAAGAACGTTTTATGGAAAGTAAATTTTTCTCAGAATGTTTGATAAATGCGTATATTTTTAAAGGTAAAAGAAGAAAAGCTAACCTGGAAAAAATACTTCATTAATACTAGGTTGTGATATTATCTAGAACTATGTCCATGGTGTGGTACCAGTAGCATTATTTCCTTTTCATTTTGTTTAAAAGGGCTGCTTATCTTGGAAACAATCAGGCTAAAGGTGGTAGAAATTTAATTTCTTTGCATATTGGATTTTCTAATACGTATAAGCGTTGCTAATGGTTGCAAATCCCGTGATAGTACTATTAGGCATCACTTGAAGGTTTAGATATAAATTGCCATCGTTACTTGACAATTTATATTCATATCAATGAGCATGAAACAAAACCATTGCAGTACAAAGGTCTATTAAGTGTTTTATACAGAAAGTTCACATTATAAAAAAACAACAACTAGGTATTAGCTTAATTTAAAATCTTCAGAGAGAGAACTTCATAAAGAACACATTTAAAACAAACTTTAAGAACTCCATATGAGAAATTGTTAAATAAGACTTCTGTGTTTTCGAGTTTTTTTATATTAGTCTTACTTTTCGTTTTGATCAGTTAAAGTTTGCTTTTCTGTAATCATTTAAAGTTTTGAGCTTTTCTCTTAGTAGTGTATTTATAAGGATTTTGGTTCTGTACTTATGGTTTGATTTAATGTTTGAGTAATTTTTCCTTTTCCATTTGGAAACTTTTCCAGGTATTCTGTGTTTTAAGTTCACAAGAATTGTGCAATAAGAATATACTTTTGTTTTTGTTTCTTATGTTCGTTATTTGATGAATACTGATGGTTTATAGCTAGGGATTTCATGGAATAAAGCCAGTGAAACTTATCTTTGAATTATATCTCTGTTTATATTGGGGCATATTTCCTGAGCCGTTCCATTCGTTTTCGTTTCCGAGTTTTGGTTAGAATCTTTAGCTTTCCTGTCCCCTACGGCATTCGTAAGGGCTTCCCTTTTCGTCTGGCCGGGGTTCCCTGCTACAGACAAGTCTGTCGTAAACGGCTGCTTGGCTTTGGTGGCCTCCTCATTCTTGTTCGTTTTTGGCGAGGCCTGCGAGCCATTGCAAATTATATTATACACTTAACCTTTAACCTATCTCCTTACGAACTCCCAGTATCTTAACTTTACTTATAACTTAGGTATTTGATTATTGAATTATTAGCTTGATAATTTTGATTATTCTCTTATCTTCTGTAAATTTCACTCTCATTTTAACCACGAAGAATTAGCGAAATAACAACTACTGGTTTTCTTATCACTACTGATCGATTCTAGCTTAAATGGGCGAGTGGTATAAGAAGAACCCAGTCGGATCAGATCAGCAACAATACTGGACAGAAACTGTGCCTAGAATTCAGTAAAGATGTAAAGAGGAAGAAGATTACTAATCCCGCCGCAACATTCACAGTAGTATCAAAAGTATGCTTCAGTTTGGTTTGCAGGAGTAGAACTTATTTACAATAAAAGGGCATACCGAAGCATCATTCAACAACTAATTTACAAATAAACCAAGAGCACCATTCAGCCACATCGGAAAATTAATGGAGTCTGCTACAACATCGACATGTTCACTAAAAGGGGGGAAATATTTAAAGCTTTACATTCACATGACTTTCTCTTCCTTGTATCGATTATTGGTGGATACACATATTATTCCTACGAAAGTTTATTTCTCTGTCTACTTCAGTTTAATCGATATAAGCTTTTGCAGAAATTGCTACATTACACATTCGGTTAGGATACAAATGGAACAGCGATAGTCAAATGTTTAAGAACTGGACGCTATATGCTAGTTTTAAAATTCCATACTATTTCCGCGCAATCGCGAGAAACAACTGAAAATCGGCAGGAGTTAAAAAGAATGAAGTATTGAACAATACAACCATTAATAACGGATATCTCGGAAATGGTTTATGCCACAAAAGTTAATTGAAATAAATTGCTTGTTTTAAAAAAATCCAAATTGTTTTGTGCATTACGTTTTCGTATATCGCTCAACGATTACCAGTTATAATATAAAATTCCTGCCTATTGAAGAGGACTTTACAAGCTATTCCCAGAAAATTCAACATATACATTTTACTTGTTATGTAAATATCTTTACTATATGGTATTTCAATAAATAAGTTTATAGCCATTTTTGGGAAAATAAACATTTCGAAAAATGTTCGATGTAAAAGGTGGGGATTTTCTCGAAAACCGTTGTGTCGCATCTTTGGAAGCCATTGAACCTAAATACCAAGTTTGCTATTTATCCAACTTTTCGTTTTTGAGTTATGCTCTTCACAGCGCATACGAGTACGTGGACCTTTTTCTAAATATATATATATTTTTGGATTCAGGGGTCTCAAAACATGTATTTCCAGTGAAGCTCGGTTTGAAATTTTTGAGTGGAATGCAATACCTTCTCTACCTACTATGTACATGGCAGAAAAATTAATGAGCTATTGTAAGAATGGTTTGTAGAGAAGGTAAGTATAAAAATAAACATTAGTTGGTAGAGAAATTCATGTATAACGCATAAATATATTATAGTACTATACTATAATGTTGTAATTATATACTTTCTTTATTTTAGGGTCATACTATATCATACTATGCAGCTCTTATTTTTCCGCACTGTGTTATAAATTCAATTAAAACAAAATATTCCATGATTTCTTTAATTAAACCAATGTATAGCTTCACTCAATGTTGAAACACAAATTTACGCTGTACCTCCTCATTACATAAAATTGTTTTAGCTTTATATCTACAGACTTTCTTTTAAAAAAGACCACCATATACTTTTACACGAATTAACTTTTAGAATTAATAAAGTTGATAGCATTAAATAAACTGAACACAAGGTGAAACTTTCATTAATCTGGGCTTTAATAAAATAAATGCATTGCATTTTCAATAAAACTTCTTTCACCATGTTGAGAGTGACATTCTCTCTCTATGCTTTATTTATTCATCTATCTTTTTTAACACGCCTCTGGAGAAATTCAGGTGGAATGTCTAAACTTTCATCGTAACTGATGACATTAATAACAAGAATTTTCTTTGATTTAATTGGAAATGTTCCCTGCAAGAATAGCATTTTCGTAACCATATGCACATAGACACCTTCCGTTGAAACAGATTACATTCGGATGTGCAATGATGCTTTTCTCACTGCTGTACAATATATTGTATATATTATTCCTGTTGTAAAATTGACAGTCTGAGACAGCTGGGGTTTGTTCTAAGCACCCCAGTTAACGGTACCTTGGTTGATTCGTCTTCTGTGTGTTTGTAAAATAGTTTTAGATTCTGACTGCTGGCGCATTCTGGCGGTGAGTTATTTCTTAATTAGGCTGCCGACTTCGATCGCTCTGTCAATGTCAGTTGCCATAGCGTGCTCAACTCGTTTGCATGCTGCCTTCACACTCACGAAAATTTAGATTTAAATACAGATAACAGCGAGCAAACATAAATAATACAGGCATACAGTAAGAAAAGCAAGATTAAAACTTTCTTCCATGCGACAGTTCTTGGAAACTTATGGAGTTCTTCATTAGTTGAAGGAAATGTGCTCCTAACACAGCAGTTTATTCCGGTACAGGAGCAAAATTATTTATATAATATAATAATAATAATAATAATAATAATAATAATAATAATAATAATAATAATAATAATAATAATAATAATAATAAAACTTGACTTAAATCAATACCTCAAAATTGGCTTCTGAGCGAACTTACTTTTATGCAACTGATAGCTTATGATATTCACAGTCGTACATAGTAAAATTGGCTGCTTATGGAACAATGAAATAAACCTTGATATTCATATTTATTTTTTCATATAAATTATTTTGTTATAACTAATAAGTAAAGAATAAATAGAAGTTTCCTCACAAAACTTGTGAAATATGTACGTCAGAAGACAAAGCAATGACGAATATAAGTTGTACAGTATTTTCAATTTTAGTCCAAAAAGACAGTGCATAAATTTTATCTTTTAACACAAAAGTCCAATAAGATGCCGGTGACTGAGGTGGCAAAGATAAAAATCTGATGTTTTACAGAAATAGCTACTACACATCTCGTTATAGATACAAAGGGAACAGCGATAGTCAAATGTTTAAGAACTGGGCGCTATACGCTGGCCTTAAATTCCATACTGTTTCCATGGAACAGGTGGGTGTTGACAGAAGTTTAAAATAATAACCTAGTAATGAACAATAAGAACAATTAATAATGGATATCTCAAAAATGGCATATGTCACAAAAAAGTTATTTGACATAAATTTTGTGTTTTAAAAGGATCCACAGTTTTTGTGAAATACGTTTTCGTCTATCGCTTGATGTTTACCATTTATACAAGATTATACAAAAGTTTTCCGAAAACAGTGGGCTTCATAGGCTATTCTCAAGAATTCAAGATATACATTTTGTTTGCCATGTAAATGTGTTTAATATATGGTATTTTAATAAGAATCGTTATAGCCATTTTTTAGAAAATAAAGTGTTCCATGTAAAGGGGAGTTGGTGATGGGGGTTCTCTAGAAAATGTTCGTGTCGTATCTTTGGATGGTACTGAACCTAAATACCAAGTTTGTTGTTTATCCGACGTTTCGTTTTTGAGTTGTGCTGTTCACAGGCATACACACACGCGTGCGCACACACACACGCACACACACACGCACGCTCACAGACACACACACGCGCACACACGCACACAGACACACAGACACACACGCGCGCGCGCGCACACACACACACAGACACACACACACACGCACACACACAGACCTTTTTATATAAACGCTTTTTTTGTATTTAGAGGCCTCAAAGCATTATTTCCCGTGAAATCTCGGTATCGAATTTTTGGGTGGAATGCAATATATTCTTTACCTATTATCTACGTCGTAGATAAAGCAAAAATACACATATATAGGTGTAATTTTGTGTTAGATTTGCATTAAATGCTGGATAGGACTGGAGTACAATCTTTGTTATGGTGCTGATAAAAATTAGCAAATTTATTTTCGCTCTGCGCTATATATTCACCCACGCCATAATCTAAAGGATTCTGTAGTTATTGCATATAAGTAAGCGCTTATCTTCTGAATTTCCAGAAAAATAATCTTTATGCTTTCTTCTTTGTTTCAAGCATTCATGATATTGGAACAGAAGTAACGCCAACATCAGTGCTTTCCAAATAGTGGCGAAATAGAGAGAAATATCTCTCTCCCTTTAGTCTCTATTTAAAAACTATTTAAAAGAACATTTTAACTATGAATACGGGGTATAAATAAACTTTTCCATGTCAAAAAGTATATAAAATCAGTAAACCTGGTACTGCACTACTGTTCTTGGAGTAGTTATTCCTTTATATAAATTAGTTTATACAAATAATTCAGAACACCATTGCAAGGCTGTTTTTCTGTAAGAACACTGGGGAAAGCATATATTTATGTTTTTAGAATACCAACAGGGAAAAAGATGTTTCCTTCTTTTAAAAATAAATTTAAAATATTCCCCTTATTCTCTTTTATGTTACAATGCATTTTATACGTGTGCCAGCCTGAAAAACTTGGATAATAAAGTAACATAGGAAATATTGAGAGGGTACAGCTAAAGATTACAGTAAGAATAGCCAGTACTTAAAGACCTTCACTAGAGCAATACAAATAATACCAGGACTGTACCCATACACATATTGGTTAAAGAACGCACATACCGAAACATAGGGGGGAAAAGAAACTCAAAATGAAAACAATGTAGAATACCATGAGAATATGACAGGAGGAATGGGATCTAGAAACTGAAACGACCCAATAGGCAAAGAGAATAATATCAGAAATAGAACCACAAATAACAAGAATACACGGGGATGCTGGATAACTATGTAACGCACTTGTTGACATAATTTGGTGAAATTAAAGAATATTTATTTAAAATGAGATTAATAAGTGAAAAAAGCTGTTCATATTGTGGTGAAATGGACACCTGAACACAAGCTCTTAAATACGATAAGTGCACAGAAATAAGACAAAAGTACCAAACTGAACAAGATGTACCGGTGGGAAGCATTATGGGTAAAATGCTAGAAAATAAAGAGAAATGGATACTTATAGAAGGAATATAACCGCGCTTACTGCATTGTTAAGCAATAATTATATATGATTATGCAATGCAGCAGGATATTTCTGGACGGGTTTTAGAGGGTATATAAGTGCTGCCCAACCTTACAGAGAGAGGGAAGAACTGAAAACTTGATTGGTTTAGCTTGTCCGTCTCTTCAAATATAGTAGGTGGGGTGAAATATGGACTTAGAAGCTTAGCTCTCAAGAGAACAGATTTAGCTTCGTTGGGGTATATCATGCAGAGAGTGTGTTGGATCACTGGCGTCCATAGAGCGTTTCGCTAAACAGAAAAAAAAAGAAATCACCACCACTAGAACGTACTACTACCACCACGACTACTACCAACACGAGAGCCACTAACAACTGTAATACTACAGATATCACCACCATCATCACAATCACAAGCGCTACTACCACTAACCACCACTACTAGAAGGTAGTACTACCACCACGACTACTACTACAAACACGAGAGCCACTAGCAATTGTATTACCACAGCCATCACTACCACCACCATCACTAACACCACCATCACAAGCGCTACTACCACTAACCACCACTACTAGAAAGTAGTACTAGCACCACGACTACTACTCCTACTAACACGCGAGCCACTACCAATTGTATTACCACAGCCATCACTACCACCACTATCAGTAACACCACCTTCACAAGCGCTATTACCAGTAACCACCGCTACTAGAAGGTAGTTATAGCACCCGACTACTACTGCTATTAACACGAGAGCCATTACCAATTGTATTACCACAACCATCACTACAACCACCATCACAAGCGCTATTACCAGTGACCACCACTACTAGAAGGTAGTACTGGCACCACGACTACTACTGCTACTAACAGGAGAGCCACTACTAATTGTATTACCACAACCATCACTACAACCACCATCACAAGTGCTACTACCAGTAACCACCACTACTAGAAGGTAGTACTAGCAGCACGACTACTACTGCTAGTAACACGAGAGCCACTACCAATTGTATTACCACGGCCATCACTACCACCACCATCACTAACACCACCGTCACAAGCGTTATTACCAGTAACCACCACTACTAGAAGGTAGTACTAGCACCACGACTAGTGCTGCTACTAACACGAGAGCCACTACCAATTGTAGTATCACAGCCATCACTTACACCACCATCATCACCACCACTATCACAAGCGCTATTACCATTACCCACCACTACTAGAAGGTAGTACTAGCACCACAACTACTACTGCTACTAACACGGGAGCCACTACCAATAGTATTACCACAGCCATCACTACCACCATCATCACCACCACTATCACAAGCGCTATTACCATTAACCACCACTACTAGAAGGTAGTACTAGCACCACAACTACTACTGCTACTAACACGGGAGCCACTACCAATTGTATTACCACAGCCATCACTACCACCATCATCACCACCACTATCACAAGCGCTATTACCATTAACCACCACTACTAGAAGGTAGTACTAGCACCACAACTACTACTGCTACTAACACGGGAGCCACTACCAATTGTATTACCACAGCCATCACTACCACCACCATCACCACCACCATCACAAGCGCTATTACCAGTAACCACCACTACAAGAAGGTAGTACTAGCACCACGACTACTACTGCTACTAACACGAGAGCCACTACCAATTGTATTACCTCAGCCATCACTACCACCACCATCACTAACACCACCATCACAAACGCTACTACCAGTAACCACCACTACTAGAAGGTAGTACTAGCACCACGACTACTACTACTACTAACACGAGAGCCACTACCAATTGTATTACCACAGCCATCACTACCACCACCATCACCACCACCATCACAAGCGCTATTACCATTAACCACCACTACTAGAAGGTAGTACAAGCAGCACGACTACTACTACTATTAACACGAGAGTCACTACCAATTGTATTACCACAGCCATCACTACCACCACCATCACTAACACCACCATCACAAGTGCTATTACCAGTAACCACCACTACTAGAAGGTAGTACTAGCACCATGACTACCACTACTAACACGAGAGCCACTACCAATTGTATTACCACAGCCATCACTACCACCACCATCACAAGCGCTATTACCAGTAACCACCACTACTAGAATGTAGTACTAGCACCACGACTACCACTACTAACACGAGAGCCACTACTAATTGTATTACCACAGCCATCACTACCACCACCATCACCACCACCATCACAAGCGCTACTACCAGTAACCACCACTACTAGAAGGTAGTACTAGCACCACGACTACTACTGCTACTAACACAAGAGCCACTACCAATTGTATTACCACAGCCATCACTACCACCATCATCACTAACACCACCATCACAAGCGCTATTACCAGTAATAACCACTACTAGAAGGTAGTACTAGCACCACGACTACCACTACTAACACGAGAGCCACTACTAATTGTATTACCACAGCCATCACTACCACCACCATCACTAACACCATCATCACTAACACCACCATCACAAGCGCTATTACCAGTAATAACCACTACTAGAAGGTAGTACTAGCACCACGACTACCACTACTAACACGAGAGCCACTACCAATTGTATTACCACAGCCATCACTACCACCACCATCACTAACACCACCATCACAAGCGCTATTACCAGTAACCACCACAACTAGAAGGTAGTACTAGCACCAGGACTACTACTGCTACTAACACGAGAGTCACTACCAATTGTATTACCACAGCCATCACTACCACCACCATCACTACCACCATCATCACTAACACCACCATCACAAGCGCTATTACCAGTAATAACCACTACTAGAAAGTAGTACTAGCACCACGACTACTACTACTAACACGAGAGCCACTACCAATTGTATTACCACAGCCAGCACTAGCACCACCATCACCACCACTATCACAAGCACTACTACCACTAACCACCAGAAATAGAAGGTAGTACTAGCACCACAACTACTACTACTACTAACACGAGAGCACTACAAATTGTATTACCACAGCCATCGCTACCACCACCATCACTAACACCACCATCACAAGCGCTATTACCAGTAACCACCACTACTAGACGGTAGTACATGCAGCACGACTACTACTACTACTAACACGAGAGCCACTACCAATTGTATTACCACAGCCATCACTACCACCACCATCACTAACACCACCATCACAAACGCTATTACCAGTAACCACCACTACTAGAAGGTAGTACATGCAGCACGACTACTACTACTACTAACACGAGAGCCACTACCAATTGTATTACCACAGCCATCACTACCACCACCATCACTAACACCACCATCACAAGCGCTATTACCAGTAACCACCACTACTAGAAGGTAGTACAAGCAGCACGACTACTACTACTACTAACACGAGAGCCACTACCAATTGTATTACCACAGCCATCACTAACACCACCATCACAGGCGCTATTACCAATAACCACCACTACTAGAAGGTAGTACTAGCACCACGACTACTACTACTACTAACACGAGAGCCACTGCCAATTGTATTACCAGCACCATCACTAACACCACAATCACAAGCGCTATTACCAGTAACCACCACTACTAGAAGGTAGTACTAGCACCACGACTACTACTACTACTACTACTACTACTAACACGAGAGCCACTACCAATTGTATTACCAGCACCATCACTACAATCACAAGCGCTATTACCAGTAACCACCACTACTAGAAGGTAATACTAGCACCACGACTACTACTACTACTAACACTAGAGTCACTACCAATTGTATTACCACAGCCATCACTACCACCACCATCACTAACACCACCATCACAAGCGCTACTACCACTAACTACCACTTCTAGAAGTTAGTACTAGCACCACGACTACTACTGCTACTAACACGAGAGCCACTACCAATTGTATTACCACAGCCATCACTACCACCACCATCACTAACACCACCATCACAAGTGCTATTACCAGTAACCACCACTACTAGAAGGTAGTACTAGCACCACGACTACTACTGCTACTAACACGAGAGCCACTACCAATTGTAGTACCACAGCCATCACTTACACCACCATCACCACCACTATCACAAGCGCTACCTCCACTAACCGCCACCACTAGAATGTAGTACTACCACCACGACTACTACTACTAACACGAGAGCCACTTCCAATTGTAGTACTACAGCCATCACTACCACCATCATCACCACTACCAGTACTAATACTGCTTGTCCATCTCCACTAACACTACCACAACAATTCACTATTACCTAAAATATTATCACCACCATTACCACTACTCGTAACACCACAACTAATACTTCTATTTATAATACTCCACCACCAATACTGCTACCGCCACTAATACAAGTATTACTACTACTGTCACGATTACTACTACTTTGATTACTACCTACTACTACTACTACTACTACTACTACTACTACTACTACTACTACTAGTACTACTACTATTACTACTACTACTACCACCACCAAAACCACTTTCAACCATTGCTGCTATTGTAATAACAATTTGGGATAATTGCAGATCAGCAGCTGCAATTTTAACACTAATTTTCAGAAATACCTGGTTCATAATGAAAATTCAGGAGTAAGTGCATGCTTTTTTCTAATTGAGGTAAAAGTCATTATGAGCATACAAATAACATGGGCATGGATTTATGCAAATATACAAAATATCTGGAAATAAGAATGTAAACATCTGAGATGTTATTGCTCGTATTTCTGCCAATTGAGGGCTCATCGGAATAAAAATCACAAACATAATTAATTTGCTGGGAAAAGGGGAATCAATAATTTCTTTTTAGAAAGAGAGAAACACTTTTACAAATATATATTCACTGAAAGTGATCTGTTGTATCAAATGGAGTAATTAATTTAAAGTGAAAAATACACTTATCAAATAATCTACATTTCACTAATAAAGAGATACAGTTTCCTATATATTTGTGAGAATGACATCTATGAACAATCGAAAAGAACTTAGCTTTGTACTTTGACTTATTACCACATTCACAGCAACGTAGTGAACAGTGCCGGAAATAAAATTATATAAAGTGAAGGGCTAACTTTTTAAAAACATAACACAGAGCAAAGTAAAAAGAAGAAAGTATTTGGGTTATCTTATCTCCATAATAACTTTTTCAAATCAGGTACCAAAACTTCAATGATACATATGCGAGGAGAAATAAGGGATCCGCAACATTGGAGTAAACCCGAGTTAAATTATTTGTTTCATCACATTACAATGGAAGGTTTAAAAGCTATAGTGCTATCTTTAACGTTATATAATTATACTTCACTCAACAACCACAGAATAAGGACACCAGGCTTGGTGATCAGCACCTCTGGCTGACTTCTCTGTTAGATTAAAAGGCCTCGCATTCGGTGGCTTTAGAAACAAATAATCATTTGGCAACCGGTACATCTAGTGTTTATATAATGCACTATTTGTTCACACCCGCTGATGCCTCATGACGAGTGTCTTCTCAAAGTGTATATCTCCAAGAATAAAAGAGTAGTAATTTAAATCGGATATAAACACTCACGCGAGTGTGTCTACCCATGATAAGTTCACATCACATCCATTATACGAGTATGTAAGATTACCAGACTTCAGGGCTTATCCCGAATGTCATTTTTATACTTGTTGGAGTCCGATGGGGGTTACTAAATAAAATCATCGAATATCGTTTTATACTTACATTAAGGAAAACAAAACATTTCCGGAATCGTTATAACCTAAGTCCATAAAGATTACGATTGCTTTACAGATAGAGACTGTAACAGCGTATTCAATCACCTCTGGTTTCTCACGACGAGCATAAACTATGGGAATGATCGATCTTGCGTTCGTCGTATCTCGCTGCTTGACGCTAAGGCGGTTCGATAGTTATGTTGCATCGCGATACAGATACGAATTGTAATTGCATATTTCGTTCATATGCTTGGGAAATTTAAATTTTCAGCAGGTTCTTTAAATAAATAAGTGAATCATCATAATTATTTAGAATAAAGCACTAATTCGTTTGTCCAGCAGCCAATAGAGGAGACTAAGTGCACACCACATCATCGACGTGCGGTATAAGGTAAGGGTAATTGAGTTTAGCAGCACTGCTCTCATGTTGCGTTTGGTGGAAATTTGAGTTCTCCCTCTTAAAACATACAGACTGGTCACATGAATTTTGACTAACTTTGAGGTGTGCCACATGGAATAACCCATATCCGGCGATGCTCCAATGCCAAGCTGCATGACTTTGAAAACAGTTTCACCTATGATCATTGTTTAGTTATTTACTGCTAGCTTGCAGAATGGGATGCATGAAACAAGGTAATAACTTCTGCTTCTTCCTCGTCTACTTCTTCTTTTGTTTTCTTTCTTATTTTTATTTGCTCTTTGAGGTGACTCTGCATCCTCCTTTAGGTATAACTCAATTGCATACCTGTTTTTGTATAACAAATAGCCGCACAAAGATTACAAATAATTACGTGCCAGTGCATCTTTACAATGAATGTAAATAAGAGCTAAGTACGGAACAGAAAACAAGTGAACGAATGTTTACAGCTTAGCCTTATGTAATCTGAACGTATAAGAAATAACTACAGTAAATGGTGTTTGCACAATGTACTGACACCTTGGTATTACACAACCAAATATGTTCAACAGGTTGCTGCAATTCCATGCATTTCATTTAGAAAAGTATGAGTCAAAGCTGTCCTAGAGTAACCTAATGACATGTAATGTAAGGAATAAGCACATCAAGCAATGTTTACACAAAACACTGAAACCCTTAGCGATTTCACAGTGAAATGTGGTGTCAACCGTCTAAGATGCACAATTCCAGGCATTTAATACAGAAAAGCGATGAGACAAATCCGTTATGGGACGCTGCTTTCAAGCTTTGTGTAGGAGCGCTGCCGCATTTAAATGTATGTGATTCCATTTGACAGCAACTATCACAACACAAGATCACCCACGAGCTCTTGGGTTATCCCAAACTCGCTGGGCCCTGGAGAGCATTCTCTATTTTTCTTTCATTCATTTGGTTCGATATCACTGCAAGTTGAAGACAAATACGGAAGTTATAAACAATAAAGTTTCGCTCAGTAAGTTAGTTCATATGCTCTTCCGGTAAATGGCTAAGGTCAATGGTCACGCACTGTATCCCTGGAAGACGACTGTAATGAAAATGCCCACTAATTAAAATACAGCATTTCCTCAACTTTATTCCGTGTAAGAGTCTATCCTGCAAGTATCTGTTTGTTATACTTATTTTTTAGAATATATACACTATAACACGTACTTATGAGCCTAGAGCATTAATTATGCTAAGTAGAGAATATAGTTGGGGATATTGCTGCGAATATATATGAAGGACAGTACTTGCCATATAAACTGTTTATTACAGAAAACTTTAGCTTCTATTTTTGACCTTAAGGGTTGGCGATAAAATATAATACATCCATTTAATTACAGTGTTGCAGACCAAAACTTTCCCTCTAACCTAAATTAAGTCTACGTGATACAGAGTGACAAACTAGTTAAATAACGAAGTGCACGAAATAGATATAAAATGAGGTTCACAATGTCTTCAGTATCTAATTTATGCAAGAAAAATTGACAGCTGTCGTCCCCACCGCAACCCCTTCCTGGTCAGAATTTGCTGCTTCTCTCCAGTCTGTTGATAGTATTGCTTTGCGATTGGCTATTTTGCCCCCACTCTATCTATTAAGCTAATTATATATTCGGGATGGCGCCGTTTCCGACTAAAGCATGAGGCTTGTAACACAATTGCATATTCGTGGTGACGTCTCCCGGTAAAGCATGGGAAGTTATATATTCAAGATGATTCCGCATGTGGTGTGAGTATTACGACTCAGTTATTCTGTTCAAGATGGCGTCATCCAGAAGTGGTATGAATATTACGACTCGGTTATATATTCAAATTGATTCCGCATGTGGTGTGAGTATTACGACTCAATGATTCTGTTCGAGATGGCGTCATCCAGAAGTGGTATGAATATTACGACTCGGTTATATATTCAAGATGGTGCCCCAGATGTGATATGGGTATTACAGTTGAATCGTGTTTTCAAGATCACGTACCACAGTATGGACATATATTCAAAATGGTGTGCTAAAGGAAGCATTGTATTTTTTCCATTAAGTCGTTGTATGCATGATTTTGGAAGATAATTATCGTTTATTGATATCATTTCCGCTTATTAAAAAGGTATAAAAATAGCACGCGATCCTCCTCTTGCCATACATACCTTTCTGCTGAGAGACATATATTATATTCTTTCGTCCCTGCCTTGTTTTCCCTCTTACAAACATTGAAGAAGGTATTAATTATTTAATCATTCGTTTCTTTCGACAAGTGTATTTAAACAGATTACATGTTTTTAAAATAACTTTAAATTTGTTTCTCGTATATGCTTGCAAGTGTCGGGAAGGGTCGTTTTAATTATATCCATTAGATTGAGATGTCTGGATGTGTTTCAAAGCCACAAGAGGTGAGTTTCCCTACGTCAAATGTCTAGGGACGAGATCATTCAACGCGCTCAAGACATTTAAGCTCGCGAATGTTTTTTTTATTTATTTCTTTCTTTTTTGTTACATAGGAAAATCTTTTAAATCTGTGATGTAGCTAAAGAGATGGTTTCTTTAAAACCCATGCGGATATAACAATTTACTTGTCACACGAAAATTTCAGAGATATTATATTTTAGAGAGTTAGAAACAATCCTTTTAGAAAATTACTTGCAAGAAAACCATTTAACTAATAGGATTATGATGCTGCAGGATTGATAATGCTCTCGTGTCCAAAGAATGTTCAGATGCTGTAAAGAGGGAGTTATGTATCGTAACAAGACGATCACAATTGTTCACACTACAAAAGTTAAGTTCATATTTTAATAAGACGCGGTGGGCACAAAAGTACAATTAAGCAGGTCCCACTAGGGAAAAATAATAATGCTAAAGGTGGCGTTTGGGGAAAAATACCCTGCACAAATGTTGACTCGCATCGTAAGAATTTCGAGAGCTATTAAAAATGGGGTTATTTATCCTGATTACATGACTGCAGGTCCTCATGGCGTACAGATATGTCACATTTCTTAATGAGATGGTGGTGCTAGGAAAAGACAAGAAAAAAAATCTGATATGTTACACTCATATGACTTTCTCTACTCTTGTACAAACTATTTTTACAAACGGTTATTCTCCATATGCTTCATGTTAATCGAGATATCGAGATGTTAATCTTATTGCTAATTTTCTTGTAGATGCAAGGGGAATTGGTAGGTTTTAAGCTATAGACAAATATATTAAGAGCTGGTTGCTATGTGGAGTATTCTATTCTCTTTGCATTACCAGGACAAAACAAATCTGATGTGTTACACTCACATGACTTTCTCTACTCTTGTACAAACTATTCTTACAAACGCTTATTCTCCATATGCTTCATGTTAATCGAGATATCGAGATGTCAAACTTATTGCTAATTTTCTTGTAGATGCAAGGGGAATATGGTAGGACATGATGTCCAGGACATCAAAAAAATTAATAACGAATTGAGAAAAAGTGTAAGTATTGGAAAATTTAAGGGAATAACAAGCAATATCTCAAAAATGGTTCACTCAACAAGAAAAATGTTTATGACATAAATTGTGTATTTTAACGCGATCTACATTTTCTGTGTAGTAAACTTTTGTCTATCTCTTATGGTTTACCAGTTATGCAAAAGTCGTTCACAATGAAGAATACTTTTGGAGACATTTCCAGAAAATTCGAGATATACATTTATTTGTCATAGAATTATCTTAAATATATGATATTTTAATCAAAATCTTTAGAGCCATTTTTGAGAAAATTAAAATTTTAAAAAAATGTTCCATGTAAAGGGTAATCTGGGGTGGGGGATTTTCTTGAAAACCTTCGTGTCGCATCTCTGGAAGATACTGAACCTAAATACCAAGTTTGGTGTTTATCCGACTGTTCATTTCTGAGTTATGCTGTTCACAGACACACAGTCACACACACAGACACGCACGGACATGTTTCTAAAAATGCTTTTTTTGGATTCAGGGGGTCTCAAAACCTGTATTTTCGATGAAATCTCGGTATCAAATTTTTGGGTGGAATACAATACTTCCCCTACTTACTGTACGTAGTAGAGAAAGTAAAACTGAATAACGAATTTGAGGAAAATTATAAGTATTGGAAAATTTAAGGGAATAACAAGCAATATCTCGAAAATGGTTCACTCAACAAAAAAGATGTATATGACATAAATTGTGTATTTTAACGCGATCTACATTTTTTGTGTAGTAAAATTTTGTCTATATCTCATGGTTCACCAGTTATGCAAAAGTCGTTCACAATGAAGAATACTTTTGGAGATATTCTCAGAAAATTCAAGATATATCTACATTTTATTTGCAATGAAAGTATCTTAAATATATGGTATTTTAATAAAAATCGTTAGAGCCATTTTTGAGAAAATTAAAATTTTCGAAAAATGTTCCATGTAAAGGGTAATCTGGGGAGCGGGGATTTTCTTGAAAACCTTCGTGTCGCACCCAACTTCTGCAATCTGTATGTCTGTGATACTACCTGAATTACCCTAAATATCTACGATACTAACTGAATTAGTTATGGAATCATACACTCCTATGCTGCACCCGAACTATGGGGTATGCTCACCTGCTGAATGCTGGATGGTGCTATCCTGGAGAAGACATTACACATGTATCAACACGAATCTCCCTAACACATATCATCGTATTCCCTACCTCCCCCAAATAAACGCATTTCCCCCTCCTTCAACTCTCTTCTAGCATAGGACCTGTCTCCGTTTTCCCCGTCTCTACAATATAAAAGCATACTCTACCGTTCAACCCTTCCTAGCCTAATACCTCTCCTCAGTTTCCTATTTCTCTCATATAAAACACATTCTAACTTTAAACCTGTCTAGCCTATCTCTCCCGCATATAGCGTTTCCCTATCTCTCCCGTATAAAGCGTATCCCTCCTCCTTCAGCATCTATCTAGCCTAGTATCTTCCGCGTATCCCTATCTCAGCCATATAAATGTCTTTTCTAGTGTCCTACCCCGCTAGCCTGACACCTCTCCTCGGTTTCCCTATCTTTCTCATATAAACCATACTCTACTCCTCAACCTCTCTAGCCTAGCACCTCTCCGCGTATACCCTACCTCCCTGGTATAAAGCGTATTCCCCTCCTTCAGGCTCTGTCTAGCCTGGCATCTCTCACCGTTTTCCCTATCTTTCCCATATAAACCATACTCTACTCTTCAACATCTATCTAGCCTTGCACCTCTCCGTGTATTCCCTACCTCTCTCATATGAAGTGCATTCCCCTCCTTCAGACCTTGCTCTACGTAGGATCTCCCCTCGTATTCCTTATGTTTCCCATATAAACCATACTCTACTCCTCAGCCTGTGTCTAGCCTTGCACCTCTCTGCGTATTACCTACCTAAGTGCATCCCCCCCTTCAGGTACTGCTCTATCTAGGATCTCCCCTCGTTTTCACTATCTCTCCCATATAAACGCATTTTTGCGTTCGATCTCTCTTATCTAAACTACTACAATACTTAGTACCTACTATAGGTGGGTGCTAGAGAAAGTAGAACTATCTGTGTTAAAGGTCCATTATTCTGTAGATGAGTATATCTATTGCAACACACCATGTTGACGTATATTACTGTTGTAATTGTAATTCATTTCTATTTAAACACGTATGCAGATGTCTATAATATTTCCGTATAAATGTATAGCGGCATTGCAACTGAGAAGTTGTAAGTGCTTGATACTATTGTTTGCTTATAGAATGCTCCTACAACTGCATTGCACTAGTAGTAGTGTAGTGTTGTTTGAGGGACGTTGTCCCTCGCACCTCGACAATTAGAAGTCTTTTGTGCTGTCCCTTATACTCAGAGTAGGAACTCCACGGACAGAAATGCTCATTCCCATGGCGGGATTCGAACTCGCGAGCCTTTGCCCCATAGAGTAGCAAAGTCAAACGCTCCAGCGACCGCGACTACGCCGTGCCTCCACATTAAACTAAACTTCGTGTTGCTTGTAATAACAGCATGCATTCAGTAGTAATTTTTCACCTTGGTATTTCACTTCGGGGCGAACGTTTGTTTTCGTTGTAGTTATACCTCTAAACTGTTATTAGATTGTTGGTGTTATTACTTCGTCAGCACACCTCTAGCAGCTATTTATAGCACTTCTCATTAGCACGTGTTTCTTCTTCTTTCTCTTTTTCAGCAGTCACGTGTTCTACACGTTGTGTTTGGTAATCTCTACTTCTGGAAATGTAATTAGTATTTAAAGAATCTAGTAACACAGAACCATTGCAGCACCGAAAGGTCCTTTAAGAAAATGCGACTACAAACCAAGGCTAACCTAGCTTAGTGCTTGTATTGGCTTCTTGAGTTTCTGTCAAACTGGCGGCTGATATTTTTCTTCCATTCATACGACATTGTAACCGACATGAAAGTAAATAAACGTGCTTTGCGTTATTGGGTATTTCAGATTTTAAAGGATATAATGGCATGTAGATGCATAGAGTTCTGTTTCTGCAACAATCATTAACATTTCATCTTATTTATAATTAGTAATACGTTGCTCTGTTATAAATATGTATTTATAAATAGAAAACAATTAGCGGTCATTTTTGTAGACAGGTACTTATTTTTAATATGCATACATTTGAACATATTTTCCTGTTGACAGCAGTAGTTTTCTTATAACAACAGTAGGTACACTATAAAAACACTACACTCGTGTTATATCCCACGTTATACGTTATTAATTAGATCTTCTTTGAATTTTGTTACAAGTAACATCTCGTATAAACGGCAAGCTAATAATTCACTGTTTTAAAATCTATTGTGCTGTTCCTTTAAACTATGAAATATGACAACAAACCTGCTAGCACCATCTCGGTTTGTACTCCTAAACAATATTTTTACATGCTGAATTTCCAAACAAGTAAGTACGACAAGAGCACCATCATAAATGTACACCAACGCGGGAAACCTTAATCAACCGGTTCAGTAGATTCGTACATCGTACGTACTCATATTCGTTTGAGGTGGTTTGCAGTATCCTGATTTTACTTATTCATTAGAGACACGAAACTGAGGACTTCACAATATTTAATATTTTTTACTGCACTGGAAAAACAGCGCTTGCTATACTCATTCTCACTTGTATATTTCTACTTTACAAGAGGTAGAAGTGATTCACCGGAGGGGGATACTCGCGTGCTGTGACCTGCACAGGAGAATGGTAAAGGAAGCAGGGGAGGCTACAGGCCGTAGGCAGACAGGCCACAGAGACGCGCACAAGTCCCTAACTCTAAGCTCGCAGACTTGTCCCCCTGCTGGAACCGCCGAGAGAAGGTGATGAACGACCCACCACACAAGCAGCCCTCTGGTGTCCATGGGGAATACTCTTTCCATTGAGCATGCATCCGCGCCATCTGTCCGGCATCACCATACACCACGAAACCTAGAAGCACACCTGAAAAATGAGAAGGAAACGGAATGAAAGGGAAATGATGGAAAGGAAACCGTGGTAGAGAAGAAATCACCTCCAGCGTTCGTCTATCGAACCCAGGGAAACCACGAATAACCCATGGGTCAGAATGGGTAGCCGCTGGGGATCGAACCCGGGACTTCCCGAATGCAAGTCGCCCACATTACCGCGGCGCCACCTCGCTGAGTTACTTCACAGAAATATTGGCATTGCTTTATCCAACTCGCTCTATCTGAACTCACGAAACGACGCTCGAACTGCTGCATTGTGATATTAAGGAACACTTCTCGAATTTTCAATGTATAACACTAAGCCGACTCTTAAACATTTGCGATTTTGGAATTTACAGTTTATGTATGAGAGTTTGAAGGACTTTGAATTTGGAAAAAATCAGTACAGTTTAAAGGTTAGTTAATTTGGAAATATATATTATACGTAAACCTTAAGAATGTTTTGTTATGTAACCGTTACAGTAAATTTTACAAATGCTATTGGATTATTTCTGCCGTAGAGCGAACGCATCTAAAACTGAGTGCGATGCACACATACACAATTTTGCTTAATTGACATCAGTGTGTTTTGTGTTTAACGGGGCAAGGATGGTCCAAAATTATGTGGAAGCTGAATAACTGCACGTTTCCTGTGCGAAAGAAATAAAATAAGTGCATTCCAAGAGACATTGCCAGCAGACACAGGGCGATACAGCGATACGCAAGACGCCTACTGATAGCAAATGATGCGAGTTCACGCTTCACTGGGTCGCCCGGGTCACTCACCCACGCTTGACCTTCGTAAGGACACCCGCATATTAATAAGGATTTGACTTTTCCTGTAGAACTGCAACCATGTGATAAATGTCGATCAAATAGTACTTAGTGAAAGCGCAGACGTTTCTTTTCAAAATCACCACGTTGAACATAGCTGTCACCTGCATAAATCAACATAAGAACATGTGAAAAAGTGGATTTTAGCCATTTTTCCTTGAGCCATATAAAAGTTTTTACACAATATGTAACTAAGAAAAAAAGCAAGGAAAGTACTGTCCTGTTCTTTGACCATAATTAAAATGCGTTTATTCTTTTAAAAGCGAATTATGATGAAATTACATCGAGACAGTGACATGCAAAATACACCGTGCTAAAATGTTGAGTGTAGAAGATATCGTTATACATTGTTGGCCAGCTGCGCATGCCAAATACCACCAAGAGTACTTGGCACTGCACTACATTGTTTACATTCAGGAAGCAAAAGCGTACTGAAACTATTAGAAAAATCTGATGTGTTACCTTGCAGGACTTTCTCTATCGCCTGTTCTACGAACCCATCTTACGAAAGCTTACTGTTTTGTCCACTTCATAACAATCGCCATAAAGGTTTGCATAAATAGTTTAATTATACATTTCATTTTAGGTTCAAAGGGGATATAAGAAACTGAAGCAATAGCCAAATCTTTCAAAAGTGCGTTGTTGTTTGCTACTTTGAAATTCCACTCTTTGCATGGGTACCAGAAACAAACAAATGAGGACTTGAACGTTCAAGAAATAAACCGTAATTTTATTGAAAAATTAATTGGACATCTCGGAGATGTTAATGCTATTAGAAACAAGTTATTCGAAACAAAGATTTTTTTTAACGAGGTGCACATTTTTGTGCAGTAAGTTACGATTTATCAGTTACACAAAGGTATACAAAATTCATTCAAAATAAAGAAAACCTCTCAGGCTATTTCCAGAAAATTCCAAATATACATTTAATTCGTCATACATTCATAAATACTATTTTGATAGGAGCATAAGAGTCATTTTTGATAAAATTTAAAATAACTAATACTTACGATGTCATGGTAGTTTGAGGTACAGGGAATTTCTTGAAAAACTTCTTGTCACATCCTGGTAGATCTGTACATAAATACCAAGTTCGGTATTTATTCGACTGTCTTTTTGAGTTATACGTTGACAGACACAGGAAGGACTTTTGTATAATTGTGTATAACCAAAAAAGTAAAGGACACAGACAGAGTTACTACACAAAAAATAATGATTTCTTTAAAAACACAATTTATTTGAAATGACGTATGAGACAGTAACTATGGTCATGTATACCATGTATACATTAATGTAAATTATAATCTAAAATAATATTAATAAGCAAAATACTTGTTATATAAATAGATGTTAAAGCGTAAGTTCATGTATGTGTAGGAGTTTAGTGGAGCTGTGGGGCGCTTGTTAAAAAAAGACAGACATGTTTTTATTAGAATTAGGGCCCAGGCAAACCGACTTGGGGCATGTCACAATAGCAAGACCTTGAGTCATTGTGTAAGAGAATATGTGACAAGCTAGCACAACGAATATTTTTGAAGAAGTCACATGTTTGAAAACAACGAATAATAGCCTGGTAAGTTTTCTAGAATGTTCCAAGCTGAAGGGACGCAGCCAAAGAGGTTTTAAGAAAAATATGTTTAAATGTTTAAGATTAGGGAAGTTAGAGAAAGCGTCCCCAAGCCAAAGTCAGTTGTGTATAAAGTGCGGCGATGTGCAGAACATACGTATAAGATCTCCGAAGCAGGAGTTATTAATTACTTAGCATAATGTAGTGGGAACGTTGAAATTATATCAGTGTAAAAGTTCAAGTTATGAGAAGGGAAACAAAGTATAGTTTAGGAACGGGTGATAAATGCTACCATTATTAATCGAGCACTTATAAAATACTTGATTGCTAAGCGATCGTTCTACAGCCCCAACTAACTCAGTAATTTATAAAGTAACTGTGTACCTTCTTAACACAGCAGAAAATGCGCGTGCCATTAAAGCTTTGTGTTCTTCCATTGATTTAATCTTGTGTTAGTATTGTTACCACATGCTTTCCTTCCCTACCATACCCTGGTAAGTTACACATGCTCTACCATAAACCCAAACAACAGCAGCCGTGGCAAAAAGTAAAATAACACGATTAACAACTTAATAGTAACAACCGAAACACAGATGATATATTAATTAATATATCGACATGCAGACATACTCCGAGTTATGCTCATAGCATGGGGTATACCGTAAGTTTTGTGGCATCAAGCATTCCCGAGATATCCGTTGTTGTTAGTTTGAATACCTTTTGTTATTTTTAGAATGCTATGATCATTTAATTATTTTTACCGATGTTATGCAAAGAGTATGAAATTTTAAGGCCAGCACATAGTGACCCGATTTTAAACATTTGATCATCGCTTTAGCCTCCTGTATCCCCTTTGTACCTTAACCGAAATTTAACATTTAATCTCCATTAACATGAAGTAGATAGAAAGATAATTTTTGTAAGATTTGTTTGAAGAAGATATATAAAATAAACGGCATAGCTCGAGAGACATGTAAGGAATAGTAATAGTGATATCAGAATTTCCGTTTACCTTGCAGTGTTTCACGCATAAGTTCGCGTTCCAGTATGCTCAACGATTGGCCCTAAAATGAACCCAAATCGCCAACCATATCAAACATTTCTGTCAATCAAATAGTGAGCACAGCAAAACTTGGGCCTCTAAGATAATATACTTTTATTGATTATGAATGTTTAGTTGCGCAGATTGGTTTTCTAAAATATCATCCATATACTGCTTCATAACATCTCATCTTCTTAACGCATCCGACGCTGCCCGTACCCAACCACAAGCCACCGAATCCTCGGCAGTCCCCCGGGACGGGGCCCACTCAGAGGACAGACCTAACTGAGCCATTCCACAACGATGCCAGAGAAGAAACCCCTACATAGCGCACAGCCGCAACTCGCCGCACACCGTCTTCTGGTCCTGCAACCCTGAAACAAATGACAAGGAAGATGATGGGTACAGGAAATGAGGAGCAGGAGAGTCGTGGTAGAAGTAAAATCACTCCAGCATTGCCTACCGACCCGGATAAACCACGAAAAACCCATGGGTTAGATCGAACCGGGACCTCTCGAATGTGAGTCAAACACGCTACCGCAACGCCACCCGCTATGTGATAGGATATTTATGACCTAAAAATCACCATAATATGCACAAAAATGCTGCTATGACCAAACATTTACCAAAATATGCACAATAACATAATAAATATGACCTAACAGTATTAAAATGAGGTAAAATTTCTATTGTAAAATAAATTAGTAAGTCAGTTTTGATAATGAACTATTTATTTGAGAATAAAATGCACATGAGAAGCAAGCTAAACTATGCAATTTGACATTCCAGTATGATTTTTATTAACATTATAGGAACATAGTTAACCCATGTGCTTTTTACATCCTCATTCTACTTCATATACGCTCTGAGTTGCAATACACAATAAATACCTTCTGCAAATTTTCAAATGAAAAAGATTTCCTATTGTCAGCCAACAAAGCCTTGTACTTCGAAAAGCTCCTTTCTACTTCAGCTGACACAAGAGGAGCATATTTAAAATGAAGAATATCACTTGAATCTAAATCTGAATGATTAAGAGAGAACTTTTCACCCAACAAAATCTTTGAAATGGAACACAGTGTATGATACCCTTCGTTTTTTTCTAACACCTCTTCCATTTCCTTTGACACTTCTTTTCCCACTTTACCACAAACACCCTGTAATTTATTCAAGTTTTTTCACTTGTTCTATCTGCTTCACTAGTGGCACTTCTGATTCCTCCAAAGCAGTTATGACAGCAGGAATAAATCCAAAATTTGATTTCATATATGAAAGTTTGCCTGAAATTTCACCATAGACATTAATTCTTGAGCTAGTCCAATTGAAGTAGCTCCACTGCTATGAATGACTCAATGATGCTTTTCACAACGTTGCGTCGGTAGCCCTGCATATTATTTCGACGTGGCTTCGTCTTGTAGTCCTTCTCGCTGTTACCCTGGCTAGATGGATCTCAGCGGTGATGTTTGCATGGACTCTGCCTATCATGACATTTGATAAGCTCGTCGATCTCAGTTGTGGCAATGGGAGCTTATAGAGGAATTGATTACACACTGGAACGTTTGCTTTAGGACTATTTATTATTACTTCCTCACTCTAACACTACATACTGTTCCTGTTCACATATCACCACTGTCTTCCCCTGTGTACTGCCTTCTCAACTGTCCGTCTTACACTGTGGACGGTCCTCTACTAAAAGTCAACGGTAAAACTGCCGTTATAATATTTGCCTCGCTCCATACATCCGGAGCGGAAACAAACAGAATCATAAAACCTTTACCTTTATTTTCTTACACAAAAGATACCGTTTTAGCTGCACCTGGAAACAGCATGTTTCTATCCTAACTGCAGCTTTCAAGACATTCTAAACCTAGTGAAACAGGAACATTATGTACACGACAAATATTATATTATACAAAAATTACTATTTACATTGTTTTCACATTGTACACTTATATAATTTATAGATTAAATTGAACACTGAATAAATTAGTACATAATAAAATTAATTCCGGCACATTCTGTCTCATAATGCCCCAATCGTGAATGTTAAAGAAAATTTTAAATTGTTGTTTCTTTCTTTACATTCTAACGATTCCTTCCTATGCTAGATATTTATACCTTAATTTTAATACAAAATATTTTACTTCATCATCCATACAGCATTCCTTTTGACATTTATAATATTTCACACACACACACACACACACACACACATTGTTCTTTATTCACAACTTAATACCTCTGACATTTATTTCTCGCCCCAAATAACACTTATTGTTGTCCTTTTCTGTGTTACGTTACACTAATACTAGATTTTAACATGTCTATATGAGTAACAAGTAATATAAACAATATATTTATTATAAATTTATATTATATTCAATATCCCTAATATTCTATTTTATATACAATACAATGTTAAGCAATTTTATTTTTATTTACAACCATTTCAACCCTAGTTAGCAACCTAGTTGAGCACCCGTATTATACCTAACTGGTTTTCAGGTTTTCTTCTCATTTACTGGTCTTTCTTCTTTCTTTTCTACCCGTTACTTTTTATTTTCCTCTATATTCTTTAGTTGTTGCTCTTCCGATGGTTGTTTATATTTCTTCAACAAGGTTTTATGAAATCTTCCTAAGCTTTTTCCATTTTTAATATCAGCAATTTCAACAGTATCCGTACCAAATTTCTTGATGACTTCATACGGTCCCTTGTAATAGATCATTAATCTTTGGTTTTCCTTCTTTATTTTATTGGACAATGATTTATTACGCAATAGTGCGTTATCACCAATCTGGATAGTCCACTTAATTTCTTGCTGTTTATAGTTCAGGCCATTGACATCGTTGCATTTCTGAAGAATTTCTTCCTTTTGTCTCCCCTTTCTCCCGTTGCTGGGTACCTGTGCTTACTACCTGGAAATCGGACGGTATAGCTGTCCCTTCCTGAATAAACAGGTCTGTCTGTCCGTTTTCTTCTACAATACGCATACTTACTATCTGGCTGTTGTCAATCATTATTTTCTGTACAAAGAGTTCCGAGTCAACAAGTTCCATTTCTTCAGGCGTGCGTTCAATTGGAATAATTTGTTTATTAATGAAAGGAGCACTTAAAATGAGATCTTCCTTTTGAATAAAAGCACTATGCTTTTCAAAATCAATCCTAACTCTATATTCCTCTAAGAAATCACAACCAAGTATAATATCACTATTTAAATTATTTACAACTAAGAACATTATTTCAAAGATTTCTTCCTCAATGTTTACTGTTAACAAACATTGCCTCTTTATTATTTGGCCAGATTTTCCAACTGCGACCCTACATATTAGATTAGATGTAGGAAGGCTCATTATTTGTATTCCATTGTTAATTAATTGCATGTATAGTCTTGTTGAGCATACACATATAGTAGCGCCTGAATCCAAAATTGCGGGTAACACATTTTCACCTATTTTAATAGATATTAAGGGGACTTCAGAGTCGTTGGATTTATTATTTTCAATTTTAATTTCCCCGGTTCTTACTTCCATCGGTTCTTTTGTTGCGGGATATCTCACGAACTGATTTTGTGTGACGCATCTGTGATCCCTAACCATTACGTCACAATCTAGTTTAACTGACTGGTATTACTATCCCTGTGAGGGCGGCCATCTTGAACAGGACTACTGTGATTTCCTGTCTGCCATCACGTTGATTTTGAACTGGTTGCATTCTTCCACGGTTGTTTGTTGTTCGTACTGATCTATTTGATCTTTCACCATCGGAATGATATCCATTGTATTCAGATCTCCAGTTATTTGTATGCCCCCTTGAATTGTGTGAAAATTCGTTTCGGCCACGAAATCTTTGCCTTGGAGAAAATCTATTCTCGAATTGCATGAAGTTTATGCGTTCATGGCGATCTCTTCGGTTATCTACTCGATTTCCATGCTGGAACTGAGGGATCTGAGTTTCATATCTGTTACGAGGTCTGTTTTCTCTCCCTGATTGTCCCCTACGTTCTTGGTGATTATTGTTTCGGCTGAAGTTCGAGTTATGTTGCGTATTTTCCCAAGAATTTGAAGATTCAGTTTCTTGACTTTCTAATGCAGAAATTAGGTCTACCATTTCAATTAACGTTTTAGACTTCGCGACCAACAAAGAACGTTGAATATGAATTGGAAAATGCTTTGCCATCATATCCATGAGATCTACTTCCGGTACAGGAGGTCTTAAGTATTTAATATACCTTGCATTATGCAAAAGGTAATCTGCCATGCTCATATTTTCTCTGGGAGAATAGTAACCATAGCACAGATTTACTCTTAATTCTTGTTGTTTGCTCGCGCTCCAATATCTATTGAGGAACAGATGTTTAAAATATTCAAAATTATTTTCAGGACCCATCGCGATCATTATCCAATTCAAAGTATGTCGGTCCACGCATTTTCGAGTTATCATCATCTTTAATCCCTCTGGAACATTTTTAAGTCTAAAGTATTCTTGTAATTGTTCTAGGAAGTAAATTGGTGAGTCGTCATTGGCGTCCGAAAAAGTAGGTAGAGGTAGGTCACTCAACACGTTGCTATTATAAGATTGCATACCGGAATCTATTGTTTGACCTAAGGTCCCTGAAATTAGATTGTTAGATTCAGAACTTTGAATGGCACCCCCTGTTGCTTCACTAACATTGTTGGAAAATACAGAAGAGGTTTCTCTACGTCCATTACCTTCACTATTAAATACATTGGAGACATTATTGTTCATAGAACTACTGTTATTATTTACATGCATACTATTAATTTTATGTAGTAACACATCAACAGCTTTTTGTGTGTTCTGACAATTTGCATTCTGTTTCTTAATTTCCTCTGCCAACTGAATATCTTTTACTTTACTTAAAATCTTATCATTAGTACTATGCATTTTCTCACATATTTCCTCACGAACTGAATGCAATTTATCATTCCACCCCTGCATATTTTCTACCTGTTGAGCACTTATCTTTTCTTCCACCTGTTTTACACTATTGGTAATATTTACATGCATTTTATTTACTTCTTCCCTGACTTTATTTATCTCTACTTCTTGTTTCGACATTAGTTTATCTACCCTTTCTGATTGTTTCCCTATCTCTTTATATATTTTGCTTTCCCTATCTTTAGCTTCCTTTCTAACCTGATTAACTTCTCCTTGGATTTTAATATTAATTGTTTCCATTTGTCCTTTAAGCCTCTCTTTCATTTCACATATTTCTTGGTTCACCTTTTGGCTGATTTCCCCTCTTAAGTTCTGAAGCTCACTACTTTGCTTGTCAATTTTCTGATTTAGTTGCTTCATTTCCCCACTCAATTTCTGACTTATTTCCCCTTTAATATCTTTCATTTCACTACTAAATTTCTCATTAATGTCTTTCATTTCACTACTTATTTGTTTCATCATGAACATAAGTATCTCGAAATTACTCTGTTCTAAGTTTTGTGTGGAGGGTTGAGCATTATTTTCTACCTGACTGACATCTACTCTATCTACCTGCTCTGGACTGGGGTTTCTCTGAATGTTTACGTTTGAAAGTGGGTCACTGAACCTATCATCTGGGCTTTCTTCTAAATTCACCTCTGTAGAAATGCTACTCAAGGGCATATTTACTACTTCCGTTTGATCGTATCCAACTTCCATATCAGGTTCTGAATAACTCTCCCTATCCTCCTGACTTTACTCAAAATTCTCACCCTTATCAGACATTTTCCTACGTATTACCTTATTATTACGTAATAACATAGATTATATAGCACCATTACTAGATTTACAATTTAACATGAATATTAATCTGACCTTTTTTTTGTTCTTTCTTTCTTCTTGTAGTATATTGTAGCGGTTTTTTATTCTCTTGATATGATTTTCTTTTCTTAATTTTATGCCCCTTCCTTCCTAAGGCACATTCACTACTCAGCACATATCACAACACTGCACTAAATATTTCCACAAGATTCTTCTTTTCGCTTCACGCTGTCTTCGCTGTGCTCCTCTCCTCTGCTCGCTGTCTTGGTGTCATCTTCTTCTTTCTTTCCCGCGTCTCCTAATTCCTTTTTGATGATTCCTATTCTCTCCTCATTTGCTCCATTCAGGCCCCACCAGGTTGGGCGACATTTATGCGTCGGTATCCCTGCCTATTGTTTCGACGTGGCTTCGTCTTGTAGTCCTTCTCGCTGTTACCCTGGCTAGATGGATCTCAGCGGTGACTTTAGCATGGACTCTGCCTATCATGACATTTGATAAGCTCGTCGATCTCAGTTGTGGCAATGGGAGCTTATAGAGGAATTGATTACACACTGGAACGTTTGCTTTAGGACTATTTATTATTACTTCCTCACTCTAACACTACATACTGTTCCTGTTCACATATCACCACTGTCTTCCCCTGTGTACTGCCTTCTCAACTGTCCGTCTTACACTGTGTACTGTCCTCTACTAAAAGTCAACGGTAAAACTGCCGTTATAATATTTGCCTCGCTCCATACATCCGGAGCGGAAACAAACAGAGTCATAAAACCTTTACCTTTATTTTCTTACACAAAAGATGCCGTTTTAGCTGCACCTGGAAACAGCATGTTTCTATCTTAACTGCAGCTTTCAAGACATTCTAAACCTAGTGAAACAGGAACATTATGTACACGACAAATATTACATTATACAAAAATTACTATTTACATTGTTTTCACATTGTACACTTATATAATTTATAGATTAAATTGAACACTGAATAAATTAGTACATAATAAAATTAATTCCGGCACATTCTGTCTCAACGTTGAAGTTCTGGCAGTAATAGTTGCAGGCATCAATCCAGGACCCCATCTTGTCAAAATGGGAGATGGTGGCAAGGGAATGTCTGGAACTAACAACTTAAATGCTACAACACGTGAAGGGGCTTTCAAAAATACCTTTTTGGCACACCCAATAAATTTGTCAATTGTCACTGAATTTATTACGAATCTCCTCTGCAACTCGGTACAAGGCGTGAGCTAAACAAGTCACATGCACCATTTTACTGTACAATGCTTTTAGAGAATCGGCAGCTTTCACCATATAAGGTGCAGCATCCGTTATGAAGAGAAGTACATTGTCATTCTTAACATCTTCGGGCCATATGGCACCCATAGATCTATCGAACAACTTAAAAATGATGGAAAAGTTTACTTTTTCTAAATGTTCACAGTTTATTAGAAACTTTTTGCCTGGACCATCTTCTTCCAAAGTTCCCACAATGCCATTTGCAATATATCTTCCCATAGAGTCTGTAGTTTCATCAATTGATACCCAATTTTTTTTATTTACAAGCTGTTGTCTGATTTGTTGTAATGTTTTTTCGTAGCTTCGGCTGACAAACTTCTTTCTTAATGTGGAAGAAGCAGGAAGAGATTTTCCTGGTTTTTTTCTAAGAATTCACAAAATTTTGGATGGGAATATCAGCACAAAGGAAAGCTGTAAAAAGTTCTTCGCAGAATGCTGAATAAGACTGGTGGGATTCCCCTAGGAGCATTTGCTGTAGTGTTTTTTCATTTTCTATCCGTTGTACTCCGCGTTTGTGTTTATCTGTTGCCACATGCTGCTGAACGTTAACGACTTCTCCACAGTTACTCTTACGTCGCGCACTTTACAATACAGTATTTTACCATCACTTGAAAACACTTTCTCACCATATTGAGACAAAAATTTTTTAGTTTTACTTGAACATTTTGCTTCACTTTAGGCATTTTTTCTGAACTGCACTGCACATGCTTACAACTTCAATAAGACTGAATAACACAATGAGTGAATTAGACACTTGTATGCAGTCCAGGGTCCAGAATGGCTTAATCAGCTACCTGCCCATAGAGTAACAATAGCTTACACAAGCACACTGATGCGTGAGGGTGAAGTCCATATTGTGAATTCAAAGGAAACCGGGAAGGAAGGTAGATACTTGCCATTTTCCAGGAAACAAAATGAAGTGCGCAATTCTGAGAAATGTAATACGGAAAAAATAAATTGCATGAGAAAGTTCTTTTCTTCTTGAAAGAGTGAAAATATGACAAATATGACCATTTACTTACTAAAATATGCTCTATCAGAGAGAAATGACCATATATGCAAAAATATTACTTATGTTAGGTTAATTCATTTTGCTGTTTCATAAGAAGCATTTATATGTATTTAAGGAGCATGTCAGTCCTACCAAAAACATATGCCCTATCATAAAAATCCTAGCTCTAGTGATAAACAATGTATCTCTACATTCTCATTCGGGTTATATGTCCTGCAGTTTTCCCCTTATTGTGTTCCTTGGTGTAATTATCTTTACTTGAGACTATTAATAAGCTGTATTTATGTTTAATTATTTAAATGCATGCCTGTTGAACTTATATTTTACCATAATTCTTACAACTGTACTTTTAAATTTACTCGTAAGAAAATGTATATTTACTGACACTGTAACTCGGTTATTCAAGTTGTAACTCAGAAGCATGTACCAAGGTTTGCTTTGTATGGATGCTAGGAAACCCTATAGCAACTTGCCATACTCACATTTCAAATCGTGTTACATTTTGAAAATATCTGGAATACAAATATGAAGTATCACCACGCAGCTTTTTAATATATTCCAAAACGTAAATATTGCTTTTGGTTTATAAACATTAATTTTCTTGGATTTAAGGAGCATTCACTCATGTATCCTCACAAAACACCTAATTGATGCTCAATGGAATTAAATGTTGATTCTAGAAGTAGACAAACGGGAATTTAAAAGTACTAAATATGCAAAAAAAAAAAAATCACAATAGGCGACATAAACAGCAGCTATCACCTCCTCTGGAGTCTCCGTACACGAATCACTTGTCACACCGCAATAATCACCAACTGTCGATCTCCATAAGCCGCTGTCACTTTCATCTTTCAAAGCGCGTGCCATTTGAGGCTCCCTGAATCCAAAATACACATGTTTAAAGGAAGTCCCTGTGTGTGTGCGTGCAGCATAACCCAAAACCGAAACGTTTCATGAATACCAATTTTGGCATGTATGTTTAAGTTTAACTTCATCCAAGGATACGACAGGAAGATTTTAAATAACATTTCCTACCACAAAATACTCCTTATATGGAACTTGTTTCATTATTTTTGATTTTGTCAAGAATAGATCTAACAGTTTTGAATAAGATACATGTTGAAGATATTTGCATGAAAAATAAAACATATCTTGAATTTTCTATGAGTAGTCTGTGAAGTCTTCTTCATTCTGAAAGAATTTTGTTTAAATTGATAAACAATATAGACAAGATCTTATTACACAAAAATGTAGATAATTTTAAACCTAGTGACAAACCATTTCCGAGATATTCCTTATTATTGGTTTTGATTGTCAAGTACTTAATAATTTTTACTTTCTCTACTACGTACCTATAGTAAGTAGAGGAAGTGTATTGTATTCCACTCAAAAATTCGATATCGAGATTTCACCGGAAGTAGCCATTTTAAGTCTCGTTGCTGAGAAACAGCAGAACAATACAAAAAAAGGTTTTTAGGAAAATACCTGGATGTCTGTGTGTGTGTGTGTGTGTGTGTGTGTGTGTGTGTATGAGAGAGGGAGAGAGAGAGAGGACAGCATAACTCAAAAAGGAAAACACGTTTAAACACTGCACTTGATATTTAAGTTAAGCGTTTCCCAAGGTAACATGCCGGTACGGCATTAAGTTCCCCAACTGATTCGCATTTTTTCTGGTAAACCACAAAGAGATCTCAAATTGTGTTAATCGTCGTCTGTTTCTACCTTACCAACCTTGTCCAACACAAATGGAAGAGCAATTAAGTCCTTTCGTAAGAATAGTTTGTAAATGTTTAATAAAAATAAACGATAGTGATTAGAGAAAGGCATATAAATGTATCTTGTCTTCCTGAAAGGAGGGGACTCGGCACCGATCCAGAGTGGATATTGTATCTACGCCCCACAGAGGGCGTGCTCGGAAGGAAGGATGAGGCACCAAGAGAAGACACCGGACGGCCAGATCCAGCAGCGACGATACAGTAAAAAACAGGGTTCATATGAGTGTAACGCATAAGAACTTTTCATATGACGTCGCCATTTACTTTTTTGTCGCGATATCATAGAAAAAACATGGAAATCAAGGCCTACAAATAGCGACCTGCTTTTAAGCATTTTACTGTCGCTTCTGTTTCTTGTGCACATTCCCTTTCTACCTACAATGAACAGTATAATGAAGCAATCTCTGATTAAAATAAGAAGATAAAAAGGTAAGCCTTTACAAGAACATTTTGTAAAAGCTAAATTGCGATACATTCACATGACTTTCTCTACTTTTATCATTTATTATTGGGTATAAAAACTATTTTACTACGACTCATTTTCCTATCTACTACATTTTAATCCAAATAAACCTTTGCAGAAATAGCTATATTATACATTTCGTTACAGACACCAAGGGAACATCGATAGTCAAATGTTTAAGAACTGGACACTATACGCTGACCTTAAAACTCCATTCTGTTTCATGCAATCGCCAGAAACAACTGAGTGCTGAAAGGACTAATGAATGAACAAGTATTCAACAACTCAACCTTTAATAACGGATATCTCAGACATGGCTTATGCCCTAAATATCTTATTTCAAGTAAATTGTGCGTTTTAAAGAGGTCTACAGTTTTTGTGTAGTACGTTTTCGTCTATCGCTTAACGTTTAGCAGTTGTACAAAATTATACAAAATTTCTTCTAACTGAAGTGGAGTTCACAGGCTATTCCTAGAAAATTCAAGATGTTCATTTTATTTGTATTTTTTAATATACTATATTATAATCAAAATCGTTGGAGCCATTTTTTAGAAAACCAAACATTTCTAAAATTGTTGCATGTAAAGGGTTGTTTGGGCAGCGGGTTTTTCTTGAAAATCTTCGTGTCGCATCCTTGGAAGGTACTGAACCTAAATACCAAGTTTGTACTTATCCGAATTTTCGTTTTTGTTATGCTGTTTTCTCTCTCTCTCTCTCTCTCTCTCTCTCTCTCTCTCTCTCACACACACACACACACACACACACACATATTCACACACTGACTGACGGGCAGACAGACAGACAGACACACACCGCGCGCACGCTATCTCTCCCTCTCTTTCTTTCTCTCTCTCTCTCTCTCACACGGACCTTTTTCTAAAGATGATTTTTCTGGATTCAGGGGGTCTCAAAGCATGTGTTTCCGGGAAATCTCGGTATCGCATTTTTGGGTGGAATACAATACTTCCCCTAGGTACTTACTATACATAGTAGAGAAATGAAGTGAATGTAAAATGCCATAAATGTTGTATTGTTAACATTGTTTTTATTCAAATAGATTGCAGAAAAAATAAACACTAAATTTGTGAATAAGCTTATGAAGATGATGAAGACATTCCTCGTGTAAATTGGACCACAACTGATACTCAGGCTTTGACTTGTATCTTGAATATTTCATGTTTTGGAAAAATGCAAAAATGGACACACTATAAGGCTTTAAGGATCCACTCATTGAGCATCTCAATATTAATACATCTTAAAAAGTGGCAGAATGCAAAAATTATAGTCATGTGATGTGCATTGCTCTTAAGTGTATTTATAGAGGGTGGAAATGGTGCAAATCAAAACAGACATAGGAATTTAACATGACAAATAAGTTTTTCTCTAATACTCTCTTGTTCTTAACTTCAAACAAAAATCACACAAGTCTGTTGTAATGAGAGTTAAAAAGCGAATTCGAACACAATATTAAAAAATTAATTCTAGTTACCAATCCTTTCTATCAGCAGTGATCAATTACTTCCTATACACACAATTATGTGAGTAGTCTAAGCTCCCATAATCTGTGTTTCGTCTTCACGCGGTTATCTGCACGCTCCACTTTCCTCTTCTTCTTGCAGCTTCTACGCAAGTGATACAGCCTACTCAAACACATTTCTTAAATGTGCAATGAACTCCATAATGTGTACTAAACCTCTGTCCTATAATGATTGTCATTTGTTGCGTACTTGTGGCCAGTCATGACACGATAATCAAACAACATTAATGATGTTACATTTGTTTATTTCTACCTAGCCCATAACCCAGTTATATATGTACGTAAAAATGTGAAGGAAGCTCAGAATAAAGAGTTCCCCTACTTGGTATAGCTAGGAATAACTTGTAACTAAAACACGAGAATATCTCTTTGGCTATTTTATTTCTCCCATTATAACGTTTTTTAATAATATAAATGTTTGTGTCACCCAGTAATTACTACATAATTAGTGAAATATAATGCATATTGTCTCCTGTTTCAATTCTTGAAAAGTATTGTAACATTACAAACCATGACGTATTGGCATTGTTTAAATTTTTCCCCCACTTATGAAAATGTCTTTACATCGTACAAAACAACGTTATAGTCATCTCTCCTTGTCCGCTAGCCCTGTCTACTTAGCACTTCAAGTTAAATAATTTTGAAAAGTTACTCACCAAAGCTGTTGCTATATAAATTTTGACTAGACCGAAAAAATAGTGCACCTTGACTCATATTCCGTGTTAGCATGCTATCGGTAGACATGCCTCTCGGCGTCTCATCGACGTGATCCTCTGCCAAGACACCCAAGCCAGGCCAAACTGAATAATTGTCCATTACTCCGTTGCAGTGCCGACGCCTCACTATTGGCGACTTCATTCGCCAATGACATACTCCGACGCCGAAGCCGCGTCGTCTTGAATATGTCATTCTGCTACTACGGACATGATTGAACTTGTGAAAGGGAGATAATGGTACAATACTCCCCCATGACGAAAGCAGGCAGCAGTCCAGTGACAACGGGTGAGACAACACCAATCACACGATACAGGACATATAAAATTAAAAGATTATTATTTGAGGGTAGCACAACGAAATAGATCAAGGTGTAGACCGCAAGGCAAAATAAAAGAAGCAGCCATTCAAAAGGGAAAAGCAAACATTACAAGCCCACAAACATTTTGAAAGTTAAAACCGGGGAAAGCATACAATTTTATAACACATTAAAAGTGTGGAAAAAGGAGATACATAAACACATAAAAGAAACGCAATAAAATGTAAAAGGCCATGAAAATAAAGCACATTGATGAAACAAAATAACAAATTCATCAAATGGCCAATAATGGTTATTACAAACCCTAGAAGAGACTAAATTTATAAAAAGCCTTAGAGTAATAAAATAAGAAAATAAAACAAAAATAACACATACATAAGGAAAAATTTAGGAGATCTAATGAACAAACACATAGAAACTTAAGCCTAAATAATTATATACTCTACAATTAACCTAAATACAGAACAATAACACAATAAATATTATTAAATAAATATCTATATGTATATAGTGGGCGCACTTAACCTATAACAATTCTATGAACTAAGGTAAGAAATAAAAACCATCTCGAGGACAACACATACACACAAAAAAGAAAAGAAAACTACAAGGGAAAAAGGGAAAAGAACATGAATCAGAAAAAGTAAAAATATAACCATTCGCAGCTCAAGCAAAGAGAAAAAAACACCAGGCTCGCATGTGAGAAGACGAGCAAAAATGCGAGCATGGGTTCAAAACCCCAGGCTGAGAATGGTCAGCTAGACGCTGAGCTATTACAATTTAAGTAGTAGGCACAGGCTTCAATTGAGAAGCTTGTGCAGTAGTTAGCTTTCCGGAAGCACAATTTTGAATCTGAAAGGAAACAAAATTTACAACTTCAACGACCCGGAAGGGGCCAACATACCGTTCTGTCAACTTTTTGGCGAAGCCTTGAGAACATTACTCTGAGGTGTGACCGTAACATCACCAAATCCCCAATGCGAAAGGTTGCCGGACGACGATTAGAGCTGTAACGCACGGAACGACGTTGATAATCTCGCCTCAATGCATCAAAAGCCGCCTTCCAGCGATGAGAAAGTACTGCAGGGTCACATGTATTTGAACGCAGATCAGCCAACTTCCAATGATTAGACAAAGGACATACGGGCACAAAATTAAACATCAATCGAAAGGGTTCGAACCTCTTGATATGCCTCGTGAATCGATGTATTAAAAGCAAATTGGAAGTCGGCTAGTAAAGTATCCCATGACCGATGATCGTTTGAATGAAAAGAAATTAAGACATCCTTCAACGTCCGATTTACCCGCTCAGCCAAGGAGGGCTGCGGATAATATGGAGAAGTACGCACGAATTTAATGCATCTTTCAAAAATAAAGGTACGAAAGCTCGGCGCGCGAAAATAAGAGGCATTGTCCGATACGACAGTTGTTGGTATACCAAATGATGCGAATATAGAGGATAACACGGAGGACGACGTAAAGGCCGTAACTGCACTAACTGGTGTGAGCCAAATAAACTTAGTAAATGCATCATAACGACGCACAAATAACTATGACCGCGAACAGTACGAGGTAAAGGCCCCATATAGTCAATAAATAGGCGCTCCATGGGATAACCTGAAACACTGGACGCTAGCAAATCCAAACGGGCATTTTGAGGAGGTTTAGCTCCCAAACTAAGATCACAGGATTTAACAAATTTGGCGATATCACTGTACATGCCGCGCCATACAAAATACTGTCGGATCTTTTGTTTTGTCTTAAACACCCTCAAATGAGCTCCAAACGGAGAAGTATGAAAATACGATAACACAACCGGTAGCAGTGCTTTTGGAAGTAAAATACTCGACAAACTTGAGCGTGGAAGACACGCATATAACATGCCATAATCAAATTGATATCCAGATTGTCGCCAAAGTGGGGCCAACTCCTTATCATCTTACTGATGCTGAGAAAGACTGGTGAAAATTTCTGGAAAATCCCGTGAAAAAACCGTCAATGCCGCAAGCAAAGGAGTACCGGATTCGGTCGAAGGTTCAGAAAACATACGCAATAATGCATATGCTACTGAATTTTCCGAACTCTTAGTATATGTAACCGTAAATTGAAAGGCGCTAAGCTTTACTGCCCATCTAGCGATTTTTCCGGTTTGGCGTGCTTGCGATAAAACCCGCATGGTTGCCTGATTGTCGCACTCCAGATGGAAGTGACGGTGCTCAAGAAACTGACAGAATTTGTCAAAGGCATTGAGGACGACTAAAGCTTCTAACTCAAACGATGACAAGAATCTCTGCGCCAAAGAAAGGCAACGTGAAGTGTAATATAGGGGTTTACGCGCTCCCACTGGTCCTTGCAATAGTACTGCTGCGACTGCAAAACGGGATGCGTCAGTTTGCACTACAAAATCCTGTTCGAAGTCTGGCGTAGTCAAAACAGGAGGATTCATAAGGGCATTTTTCAATGTATATAAAGGCGTGTTCCTGTTGAGCTGTCCATATCAATTTTACTCCTTTCCGCCGAAGCACGTGTAACGGTTCTGCAATGTGTGCAAAATGTAGAATGAATTTCGCAAAAAAGTTGGCCATCCCTAAAAAGGACGCTAATTTTTTCGCGGTAGTAGGTACTGGGATGTTCCGCACTGCTAAAGAGCGATCAGGGTCGATTGAAATCCCCCTAAGTGAAACAATTTGTCCCAAAAAGGAAAATTGCGAAACTGCGAACTTAAGCTTGGACGGACTCACTGTCAGCCCCGCCGTTGTAAACACGTCAAGACCAATCGAAGATGTTGAAGATCTGTATGAAAATCCGGGGAATAAGTGACCAAATCATCAAGATAGTTAAAAATGAACTTAAACTTAAATTGATGAAAAACCTGATCTAAAAATCGTCACAGAACCTGTGCGCCTATCGATAAACCAAATGGGACGCGAACAAATTGAAACAAATTCCAAGGTGTGGAGAAAGTCGTTAAATGTCTACAAGATTTTTCTAACGGAATTTGATAATATGCTTGGTTCAGATCAAGGGTAGTAGATACCGTTGCCCTCCTGAAATAATCTGCCGATGTATATAAATCTGGCAACGGCATTGCGTCCAAAATGATGCAAACGAAAATCATTATTAGGTTTAGGGACTAAAAGCATGGACTAGAATAAGCACTATTGGATTTCTCAATATTTACCTGAGGAAGCATGTCGTCTACTTGGTACGCAAATCTCCAATTAAGGAGGGGTAACACGGTAGGATGGAGACCAAACTGGAGTTGTATCAGATAACTGAATAGAGTATTCCGTATCCCGGACTATGCCAAATTCTTCAGTCAGAATAGTCGGAAATTGCTCCAAAAGCTGTGAAATCTGCACACGAGACGATGGCGATAAATCCAATAAATTCAAGTCTGTGCTTTTGGAATCCACACCCGCAAAAATTGACGTGCATTGCTGAGGGGAACCTAAAGCAAAAGGAATAAGGACAGAAGGACTAAAGGGAACACTCACCGTAAAATTCTCATAATTTAATGCCATTTTCGTTTTATACATAAACGACGATCCCAAAGTTAATGGATACGGTAAATGTTCCGTAACATGAAACTTGATTTCCCACGAAAATAAAGATAATTTAATATGAAGCATTACAAATCCCACAATTCGTAAAGGCTCTCCTGAAATCATGGTACCACACTCGTTTACCGTCTGAAAATTACGACGAAGTTTAGTTGGGATGGTTTACCAAAATGTTTTATCAATCAAGTTAAATGCCGAGTCAGAGTCTAACAATTGGGACACAAGATTCGGTACACTAAATCTGAACTGAGGTAACGTCAGAAATGGAATTCCATAAAGTTGGGAAGGGGCGTTAAATTGAGTATATACTGCCAAAAAAGGTGTTGCAATTTTGCGACGTAAATTGAAGTTTACATCTAAAGCAAAATCTATAAGCATGACCCGCTTTCCCACAAAGTGTACAAGAACGTGGTAACGTATCTCTAAAACCCACCTTTGAAGAATGAGAAGCGGTTGATAAATACTGAGATCGCGGCTGAGAATGATTATTTAATAGTAAAGAATGTTTATTTACAGGTAAAGAAGCTACAGTTGACTGTGTCTCAACCGAAATTGGGAATTTTGCACTTTGCGATAACTGTAATGGTCGCTGATCGGAAATGGAATTCGGACACGGTGCTTCAACTGTTTGTTGTAACTTAGTAACTAACTAATCTAAGCAAATTTACACTGCAATCCCGTATATATTAAAGCCAGAAACAATCAATTGACGTATCTGTTGTTGAAAATCTGAAAGCTGAAAGAGACGCGAAAAAAAATTAACGCGATCTATAAAGGTAATTAATCAAGTCTTCTGTGTCTTTCTGAGGCGGATAATAATATTCAGAGAGAAAATGTATACGAATCCGAGTTGCAAAAAAGTCTAAGACAGGAGAATGAAAGGTGCAAAGGTCATTTGCTTGCTGCAAGGCTGAACGTAGCAAACAAAAAGACTAATTTTTCCCTCCACCACTGTAAGAAGTAAAGTGTAAAAGTTGGTAACTTGAAATGTGGATAGAGAACATGCCTGGACTAAACGAAGAAAAAACTTTTAAAATTCCAATGCTTGTGGTGCATCATTCACTACGTAATGTGCTTCATCTATTAAATTTTGCGCAGGATGTTGAATACGCAAAGAATGAAAGGAAAATCGCGACGCCAAAGAAGGAAGCGTAGTGGATTTTCACTATCAGTAGGTACTATAGAAACAGGCACATTAACCTGTTGCCCAGACATCTGCTTTTTCTGCTCAATACTAGCCGATGAAATATCGCCCAAACCAAATATTACTTCCTCTTAACAGTAACTAATAAATGAATTACAACTATCCGGGCTTGTAGGCCGTGGTCTAGAAGGCATCGTGGATACCGATGTTTCGCCAAGTACAGCGCTTGGCATCTTCAGGGTGAAGTGATTCAGTGTCTGCGGTGGTCGGAGTCTGAATGAGTGCCTTCCTTCACACAAAACTATCTTTGTCAAGGAACATTTTTCGTTCATTTTAGATTTTCTCAAAAATGGCCCTAACAGCTGAATAAAATACCACACAGTTAAGATACTTACATGACGAGTAAAATGTATAATGACTTAAGTTTTCTGTGAATTGCTTATGACCTCCTCTTAATTCGGTGGTAATTTTGTATAATTTTATATAACTTGTAAACCATAAGAAATAGACAAAATATTACTGCAAGAAAAGTAGACGTTTTTTTTTTAAAAAAATACAGTTTATTTCAAATAATTAGCCATTTCCGAGAAAACGGTTGTTAATGCTTTGAATTCTTCAATAATTTTGTCAGTTGATTGTTGCTATATAATGGAAGTATTATAGAATTTTAGGACAGAATAGAGCGATCCGATTTTTATATATTTAACTTTCACTTCGGTTTTGTATATCCCCCCTTGTACCTCCAACGAAATGTATTAGAATGAAGTAGATGGAAAAATAAGACTAGTTTGTAGAAACTATATCAAGTAAACGATAGTGAGTAGTGAAATCATGCGAATATGACACGTCACATATTTTCTTTTGTTTCTTGCTTTCTTTTTATGGTTTGGCGCATTGATTTATTTACACGTTCAGTCGCGAAAGGATCATGTGGTCGCACTAAAATGTTGGGAGTGTAGAGCTGTTTCCAGGAAATATCAAATGCGTTTTTAAAAGCCAGAGAATGTAGTGTTTATTTTTATACGAGTAAGTGGGGTTCATGAAAAACAAACAGTAAATAAAGATCAGCGGTTTTTCAGAAAACTCCCGATGTTATATAGTATCTGCTTTAATCTCTGAGGAAGAGAGATTAAAGAGAGTTTTGGTAGGAAATGAAGAAAGGAGAATTAACTACTGTATTCCATCTCTATTGCCTCAACATCACTCATTTTCTTACAGATCTTGGTTGGATTCCGTGTACATATAACCGTCCCAGGCGAAAACACCTTTACCAAGACACAAAATCTCGTTCCTAATAGAAGAACCCAGCCCTGTTTCCTGAAGTTTCCAGCATCCAGCAGATCATGTTAAGAACCAGCTACATCCATGTACCGTAGACTCACTCACTAAGTTGATCCTCGTAACAGGGCCACCGTTATTCGGGAGCAAGTGCTTATCCACCAACACGGCGTGATGGCAAACTTTCCAGAAATCCTAATAGTAATTTTTGGTATAGGAGAGTATAATCATACTTTGAATATTGAGTAAAAATTTTAATCCCTGAGGCTTTCCAAGGGTAATAATTTTCGTGATACTTTAAATATATGTCAATCTCTGTTGCATTCAGTAACACTATTCTACAAAACCACAAATCAGAGTAATTATTTTAATATAATATGTAGATTTATTGTTCCTGGAACGAACGTGGTGGCACCACTGCCGGTTTTCTTGGAGCTAATGGATATAAATAAACTGAAATTGATGGCAGGTAGTATAAGTGTAAATTGAAATGTGTGCAGAAACGGAAGAAATGTTTATTCCTAAAGGCGTTCTAATGAATCCTCAGAGTGTACTGAATTCATTGGTCCCTAAAAAGCTGTGGTTTTCTATGCGATAAAGAGTACAAGTCATTTTGTGAATGGAGAAAACGAAGGAACTGAAGGGAGTTAACAAAGATACGATTCTAACATCTAATGTATCCTTAAGAAAAGAAAAGTAAATGCAGACCATTGTGATATCATTCTATGTTAAGGATGACATTGTGGGATATGAATCTATTGTGCAATAAATTGTTGAGAATTAATTCTTTTAATCAGATTATTGAAGTCTGGCTTCAGAAATGAAATAAAAATATTGTAGCAATGAATTAAAACCTTTTTAACTCCCTGCGTGATTAAAACCAGCAATTAGGCTGCTAGAAACGACGAAGCAAACACTGGATTATTTTGTAGTACCGGGTAAAATGTGTTTAATTGGTAGTGTGTGACGGTTCAGCACATAATTTATCGATCAAGCGATAACATCCGCGTTATCCTAGTTCATGTTTTGTCGGTGGATGGGATAAGTGTATTTATTGTGTTTTTTTCTCGCCGGTCGCTGCGCTACGGTCGCGTCTTTAGGTTGATTGAAGTCGAGATGGATTTGCGAAAGCTAGTTCGATTTTCTCCTCGGACGATATGCACGGATTTCGGAGTAAGATTCCATTATTGCAGTAGTTGCCGACTTGCATTTTATCCAGGGGCTTTGCTGACATAACCTCTATTTGGGCTTTCTTATTGTATTTGTTGTATTTTAATATAACAATTTTAAACAATTAGTGTGTACGCGGAGCCACGAATGGCGGTTAGGCCAGATCCAAATTTCTTGTGTTAGGTCAGTTTATGATTTTCGATATCGTATTATTAGTCTTCTTTCATTTTAGTTGTGGTTGTTATATTCTTGTGGATCATCTTTAGAGTTTATTCAAATTGTTAGTTTTTTTATAGCCTATAAAAATATTAGGGTTTTATTGTAACCTTTATTTAAAGTCCTTATCTGATATTTTAAACCTTGTCAGTAATGCCGACTTTGTTGAATGGCCTACCATTTATCTGTGAGGTGGAATGGGCTGTTACCGCCAAGTTAAAGGTATCGTAAAAACCTGCGCACTACAGTTTTCTTTCCTACTTTTATTCTGTTACCCTGAATTTTTACTACCAAGTGTGTAATATTTCTATACTCAGTAGACCCCTGTTTAACTGAATTCCAAGGGACGGAAAAATAGTCAATTCGCTTTAGCGAAGTTTGAATTAACGAAGTTTTGTAAAAATAGTCCCGTATTTTCTGAAATGGTAAAATACGACTGTTTAGTTCACTTTCTCTCTTGTTATGCATACCACGAATGAGGATGTTCCACTTTCATGACCTCTAAGAAAAACTAAAAATAACTGCTGTATACGGTATATCTGGCGTTTGATTAATTGAGAAAGTATACTGTCAAATGCTTGTCTACGAGGGGTATATTTAAGTAAGGTCCGCTGCCCCGTATCGTTGGAAGAATCAGGCAACTGTACTTTCGCGCATGCGCACTCAATCCCGGAATCCCTTGCACACAGTGACACAGCAGTTGGAGTCAGGTAGGCAGTGAGTGTGGACCGTAGTGTGTGATGGAAAAGTTTACGACGATCGCGCGGCCCGCCGGGTGTGAAATCAGATCGGTCATTGGATTTTTGATAGCAAGGAATACGACGGCGTCAGAAATTCATCGCCAGATTAGTGAAGTTTATGACCCCAAAGCCATGAGTGATACCAAAGTCCGTAGGTGGGTGAGGTTATTCAAGGCAGGCAGAGAGAACGTGCATGACGAACCGCGCTCGGACCGGCCATCTGTCATTAGCGAGGATCTTGTGCGTGCCGTAAACACCGAAATTCGTGCCAACCGACGGTTCAGCGTTTCCACACTGTCATTGCATTTTCCGCAGGTTTCAAGGTCTGTTCTGTACACAATTCTGTCAGAAATCCTGCGCTACAGAAAATTGTGCAATCGATGGGTTCCTAAGAAGCTGACAGAGGAACACAAAGAAAAGAGATGTGCCAGTGCTCTGACGTTCTTGACCCGATACCACGAGGAAGGTGATGCATTGTTGGACCATATCATCACGGGGGATGAGACGTGGGTGTCCCACGTGACCGTTGAATCCAAGCAATAGTCGATGAAGTGGCGACACACGACTTCTCCGACGAAAGTGAAATTCAAGCACTCATTCTCAACTCACAAGGTCATGGCAACAGTCTTTTGGGACAGATGTGGTATTCTGCTTGTGGAGTTCATGGATCCTTGGACAACAATCAATGCAGCCATGTATTGTCAAAATTTGAGGAAACTTCGCCGTGCAATTCAGAATAAACATCGCGGCCTGCTGTCTGCCGGAGTGATTCTCTTGCACAATAATGCAAGGCCCCACACCGCTGCTCAGACACAAGCTCTCATTGGATCCTTTGGTTGGCAGCAGATCAATCATCCTCCCTACAGACCCGATCTTGCTCCTAGCAACTACCACCTCTTCCTGCATCTGAAGAGGTTCCTCGGCGGCAAGCGTTTCCAGACGGACGATGAAGTGAAAACAGCTGTTACGAATTGGCTTGCCTCGCAGGCGGCGGACTTCTATGACGAGGGACTACAAAAACTTGTCCCTCGTTACGACAAATGTCTCAACAACAACGGCGACTATGTGGAGAAATTGCTGAATGTATGAAGAATTGAATAAAAATTATTTGACGAAAGTATGTCTCGTAGTTCTTTTACAATGACGAACCGGACCTTACTTAAAAAATACCCCTCGTATTTTTTTAAACACTACTATTTGAAACAATATTCTACTCATTGAATTAGTGAGTCGTATAATACAACAAACAATATTTTTAAGAAACAATTTAATGTAATGTTCTTTTAACACTAATTTTAATCCGAACAGAAGTTTTAGTTACAACTCTTATCCATTACACATTTTGGTTCTATAATTTGAAAAAAATCATTAATTGTTGTTTGGTGGACCGTTGGTCGTAATATTATGGCACTCTCTGAAGATACCACATCCAGGGCAGCCTGAAATGCCATGGAGACAACGAAAGTGGCAGCAAATCTCTCGAGAACAGAAATTTCAGCGGCAAATTCAGCGCGAGATCGCGGTGTCGTATCTTCATGTTCCACCTCAGAAGATGACAGTAAAAATTATCATTCTCTTTTTTTATTTTATTTATGGACGCTCTTTAACTGCAGTGGTCCTTAGCGTCCCATTCCATATTGGGCGTGAAAGACCGGTAATTTTGCTCAGAGGCCTCTTTATCAGGCTTGAGGTTCTTTTACGTGCCATAAATCTACGACACGGGACCACCGGCTTTACTTCCCTTCCGAAGGAAGCCATGCTAAGGATTTTTACCCCTGAAAAAATCCATCACCCTCCGCTGGGCTTGAACCCGAGACCTCGCGAACTAGAGGCTAGCATGTAACCACTACAACACGGAGGACGACAGCAACATACTCTTCTGTATAATCAGCAGATGACTGATTCTTCAGCAGCACAGATGTTGTTGTCCACCTACATCCATTCTTCCATAATGACGGTACAAGAGGGCACCAACCAGGTGTAAGAGTGTAGAAGAGCATTATCAGAATCCTAATTGTATTCACATTATAAGTTCAGATGTGGATCATCGGTTTCCTCTTCAGTTTCAGCGGCGTTATCAGTTGTCAGATTTGCCTCTATTTTTTGTTTTGAACTTATAATCGATGAGAGAGTACATTTCGGAATCTGAAAGTGTTCTGCAACCCGTGTCTTCTCTTCCTATTGACCATAGTAAAGCTTTCTATTTTTGTTTCAGCGTGAGAGCATTATGAGCACGTTTTTTCTGTCGGTGGCATAGGGAGTGATGGAGCGAAAGGGGGAAACAATTCACTGTTCACAAGCAGACACACACAGCTCTCTGAATTGTTGTGAGTTGCGCGCCGTGTGCGGTCTGCGGACAAACCCCCTCTTTTCCCGCCCTTGCACTATATGCTGTGGAAGTGATACGTAAGCAGTAAGTAAGCAATCAGACCAATCTTTGAGAAATTACGGTACAGTATTACGTGAAATGCGTAACGGAAAATACCGCAGTGCACAGTACAACGTACATATTCGGCTTAAACGAAAAATAACGCATGTAGTATGTAAGAGGGGACCAAATTTTAGTTCGTACTACGAATTATCCGAAATTCGGTTTAAGCGGTAGATTTTTTCATGTAATTCGGCAGGGACCGAGCAGCTACTACGGATTAACGGAGTTTTCGGTTAATCCGATTTCGAATTAGCAAGGGTCTACTGTAATTGTATTCGGCAAACCATCATTGTCTTAACATTGTAATATTTTAAATCAGTATTCACCTTCCTGTTAACTAATTAGTTATTGTACGACACTCAACGCACTAAGATATTGTTATTAAAGGGCAATTTTCTTGACTTCCGTGTTTTATATGTATATTCCTGGGAGGAAGTTCAATTACTCCGTAGTGAGTTTACATGACCGCTTTTTCTCGATCCGAACGCTTCCATGTTAGACTCCTCCACATCTAAATGTGAGTAAAAGAAGGAATGCAGGTAGTTCAACTATTTTATTTTGTTATACGGACGCCAGTAGTGTGGGCTAAAACGAAAAATCATTAAAACGTTTCGAGGTTCTTTCAGCGAATCAAATTCTTATTTCGTGAAATTATTGGGTGTGACTATTACTGCACTACCTCACGCTCTTCTTCCTTCCGCCGGGTCCCCGTACAGTGATATAGATTTCTACTCTGGGATCATGCACAGATAGCACTCTAGATCAATAACGGTCGTATTGATACAGATGTCTACGCCGCGTGTACGAATTTCCACCAAAAGGTATGTGAAAATCTTTATTCTCTTCACTCAAAGACACTGTCAAAGGCGTTGCCGTGTTCAAATATGTCACTAGTGACGCCCACACTTGCTATCTGGAAATTACCTGTAACAAATGACTACCACTACCAAAAGCAGCTAAACGATAATATATTTCCTGTTTCGATACTTTATGGCAGCGTGACATTAGGGATAGGTTTGCAAACGCATAACATATATATTTATCTACTTATATAGCCACAGTGCATGAGGAACTCGACGTATTGTCAATATTAACACGAAGATGAGCTTCTTCCCAACTCCATCCAACCATCCTTCCGTCCGTCCATATCTACCCATCAAAGAGTATGTGCTTCTCAGAGCATTTGTGCAGAGACAAATGCAATGATTGCGTACATTTCCCTAATAGTGTGCAAACTGCAGTGAGTTTCATTACCTTTATTGTCTCGTGTGATCCAGTAATTTTTCTTCAACCAAATATTTAATAGGTCTAAATAAATTTAAAATTTTTAAGTTTACTTTCTACAGTAGAGTTACATAATTAACACAATCTTAATGAACACATATTGGACACGCCGCTAGCCCAGCCCACGATAGCTTAGTTACATAGCTCCCTCCTCAGAGCTGGTCATCTCGAGTAGCTCCACAATGTGGAGCAAGGCGCTCAAGATTAACTACCACTAGATTCCCTGGAGGTTGACACCCAGTCCGGCATACCACATCGTTGATACGAGTGAGATTATCTTTACGGGCCATCCCAGGAACATCATAACCTCAGCAACTTACCTTTAGTCCCCTAGATCGATAGAGCCGCACGAGATCACCCGCCTGGAATCCAACACACACGCGGCCATAACACGACTTCATCCGGCCACTTTACAGCTTCAGGTGTTTCCTGGAGAGTTGGTGGATGTTGTCCAGCCTGTCCGTTAGCGCCCAGACATTAACCATTGATATATGGTGAGCATCAGGTGGCGTGCCGGATAACAGACCTTGGTACTGACACCAGCTCTCCAACTGACTTCAAAAGTGTAACCAACAAAATCGGCACGAAACTTTTCCAAGGTCTTATTTACATGAAGGTGCCTTCCAAAGGTACTGACGTGGGTCCCCTCGAGAACTCCCTTCACCTTACTACTCGGGAGCACGGGATGTTCCAGGTTGAATTTCCCATTTATGGATTCCTTAACTCTATTTAACGCAGCATTGCTGCCCCAATAGCTCCTACAGAACCGTCTCCTGGGAGTGAGGTAGCTCACGCAGTTTGTTCGCCAGAACTTTATCCGAGAAGATTGGTCCAAGGTCGTCCCAACCGATTTCAGGTTGCATTGCACCAGACGTAAGGCTGTAGTACTCTCCTTCGTCTACACATAACGGTTGTAATTTTCTTGGATGAGTGTTCGTATGAGAGCGTCTGCTTCAGAGATGCGACTCCTTTCCCGATGATACAAGATGCAGCGAATTGAAGTGATGACGGCCGAAGTGGTCCTCTTTAAGTCGTCCCTTAGTACATTTCCTGGTTGCTCGCATTTTGCCCTTAGCTGTCCGGGGTTTCGCAACTCCAGCACGCATATCTCCCGCCCCCACTTATACGTCGTTAAGCTGTTATTGTTGGTTTTCTTTCATTCACTCTCTCACCGGGTTGGCTGTTCCATCCGGCATCTTTGTTGCTATATTGTGAAGGACAGCTCCAGAGGTCATCGACGTCATGGGTTTCCGCTAGGAGAAGCTGCTGTTTCACCTCCCGGTCTTATGCGCCGCTGATAAATGTGTGGGCATGTTCTCCGGAAATAAAGTCTTATGGTAAATCCAACGGAGCCCAGTGTACCAGAGGCTATTTCCATGGGGAATTGCCGTAAAGTCTCGCCCGGTTGTAGCGCACTTGATTTCAGCTAGGTCTGATAAAAGACGGCAGGCGATGCTCTTCATAACGCCTCTCCAACAGTTTAATTAAGTCGTCAGCCGAGCCTCCGGGAGAATTCAAAGAGTTGGCTGCTTGTCCCTGCAGGGCAGCCAGAAGTTATGTCGTCTTTTCCGGTGATACCTATCCATTGTGGTAGCAATGTTCCTCAAGCTGCCGCTTAATCATCGTCAACCACGTGGTGCCGTCGAATTTTGCCATCTTAACCGGTCTCATTATAGTACAGACGGCTCCAAATGTTTTCCGTTTCAACGGAATCGGGGAAAGCGGGGTGTCTTATCGAGAGGTTATGCCAGGTGTCTTAGCTCATCCTACTCTACAAGGGAGACTAATGGATGTAACAGGCTAAAGAAAATATCGTTTCAACACATTTCCCTTAGACTTGGCTGTAAGAATGTGATAACCAGGGTTAGGATTTTTAGGTGCAAATTTCAGATGAAAACAAGAAGGGAAAAGGTGCTCAAATAAGGTGAAAAAAGGACAATAAGGTGCTGGTTTATGTAAGGGGATGCTCAACTGAAATTGCTATTTTCTAAACTATCCATTCAACTGGGCTGAAATATTAACCACAGTCAGTCTCCTTTATATATAATTGTTTTGTGAATTTCAATCCAAAAACGTAATTAGTTTTAAAGTTATTAATTTGAAAAATATAACATTATGGGTATATGTAAAATGCAACACATGATGCATTTTTCAAAAATAAATCTTATTTTGCTTTATGTCAAGGAACTATAAATCTGTCATATAATATTTTTCTACCATTCTTAGTTTAAGAAAAAAATATTTTGCAGTTTTGTATTTGCATTTTTTTTCGTTTTGTCTTGTATACATTGTTATCTTCAAAAATTAGTAGCGCAAAAACTATTCATTACACAGAAAAATTACATGACAGTTTTATTTACTTGGGTTTTTGAAATAAGCATAAAAATGTCAATATGAATGGATGAAAACTACATCGTGTGGAACATTTTGAATAAACAGAAATGCTGAAAATAAGAAACGCCTTAAAATCAAGTTTTAAAAATATAAACAGCTAGCAACCAAATGCGCAAGGCTATATAAAAAGTCTCGTAACGATCCTGAAGCGTTCGCTAGGTCAAAAATAAAAGTGGATTCTAAAACTACAAGCAATGGAGATTTCGTGGGAACACACACACACACACACACACATATATATATATATTAGATTTTGGGTTAATTTAAGTTGTGCATTCTCTTTACTAATTCAACGATTTCTCTTTCCTCTATTCTAATTTATTGAACTACAAGCAAATACATAAAATTATCACTCATCAAAAAAGGAAAAAACATGAAGCTGTTGTACTTCAAGACATTAAGCATCTCCACATTTAAAAGTAAGTCTGTTTCTATTAGGAATAGAATGTCTTTGTAGATGCTAAAGCTTCTTTCAACATCCACAGAAACCACTGGGGCAAACCTTGTATTCACTTGGAATGGCAACTCTACAGATGTGGCTAATTCCTCAATGTCTGGATTTTTCTGAAGACTAGATTCAAGTTTGTCTTTAGCAAAGCCATCTAACTGCTCCCTCACGGAAGTAAAAGTATCCTATTGTTTTTCCTTTTGCAGACCTTGTTCTTCCAATCGTTTAATAGCTGCAGGCAGGTGCTTGTAACTATGGACAAAATATAGTTCTGTCTGCAAATTATGTATTTTCCCCGGTGACAAAAGTTGCTGTGCCTTGAAAATTGCACCTGCGACGGTGGATCCAAAGAAAGCACAAACTCTTTAATTTTGTCAAAATTCTCACACAACATAGCAGCACACTCAATCTAAGATCCCCAGCGAATAATGACCGGGAAATTTGGAAGGGGCAGGCCAGTGATTTCCCTGTAGTAAACAACACGGCTCGGAGCTTTCAGTAGAATCTTCTTCAGGACAGAGATGAATTGATTTGCGAAATCATATTTGTTCCGTATGGATTCACAAACCCTGTGAAGGGCGTGAGCCAAGCATGTCACATGTTTCAAGTTAGGAAATAAAGGTTTCAATTGGTTAACAGCTGAAACCATGTACGGAGCCTGGTCCGTAACCACAAGAAGTTTTTCGATACCAGGAGGCCAGAGTTTTTGGCAGAAGTCCATAATGGATTGCATTACTGTACTGGCATTAGCTTTCTGCAGCTCGTACATTTTAACAACATGGCTTAACTTTCTCCCCTGCTAAAGGAAAAACTAAAATGTTCAAAACATATCGTTCCATTCAGTCTATGGTTTCATCCACAATGATTCCCACAACGCAAACAGACTCTTTTTCCTTGATTCTTTGTATCGTTTCTTGGTAAACAGGCTCCATGTAGTTTTTTCTTAAAGTACTCTCATCGGTGTTGTTTGATGTGATCTCGCTGGTGTTTTTCATCTAACAAAATTTCTGAATCACAAATAGTACATCGCATGGCAGTTCCATCAGTGTCTATGATATCTTGTTTGAATTCCTCAACCAGAACAATAAATCGAGCACTGGACACCTTTGTCATGATAAAATGTAGTACTAGTACACTCGTTTGGACAGCTAACACTAGTTCACTTGCTAACACAATGCGACTGTCACACAACTCACTCTTGCGCCCATTCGCTGTCCACATTCTCTTGTAACACCACGACAATTACCAGAATGTTCTCATTCATGCTGGAACTTCAGTCTCAGCGATTTCTAGTAGTTTCGAGCAGAACCCAGTCCTAATAATTCTCAGAAATGCGCGGGTGAGGTTACTGCCGTCTCTGTGTGCCCAGTCTTCGCCTCCACGCAAACAGAGGACGTCTCTCACAGACTAACCCACATTCACGAAAAGCACGCTACTGATTCTGGTGAGATACAATCACTCATTGTCAATTGCATTATTGCGGGCTACTTTATAGCGGTAAAGCGAGAGAAAGAGGTTTTCGTCGAACATAAAATTATTTTCCATTGTTGCGAGCGTCTTTTCAATTCCCGCGCGGCGTTTACTGAAGGAGGTAGGCTTAATATTCGCACACAGCAACCTGAGGAGACGTTAATTGAAAGTTAAAGAATAAATTGGAATTAAACCCCAAAAGGGGATTATGGGCATGATTGAAGGAAAACAGGATGAAGGTGCCAAAAAGGGGTAAAGGTCCCAAAAAAGGGAAAAACGTGCGAGAAACTATACCTCTTTTCGCAACTAGAAACAAAATTTCACACTGTGATATCTTTCCGCACAGCTTCAACTTACCCTAACAAAAAAGGTGCGCACCTAAAAATCCTAACCCTGGTGATAACTGTAAAATGTAAACAGTAATAACATTACAACACAGCAACATAAGCGTTATACAAACTAATTTTTAGGAATTAGAGGCATCATATCATTGTATAACAAGCAAGTGTTAAAACAAAATGGTTTGGTTTTCAATATTTACTGCTTTCTCTACCCTTATCAACTCACATATGTTCTTTATTTTCATAATGTCCTTATGAAGTATGGTTTTTCCGTGAAACAATTTAGGCCAGAAATTATTTAAAGTTACAGTCCAAGTTACACTTTTCCTATTTGGTTGCATTGCAAGATGCCGTAACGACAAACAGCCGCTAATCTATTCCACAACTCATCTTTTTACTGTCTTCACTATTTACCTATATTAAGTAAGGAAAGTGTTGTATTCCAGCCAAAAATTAAAAAACGAGATTCACCGAAAATACACTTCTTGAGACCCACTGAATACAAAGAAAGCATTTTTACTTTCCCTACTACGCATTTACAGTAAGCAGAGAAAGTATTGTATTCCATCCAAAAATTCAGTAACGAGATTCACACGAAATACACGTTTTGAAACCTATCGAATCCAAAGAAAGCATTTTTGCTTTCCCTGCTACGCACTTACAGTAAGTAGAGGAATTATTGTATTCCACCCAAAAATTGAATAACGAGATTCACCGGAAGTACACGTTTTGAGATACCCTGAATCTAAAGAAAGCGTTTTCAGCTTCTCTGCTACGTAGTTACAGTAAGTAGAGCAAGTATTGTATTTCATCCAAAAATTCAATAAACAGATTCACGGAAATACACGATTTGAGACCTCCTGAATCCAAAGAAAGCATTATTACCTTCTCTACTAGATAGCTACAGGAGGTAGAGAAAGTATTGTATTCCATCCAAAAATTCAATAAAGAGATTCACTGGAAATACACGTTTTGAGATCCCCCTGAATCCAAAGAAAGTATTGTATTCCACCCAAAAATTCAATTATATTCATCGGAAATACTCGTTTTGAGATCCCCCTGAATCCAAAGAAAGCATTTTTACTTGCTCTACTACATAGTTACCGTAAGTAGAGCAAGTATTGTATTCCACACAAAAATTCAATAAAGAGATTCACCGGAAATACCGTTTTGAGACTCCTTGAATCCAAAGAAAGCATTTTTACTTTCTCTACTACGTAGTTACACGAGGTAGAGAAAGTATTATATTCCACCCAAACATTCAATGATATTCACCGGAAATACACATTATGAGACTCCCTGAATCCAAAGAAAGCATTTTTACCTTCTCTACAGTAAGTAGAGAAAGTATTGTGTTGCACTAAAAAATTGAATAACGAGATTAGTAGATATAACATACCGGTTTGAGCACAGAGAGAGATGCCGAAAAACTGATAAGGCTCTTTGATCTATGCCGCTAGCCCCGCCCCCTCCCTTTGTGTGCTCACATGCCGCCAGGTCTCGTGTCGTTAGGCCCCGCCCCCTCTCGCTTTGTGTGCTGATCTAATGCCGACAGGGTCTGTGCCGGCAGGTCCTACCCCCTCTCCCATGCGTTCTACTGTGGCGTCATGACTTGATGGAATTGTTTTCTCGAGTCCTGCCGCCCCTCGGCAAATTAATTAGGTAATGTTCGTCAAACATTTTTTTTGTGATTACTAAGGTCTGCAGATTGCATCCTCGAGCAATTAAGTTTTTTGATTAATGAATTGTTGACTGGAGCTTGAGTATAAGTAGTCTGCTCACGGTAACAGTCTGTCATGTAATGAAACACTGCAGCCTTCTTGTATCTGGGGAAATCGCTTGTCCATTAGCTGAACATGTTAGACGCTTTCAACACATTAATAGGCTTTTAAGTTTACATTCCGGATCTGTTTACATACATTAGCGATCAACGACATACTTCCGCCTGGCTGTAACGGTGACCTCCATTAGCTGACCCGTTAGACGCTTTCACCCCATTAGCGAACAATGTCAGTAATTGTTTTCCTAAGTGCTCTGCCCAACACTCAACACTTTAGATTTTAGCGATGGAAATGATATAAAAAGCAGCAGCTTCTCCAACGAGTTCCAAGTTGACCAGGATGGCCGGGTTCGAATTACAAATTCAGCTTCTAATAACTCAGAGACTAATTACGATAAAGACGTCAAATAAAATTTATTACATTAATGTCATTAGATAGTTTCTTGTGAATGTATATTTGGGTACATGGTGTCCAGGGTTCGAATACCGATAAAATGTAATTTAATTATAAATTTAATAACTCCTAAACTAATTAAGATAAAGACGTCAAATAAACTTTATTGCCTTTATGTTATTAGGTAGTATCTTGTGGAGATGTAATTAGATACCTGACGTTCTGGGTTCGAGCCTGATGCTTAAATCGTCATTATCTCAGAAACTAAGAGAGGTAGAGGAATTGACCAAAGCATGATTGATAGCTCCTATGATGGGTAAATAATACTGTATATAATTTTTAATCAGTGTCCTTATTTCGAATCCCGATCTTTCAATCACTTACTTATTTTTTCTCTATACTCTAGAATATGTCACTTAGATTGATGCTGTAACTGCATACACAACCTTTAAACATATCAAACTAATATTGTAAATCATTTTGTTTCTGGTGTCCAGGGTTCGAATACCGATAAAATGTAATTTAATTATAAATTTAATAACTTCTAAACTAATTAAGATAAAGACGCCAAATAAACTTTATTGTCTTTATGTTATTAGGTACTATCTTGTGGATGTGTAATTAGATACCTGACGTTCTGGGTTCGATCCTAATTTTAAATCGTCATTATCTCAGAAACTAAGAGAGGTAGACGAGTGAACCAAAGCATGATTGATAGCTCCTATGAGGGGTAATTAATACTGTATATAATTTTCAATCAGTTGTCCTTACTTCGAATCCCGATCTTTCAATCACTTACTTATTTTTCTCTATACTCTAGAATATATCACTTAGATTGATGCTGTAACTGTATACAGCACCTTTAAACATATCAAACTAATATTGTAAATAATTTTGTTTCTGGTGTCCAGGGTTCGAATACCGATAAAATATAGTTTAATTATAAATTTAATAACTTCTAAACTAATTAAGATAAAGACGCCAAATTAACTTTATTGCCTTTATGTTATTAGGTATTATCTTGTGGATGTGTAATTAGATACCTGACGTTCTGGGTTCGAGCCTGATGCTTAAATCGTCATTATCTCAGAAACTAAGAGAGGTAGACGAGTGAACCAAAGCATGATTGATAGCTCCTATGAGGGGTAATTAATACTGTATATAATTTTCAATCAGTTGTCCTTACTTCGAATCCCGATCTTTCAATCACTTACTTATTTTTCTCTATACTCTAGAATATATCAGTTAGATTGATGCTGTAACTGCATACAGCACCTTTAAACATATCAAACTAATATTGTAAATAATTTTGTTTCTGGTGTCCAGGATTCGAATACCGATAAAATATAGTTTAATTATAAATTTAATAACTTCTAAACTAATTAAGATAAAGACGCCAAATAAACTTTATTGCCTTTATGTTATTAGGTATTATCTTGTGGATGTGTAATTAGATACCTGACGTTCTGGGTTCGAGCCTAATTTAAAATCGTCATTATCTCAGAAACTACGAGAGGAAGACGAGTGAACCAAAGCATGATTGATAGCTCCTATGAGGAATAATTAATACTGTATATAATTTTCAATCAGTTGTCCTTACTTCGAATCCCGATATTTCAATCACTTACTTATTTTTCTCTATACTCTAGAATATATCACTTAGATTGATGCTGTAACTGCATACAGCACCTTTAAACATATCAAACTAATATTGTAAATAATTTTGTTTCTGGTGTCCAGGGTTCGAATACCGATAAAATGTAATTTAATTATAAATTTAATAACTCCTAAACTAATTAAGATAAAGACGCCAAATAAACTTTATTGCGTTTATGTTACTAGGTAGTATCTTGTGGATGTGCAATTAGATACCTGACGTTCTGGGTTCGAGCCTAATGTTTAAATCGTCATTATCTCAGAAACTAAGAGAGGTAGAGGAATTGACCAAAGCAAGATTGATAGCTCCTATGAGGGGCAATTAATATTGTATATAATTTTCAATCAGCTGTCCTTACTTCGAATCCTGATCTTTCAATCACTTACTTATTTTTCTCTATACTCTAGAATATATCACTTAGATTGATGCTGTAAATGCATACAGCACCCTTAAACATATCAAACTAATATTGTAAATAATATTGGTTCTGGTGTCCAGGGTTCGAATACCGATAAAATGTAATTTAATTATAAATTTAATAACTCCTAAACTAATTAAGATAAAGACGTCAAATAAACTTTATTGCCTTTATGTTATTAGGTAGTATCTTGTGGAGATGTAATTAGATACCTGACGTTCTGGGTTCGAGCCTGATGCTTAAATCGTCATTATCTCAGAAACTAAGAGAGGTAGAGGAATTCACCAAAGCATGATTGATAGCTCCTATGATGGGTAAATAATACTGTATATAATTTTTAATCAGTTGTCCTTATTTCGAATCCCGATCTTTCAATCACTTACTTATTTTTTCTCTATACTCTAGAATATGTCACTTAGATTGATGCTGTAACTGCATACACAACCTTTAAACATATCAAACTAATATTGTAAATCATTTTGTTTCTGGTGTCCAGGGTTCGAATACCGATAAAATGTAATTTAATTATAAATTTAATAACTTCTAAACTAATTAAGATAAAGACGCCAAATAAACTTTATTGTCTTTATGTTATTAGGTACTATCTTGTGGATGTGTAATTAGATACCTGACGTTCTGGGTTCGATCCTAATTTTAAATCGTCATTATCTCAGAAACTAAGAGAGGTAGACGAGTGAACCAAAGCATGATTGATAGCTCCTATGAGGGGTAATTAATACTGTATATAATTTTCAATCAGTTGTCCTTACTTCGAATCCCGATCTTTCAATCACTTACTTATTTTCTCTATACTCTAGAATATATCACTTAGATTGATGCTGTAACTGTATACAGCACCTTTAAACATATCAAACTAATATTGTAAATAATTTTGTTTCTGGTGTCCAGGGTTCGAATACCGATAAAATGTAGTTTAATTATACATTTAATAACTTCTAAACTAATTAAGATAAAGACGCCAAATAAACTTTATTGCCTTTATGTTATTAGGTATTATCTTGTGGATGTGTAATTAGATACCTGACGTTCTGGGTTCGAGCCTAATTTTAAATCGTCATTATCTCAGAAACTAAGAGAGGTAGACGAGTGAACCAAAGCATGATTGATAGCTCCTATGAGGGGTAATTAATACTGTATATAATTTTCAATCAGTTGTCCTTACTTCGAATCCCGATCTTTCAATCACTTACTTATTTTTCTCTATACTCTAGAATATATCACTTAGATTGATGCTGTAACTGCATACAGCACCTTTAAACATATCAAACTAATATTGTAAATAATTTTGTTTCTGGTGTCGAGGGTTCGAATACCGATAAAATATAGTTTAATTATAAATTTAATAACTTCTAAACTAATTAAGATAAAGACGCCAAATAAACTTTATTGCCTTTATGTTATTAGGTGTTATCTTGTGGATGTGTAATTAGATACCTGACGTTCTGGGTTCGAGCCTAATTTTAAATCGTCATTATCTCAGAAACTAAGAGAGGTAGACGAGTGAACCAAAGCATGATTGATAGCTCCTATGAGGGGTAATTAATACTGTATATAATTTTCAATCAGTTGTCCTTACTTCGAATCCCGATCTTTCAATCACTTACTTATTTTTCTCTATACTCTAGAATATATCACTTAGATTGATGCTGTAACTGCATACAGCACCTTTAAACATATCAAACTGATATTGTAAATAATTTTGTTTCTGGTGTCCAGGGTTCGAATACCGATAAAATATAGTTTAATTATAAATTTAATAACGTCTAAACTAATTAAGATATAGACGCCAAATAAACTTTATTGCCTTTATGTTATTAGGTATTATCTTGTGGATGTGTAATTAGATACCTGACGTTCTGGGTTCGAGCCTAATTTTAAATCGTCATTATCTCAGAAACTACGAGAGGTAGACGAGTGAACCAAAGCATGATTGATAGCTCCTATGAGGGGTAATTAATACTGTATATAATTTTCAATCAGTTGTCCTTACTTCGAATCCCGATCTTTCAATCACTTACTTATTTTTCTCTATACTCTAGAATATATCACTTAGATTGATGCTGTAACTGCATACAGCACCTTTAAACATATCAAACTAATATTGTAAATAATTTTGTTTCTGGTGTCCAGGGTTCGAATACCGATAAAATGTAATTTAATTATAAATTTAATAACTCCTAAACTAATTAAGATAAAGACGCCAAATAAACTTTATTGCGTTTATGTTACTAGGTAGTATCTTGTGGATGTGTAATTAGATACCTGACGTTCTGGGTTCGAGCCTAATGTTTAAATCGTCATTATCTCAGAAACTAAGAGAGGTAGAGGAATTGACCAAAGCATGATTGATAGCTCCTATGAGGGGCAATTAATATTGTATATAATTTTCAATCAGCTGTCCTTACTTCGAATCCTGATCTTTCAATCACTTACTTATTTTTCTCTATACTCTAGAATATATCACTTAGATTGATGCTGTAAATGCATACAGCACCCTTAAACATATCAAACTAATATTGTAAATAATATTGGTTCTGGTGTCCAGGGTTCGAATACCGATAAAATGTAATTTAATTATAAATTTAATAACTCCTAAACTAATTAAGATAAAGACACCAAATAAACTTTTATAGGGGAAAGGATGCTCTCCTGAAACATTAGGTCTCTAGATAGAAGTATTTATAGGGGAGAGATAGGGAATACCAGGGCTGATGCTAGGCTAGTCAGATGCTAAAGGAGGGAGGGATATGCTTTATACGAGAGAGATAGGGAACACAAGGAAAGATGCTATACTAAACAGGACTTGAAGGGTAGAATATGAGCGATATAGCAAACCGAGGAGAGGTATTAGGATAGGAGTTTTGAATGATGGAGTAGGCGTTTATATGCGAGAGATAGGGAATACGAGGGTCGATGCTAGGCTAGACGGTGTTGAATGAGGGAATGCATCTTATATGAGAGAGGTAGGGGAATATGAGGAGAAGTGCTAGGCTAGTCGGGAAGGTCTGAATGAGAGAGTATACGTCTATATGGGAAAATATAGGGAAAACGAAGGTAGGTGCTAGGTTGAGAGAGTCTTCAAGGAGGAAAATGCATTTATATGAGAGCCGTAGGGTATACGAGGAGAGGTGCTAGTCTAGACATGGTTTGAGGATTAGAGTATACGTTTATATGGGAGAAATATGGAAAACAGGAGAGATACAAGGATAGACAGAGATTGAAGGAGGAGGAATGTAGGTTTATACTGTAATATAGAGAGTAATTCGATTATAAAACTTTTCTCATCCAGCCTTACAACACTTTTTATATACTTAATTTCTAAACCTTACAAACTTTATATTTGTTAAACAGTAGTGCGCGAGACGGAGAGGGACAAACAGTATATCGGTTTACAGTGAAGTATACGTCCTAACCTATTCCCACCTTGTTTGTTCTGGATCTTCTCATTGTCTGTCATCTAACGTAACCACGTAACAAGACGTAACACAGGAAATCATACATATGGCACATTAAAAAAAAATAAAGGTATATATAATGAAACATAAACAAGTAGACAGAGGGTCGTCGATACATAGAAAACCAGGAGTTGTATGTACTGAGACCATAGATTAGTATAGGCAAACAACAAAGAAGTGAATTTATAGTGTAAATAGCCTAATATTTTCAAATATTATTATAGTCTAAAAGTATATAACTTAATTATGTATCGAGTATTGAGAAATAAACGTTATTCATTATTCACTAATCTCAGATCACTGCAATTGTATTGAATCAATTCACAATTGCTAATGCCATTCAACTTTCATTTGTCTCTGATACATAAACAAATTGCAAAATGGAGAAGGACGAAAGTAATAAAAAAACTCAGGCAGCAAATTTTAAGAAAGAAGAGAAAGATATATGGCCGACATTGTTTTAGAACACAAATTAGTGTTGAAAATAAAATGACTGATAGCTCTGCTAAGCGTAAGGAAGAGACATGGAAATAAATTGCAAATGAATACAATTCTAGGTTAGAAAAAGAAGATAAACAACATTCATGTAAACCAATTTTTAAAAATCAGTTTAACTGAATACATGTAAAAAAACATATCACTTTACAAAAAGTAATGCAGACAACATTTATTTTTTATAAACATTATCCTATTACATTCCTTTACAAAAAAACCATACATATTTCCTAAAGGCAAAGGTGATAGTCTAGACATTCTAAACACTCAGTTATATAATCATATATATCACACAGAAAGAGACCATCATTATCAGTAAAAAAACTAAACATCTCAACAATGTCTGAATGATGTATTTTATAAGTACAAGTTTTTTGATATTTCAAAGTTCCTGTTAACCATGGCAGTAATTGATTAACACAATTTCTCGATCCTGTCATGCTATAACTTTAGATGCTTTCAGCTTACTTATAATTTCCTCAATCTCTTGTGTGTGTCTATTATTACCAGCATCCCTCGACGCAATTAGTAACCTCAATATATTTACTAGTCTATTCGGATTTTCAAGCGTTGATATCACTGAATCATCATCATATGAAGATTTCATATTCTCGCAACTTCCGATGTATCCAGATTTTTCACCAACAGTAGTCTCCAGTGAAGGACAGAGGCTTGATACGGTATAACATTCCCCTCTATACATCTTCGGATCTTCAAGTGCAGGTGAGAGAGTCGATTCAGTATAACATGTTGCTCTATGAAACTTAAATCTTGACAAAGAACGATTCTTAAAAATCCGCCCGCATACACAGCATCAAATAACGCGTTTTCCTCCATGTGTAATGTATGAAAAATCGAGTTTCTCATTCGTCAGTTGCACAGATTTTCTCGGGCAGTAGCTCATGCTAAAACTAAAAGAAATTAAATGAATACGTGAATGCTTACGCTCGAAGGAATTAAAAGCGAATGAATGAATTCATAACACGCACCTATGTATATATCCAGGATGAGGACGACGGAGGGAATTGCGATCAATGCATAGCAGGGAGAAAGGATACTCTCTTGAAACATTAGTCATCTAGACAACTATTGTTCACGGAGCCTGTAGACGTCAGGTTGAATGGGACAGACCTCAGGTTCAAATCTTTAAGGGCACGGACCCGGCCTTTTGCCTGTCATGTATACTAAACCATCCTAACAGCGTAACATTACGTTACAACGACACGTAACCAGGACATGGCGAGTGCGAGCATGGAAAAAAGGATGCTCTCTGGGACCATTACTGGAAAAGGATGCTCTCTGGAAACACTAGTCATCCACACAACGGGTTGTCCCTAACATTTCCAGATTTCGGGTCGTTCAACATCGTGACGCGCCCCTGTCATCTACATTCGACGAAATTTTACCTCCTGAATTAAAGTTTGGTGATCTGTATAGACCTGTACAACATGCATTACGCTATGTAACAGACTCATCACGTTATGTAACAACACGATCACGCTAGGTAACAACATGTTCACGCTATGTAACAACATGATCACGCTATGTAACAACATGATCACGCTATGTAACAACATGATCACGCCATGTAACAACATGATCACGCTATGTAACAACATGATCACGCTATGTAACAACATGACCACGCTATGTAACAAAACGATCAAGCTATGTAACAACTGATCACGCTATGTAACAACATGATCATGCTATGTAACAACCTGAGCACGCTATGTAACAACATGATCACGCTATGTAACAAACTGAGTACGCTATGTAACAACATGATCATGCCATGTAACAACTGATCACGCTATGTAACAACATGCTCAAGCTATGTAACAACTGATCACGCTATGTAACAACATGATCACGCTATGTAACAACCTGAGCACGCTATGTAACAATCTGATCACGTTATGTAACAACTGATCACGCTATGTAACAACATGATCACGCTATGTAACAACATGATCACGCTATGTAACAACATGTTCATGCTATGTAACAACATGACCACGCTATGTAACAAAACGATCACGCTATGTAACAACACGATCACGCTATGTAACAACACGATCACGCTATGTAACAACTGATCACGCTATGTAACAACCTGATCAAGCTATGTAACAACTGATCACGCTATGTAACAACATGATCACGCTATGTAACAACCTGAGCACGCTATGTAACAACATGATCACGCTATGTAACAACCTGAGTACGCTATGTAACAACATGATCACGCCATGTAACAACTGATCACGCTATGTAACAACATGCTCAAGCTATGTAACAACTGATCACGCTATGTAACAACACGATCACGCTATGTAACAACCTGATCAAGCTATGTAACAACATGATCACGCTATGTAACAACCTGAGTACGCTATGTAACAACATGATCACGCCATGTAACAACTGATCACGCTATGTAACAACATGCTCAAGCTATGTAACAACATGTTCACGCTATGTAACAACATGATCACGCTATGTAACAACATGATCACGCTATGTAACAACATGATCACGCTATGTAACAACATGACCACACTATGTAACAACATGATCACGCTATGTAACAAAACGATCAAGCTATGTAACAACACGATCACGCTATGTAACAACCTGATCAAGCTATGTAACAACTGATCACGCTATGTAACAACCTGAGCACGCTATGTAACAACCTGATCACGCTATGTAACAACTGAACACGCTATGTAACAACCTGATTACGCTATGTAACAACATGATCACGCTATGTAACAACATGTTCACGCTATGTAACAACATGTTCACGCTATGTAACAACATGATCACGCTATGTAACAACATGTTCACGCTATGTAACAACATGATCACGCTATGTAACAACATGATCACGCTATGTAACAACATGATCACGCTATGTAACAAAACGATCAAGCTATGTAACAACCTGAGCACGCTATGTAACAACATGTTCACGCTATGTAACAACATGATCACGTTATGTAACAACATGATCACGCTATGTAACAACATGATCACGCTATGTAACAAAACGATCAAGCTATGTAACAACCTGAGCACGCTATGTAACAACATGTTCACGCTATGTAACAACATGATCACGCTATGTAACAATACGATCACGCTATGTAACAATCTGATTACGCTATGTAACAACTGATCACGCTATGTAACAACATGATCTCGCTATGTAACAACCTGAGCACGCTATGTAACAACATGACTACGCTATGTAACAAAACGATCACGCTATGTAACAACTGATCACGCTATGTAACAACCTGAGCACGCTATGTAACAACATGACCACGCTATGTAACAAAACGATCACGCTATGTAACAACTGATCACGCTATGTAACAACCTGAGCACGCTATGTAACAACCTGAGCACGCTATGTAACAATACGATCATGCTATGTAACAACCTGATCACGCTATGTAACAACCTGATTACGCTATGTAACAACTGATCACGCTATGTAACAACATGATCACGCCATGTAACAACCTGAGCACGCTATGTAACAACATGATCACGCTATGTAACAACATGAACACGCTATGTAACAATGCGATCACGCTATGTATTAATCTGATTACTATGTAACAACGGATCACGCTATGTAACAACATGATCACGCTATGTAACAACCTGAGCACGCTATGTAACATCATGATCACGCTATGTAACAACCTGATCACGCTATGTAACAACATGCTCACGCTATGTAACAACTGATCACGCTATGTAACAACATGATCACGCTATGTAACAACCTGAGCACGCTATGTAACAACATGATCACGCTATGTAACAACATGTTCACGCTATGTAACAACACGATCACGGTATGTAACAACACGATCACGCTATGTAACAACATGGACACGCTATGTAACAACAAGAACACGCTATGTAACAATACGATCAAGCTATGTAACAACCTGAGCACGCTATGTAACAACATGATCACGCTATGTAACAACATGAACACTCTATGTAACAACCTGAGCATGCTATGTAACATGCAACTTAAATGGTCCACCCTATTTACATAGCGTGATCATGTTGTTACATAGCGTGATCATGTTGTTACATAGCGAGATTAGGTTGTTACATAGCGTTATCATGTTACATAGCATGCTCAGGTTGTTACATAGAGTGTTCATGTTGTTACATAGCGTGATCATGTTGTTACATAGCGTGCTCAGGTTGTTACATAGCTTGATCGTATTGTTACATAGCGTGTTCTTGTTGTTACATAGCGTGTCCATGTTGTTACATAGCGTGATCGTGTTGTTACATAGCGTAATCGTGTTGTTACATAGCGTGAACATGTTGTTACATAGCGTGATCATGTTGTTACATAGCGTGCTCAGGTTGTTACATAGCGTGATCATGTTGTTACATAGCGTGATCAGTTGTTACATAGCGTGAGCATGTTGTTACATAGCGTGATCAGGTTGTTACATAGCGTGATCATGATGTTACATAGCGTGCTCAGGTTGTTACATAGCGTGATCATGTTGTTACATAGCGTGATCCGTTGTTACATAGTAATCAGATTGTTACATAGCGTGATCGCATTGTTACATAGCGTGTTCATGTTGTTACATAGCGTGATCATGTTGTTACATAGCGTGCTCAGGTTGTTACATGGCGTGATCATGTTGTTACATAGCGTGATCAGTTGTTACATAGCGTAATCAGGTTGTTACATAGCGTGATCAGGTTGTTACATAGCATGATCGTATTGTTACATAGCGTGCTCAGGTTGTTACATAGCGTGCTCAGGTTGTTACATAGCGTGATCAGTTGTTACATAGCGTGATCGTTTTGTTACTAGCGTGGTCATGTTGTTACATAGCGTGCTCAGGTTGTTACATAGCGTGATCAGTTGTTACATAGCGTGATCGTTTTGTTACATAGCGTAGTCATGTTGTTACATAGCGTGCTCAGGTTGTTACATAGCGTGATCATGTTGTTACATAGCGTGATCAGTTGTTACATAGCGTAATCAGATTGTTACATAGCGTGATCGTATTGTTACATAGCGTGATCATGTTGTTACATAGCGTGAACATGTTGTTACATAGCGTGCTCAGGTTGTTACATAGCTTGATCGTTTTGTTACATAGCGTGATCATGTTGTTACATAGCGTGATCATGTTGTTACATAACGTGACCATGTTGTTACATAGCGTGAACATGTTGTTACATAGCGTGCTCAGGTTGTTACATAGCTTGATCGTTTTGTTACATAGCGTGATCATGTTGTTACATAGCGTGATCATGTTGTTACATAGCGTGATCATGTTGTTACATAGCGTGAACATGTTGTTACATAGCGTGATCATGTTGTTACATAGCGTGAACATGTTGTTACATAGCTTGAACATGTTGTTACATAGAGTGATCATGTTGTTACATAGCGTAATCAGGTTGTTACATAGCGTGATCAGTTGTTACATAGCGTGATCAGGTTGTTACATAGCGTGCTCAGGTTGTTACATAGCGTGATCGGTTGTTACATAGCTTGATCAGGTTGTTACATAGCGTGATCGTGTTGTTACATAGCTTGATCGTTTTGTTACATAGCGTGATCATGTTGTTACATAGTGTGGTCATGTTGTTACATAGCGTGATCATGTTGTTACATAGCGTGATCATGTTGTTACATAGCGTGATCATGTTGTTACATAGCGTGAACATGTTGTTACATAGCTTGAGCATGTTGTAACATAGCGTGATCAGTTGTTACATAGCGTGATCATGTTGTTACATAGCGTGCTCAGGTTGTTACATAGCTTGATCGTATTGTTACATAGCGTGTTCTTGTTGTTACATAGCGTGTCCATGTTGTTACATAGCGTGATCGTGTTGTTACATAGCGTAATCGTGTTGTTACATAGCGTGAACATGTTGTTACATAGCGTGATCATGTTGTTACACAGCGTGCTCAGGTTGTTACATAGCGTGATCATGTTTTTACATAGCGTGATCAGTTGTTACATAGCGTGAGCATGTTGTTACATAGCGTGATCAGGTTGTTACATAGCGTGATCATGATGTTACATAGCGTGCTCAGGTTGTTACATAGCGTGATCATGTTGTTACATAGCGTGATCCGTTGTTACATAGTAATCAGATTGTTACATAGCGTGATCGCATTGTTACATAGCGTGTTCATGTTGTTACATAGCGTGATCATGTTGTTACATAGCGTGCTCAGGTTGTTACATGGCGTGATCATGTTGTTACATAGCGTGATCAGTTGTTACATAGCGTAATCAGGTTGTTACATAGCGTGATCAGGTTGTTACATAGCATGATCGTATTGTTACATAGCGTGCTCAGGTTGTTACATAGCGTGCTCAGGTTGTTACATAGCGTGATCAGTTGTTACATAGCGTGATCGTTTTGTTACATAGCGTGGTCATGTTGTTACATAGCGTGCTCAGGTTGTTACATAGCGTGATCAGTTGTTACATAGCGTGATCGTTTTGTTACATAGCGTAGTCATGTTGTTACATAGCGTGCTCAGGTTGTTACATAGCGTGATCATGTTGTTACATAGCGTGAGCAGTTGTTACATAGCGTAATCAGATTGTTACATAGCGTGATCGTATTGTTACATAGCGTGATCATGTTGTTACATAGCGTGAACATGTTGTTACATAGCGTGCTCAGGTTGTTACATAGCTTGATCGTTTTGTTACATAGCGTGATCATGTTGTTACATAGCGTGATCATGTTGTTACATAACGTGACCATGTTGTTACATAGCGTGAACATGTTGTTACATAGCGTGCTCAGGTTGTTACATAGCTTGATCGTTTTGTTACATAGCGTGATCATGTTGTTACATAGCGTGATCATGTTGTTACATAGCGTGATCATGTTGTTACATAGCGTGAACATGTTGTTACATAGCGTGATCATGTTGTTACATAGCGTGAACATGTTGTTACATAGCGTGAACATGTTGTTACATAGCGTGATCATGTTGTTACATAGCGTAATCAGGTTGTTACATAGCGTGATCAGTTGTTGCATAGCGTGATCAGGTTGTTACATAGCGTGCTCAGGTTGTTACATAGCGTGATCAGTTGTTACATAGCTTGATCAGGTTGTTACATAGCGTGATCGTGTTGTTACATAGCTTGATCGTTTTGTTACATAGCGTGATCATGTTGTTACATAGTGTGGTCATGTTGTTACATAGCGTGATCATGTTGTTACATAGCGTGATCATGTTGTTACATAGCGTGATCATGTTGTTACATAGCGTGAACATGTTGTTACATAGCTTGAGCATGTTGTTACATAGCGTGATCAGTTGTTACATGGCGTGATCATGTTGTTACATAGCGTACTCAGGTTGTTACATAGCGTGATCATGTTGTTACATAGCTTGATCAGGTTGTTACATAGCGTGATCGTGTTGTTACATAGCGTGATCAGTTGTTACATAGCTTGAGCATGTTGTTACATAGCGTGATCAGTTGTTACATGGCGTGATCATGTTGTTACATAGCGTACTCAGGTTGTTACATAGCGTGATCATGTTGTTACATAGCGTGCTCAGGTTGTTACATAGCGTGATCATGTTGTTACATAGCGTGATCAGTTGTTACATAGCTTGATCAGGTTGTTACATAGCGTGATCAGTTGTTACATAGCGTGATCGTGTTGTTACATAGCGTGATCGTGTTGTTACATAGCGTGATCGTTTTGTTACATAGCGTGGTCATGTTCTTACATAGCATGAACATGTTGTTACATAGCGTGATCATGTTGTTACATAGCGTGATCATGTTGTTACATAGCGTGATCAGTTGTTACATAACGTGATCAGATTGTTACATAGCGTGCTCAGGTTGTTACATAGCGTGATCATGTTGTTACATAGCGTGATCAGTTGTTACATAGCTTGAGCATGTTGTTACATAGCGTGATCAGTTGTTACATGGCGTGATCATGTTGTTACATAGCGTACTCAGTTTGTTACATAGCGTGATCATGTTGTTACATAGCGTGCTCAGGTTGTTACATAGCATGATCATGTTGTTACATAGCGTGATCAGTTGTTACATAGCTTGATCGTTTTGTTACATAGCGTGGTCATGTTGTTACATAGCGTGATCATGTTGTTACATAGCGTGATCATGTTGTTACATGGCGTGATCATGTTGTTACATAGCGTGATCATGTTGTTACATAGCGTGATCATGTTGTTACATAGCGTGAACATGTTGTTACCTAGCGTGATCGTGTTGTTACATAACGTGATGAGTCTGTTACATAGCGTAATGCATGTTGTACAGGTCTATACAGATCACCAAACTTTAATTCAGGAGGTAGAATTTCGTCGAATGTAGATGACAGGGGCGCGTCACGATGTTGAACGACCCGAAATCTGGAAATGTTAGGGACAACCCGTTGTGTGGATGACTAGTGTTTCCAGAGAGCATCCTTTTCCAGTAATGTTCCCAGAGAGCATCCTTTTTTCCATGCTCGCACTCGCCATGTTCTGGTTACGTGTCGTTGTAACGTAATGTTACGCTGTTAGGATGGTTTAGTATACATGACAGGCAAAAGGCGGGGTCCGTGCCCTTAAAGATTTGAACCTGAGGTCTGTCCCATTCAACCTGACGTCTACAGGCTCCGTGAACAATAGTTGTCTAGATGACTAATGTTTCAAGAGAGTATCCTTTCTCCCTGCTATGCATTGATCGCAATTCCCTCCGTCGTCCTCATCCTGGATATATACATAGGTGCGTGTTATGAATTCATTCATTCGCTTTTAATTCCTTCGAGCGTTAGCATTCACGTATTCATTTAATTTCTTTTAGTTTTAGCATGAGCTACTGCCCGAGAAAATCTGTGCAACTGACGAATGAGAAACTCGATTTTTCATACATTACACATGGAGGAAAACGCGTTATTTGATGCTGTGTATGCGGGCGGATTTTTAAGAATCGTTCTTTGTCAAGATTTAAGTTTCATAGAGCAACATGTTATACTGAATCGACTCTCTCACCTGCACTTGAAGATCCGAAGATGTATAGAGGGGAATGTTATACCGTATCAAGCCTCTGTCCTTCACTGGAGACTACTGTTGGTGAAAAATCTGGATACATCGGAAGTTGCGAGAATATGAAATCTTCATATGATGATGATTCAGTGATATCAACGCTTGAAAATCCGAATAGACTAGTAAATATATTGAGGTTACTAATTGCGTCGAGGGATGCTGGTAATAATAGACACACACAAGAGATTGAGGAAATTATAAGTAAGCTGAAAGCATCTAAAGTTATAGCATGACAGGATCGAGAAATTGTGTTAATCAATTACTGCCATGGTTAACAGGAACTTTGAAATATCAAAAAACTTGTACTTATAAAATACATCATTCAGACATTGTTGAGATGTTTAGTTTTTTTACTGATAATGATGGTCTCTTTCTGTGTGATGTATATGATTATATAACTGAGTGTTTAGAATGTCTAGACTATCACCTTTGCCTTTAGGAAATATGTATGGTTTTTTTGTAAAGGAATGTAATAGGATAATGTTTATAAAAAATAAATGTTGTCTGCATTACTTTTTGTAAAGTGATATGTTTTTTTACATGTATTCAGTTAAACTGATTTTTAAAAATTGGTTTACATGAATGTTGTTTATCTTCTTTTTCTAACCTAGAATTGTATTCATTTGCAATTTATTTCCATGTCTCTTCCTTACGCTTAGCAGAGCTATCAGTCATTTTATTTTCAACACTAATTTGTGTTCTAAAACAATGTCGGTCATATATCTTTCTCTTCTTTCTTAAAATTTGCTGCCTGAGTTTTTTTATTACTTTCGTCCTTCTCCATTTTGCAATTTGTTTATGTATCAGAGACAAATGAAAGTTGAATGGCATTAGCAATTGTGAATTGATTCAATACAATTGCAGTGATCTGAGATTAGTGAATAATGAATAACGTTTATTTCTCAATACTCGATACATAATTAAGTTATATACTTTTAGACTATAATAATATTTGAAAATATTAGGCTATTTACACTATAAATTCACTTCTTTGTTGTTTGCCTATACTAATCTATGGTCTCAGTACATACAACTCCTGGTTTTCTATGTATCGACGACCCTCTGTCTACTTGTTTATGTTTCATTATATATACCTTTATTTTTTTTTAATGTGCCATATGTATGATTTCCTGTGTTACGTCTTGTTACGTGGTTACGTTAGATGACAGACAATGAGAAGATCCAGAACAAACAAGGTGGGAATAGGTTAGGACGTATACTTCACTGTAAACCGATATACTGTTTGTCCCTCTCCGTCTCGCGCACTACTGTTTAACAAATATAAAGTTTGTAAGGTTTAGAAATTAAGTATATAAAAAGTGTTGTAAGGCTGGATGAGAAAAGTTTTATAATCGAATTACTCTCTATATTACAGTATAAACCTACATTCCTCCTCCTTCAATCTCTGTCTATCCTTGTATCTCTCCTGTTTTCCATATTTCTCCCATATAAACGTATACTCTAATCCTCAAACCATGTCTAGACTAGCACCTCTCCTCGTATACCCTACGGCTCTCATATAAATGCATTTTCCTCCTTGAAGACTCTCTCAACCTAGCACCTACCTTCGTTTTCCCTATATTTTCCCATATAGACGTATACTCTCTCATTCAGACCTTCCCGACTAGCCTAGCACTTCTCCTCATATTCCCCTACCTCTCTCATATAAGATGCATTCCCTCATTCAACACCGTCTAGCCTAGCATCGACCCTCGTATTCCCTATCTCTCGCATATAAACGCCTACTCCATCATTCAAAACTCCTATCCTAATACCTCTCCTCGGTTTGCTATATCGCTCATATTCTACCCTTCAAGTCCTGTTTAGTATAGCATCTTTCCTTGTGTTCCCTATCTCTCTCGTATAAAGCATATCCCTCCCTCCTTTAGCATCTGACTAGCCTAGCATCAGCCCTGGTATTCCCTATCTCTCCCCTATAAATACTTCTATCTAGAGACCTAATGTTTCAGGAGAGCATCCTTTCCCCTATAAAAGTTTATTTGGTGTCTTTATCTTAATTAGTTTAGGAGTTATTAAATTTATAATTAAATTACATTTTATCGGTATTCGAACCCTGGACACCAGAACCAATATTATTTACAATATTAGTTTGATATGTTTAAGGGTGCTGTATGCATTTACAGCATCAATCTAAGTGATATATTCTAGAGTATAGAGAAAAATAAGTAAGTGATTGAAAGATCGGGATTCGAAGTAAGGACAGCTGATTGAAAATTATATACAATATTAATTGCCCCTCATAGGAGCTATCAATCATGCTTTGGTCAATTCCTCTACCTCTCTTAGTTTCTGAGATAATGACGATTTAAACATTAGGCTCGAACCCAGACCGTCAGGTATCTAATTACACATCCACAAGATACTACCTAGTAACATAAACGCAATAAAGTTTATTTGGCGTCTTTATCTTAATTAGTTTAGGAGTTATTAAATTTATAATTAAATTACATTTTATCGGTATTCGAACCCTGGACACCAGAAACAAAATTATTTACAATATTAGTTTGATATGTTTAAAGGTGCTGTATGCAGTTACAGCATCAATCTAAGTGATATATTCTAGAGTATAGAGAAAAATAAGTAAGTGATTGAAAGATCGGGATTCGAAGTAAGGACAACTGATTGAAAATTATATACAGTATTAATTACCCCTCATAGGAGCTATCAATCATGCTTTGGTTCACTCGTCTACCTCTCGTAGTTTCTGAGATAATGACGATTTTAAATTAGGCTCGAACCCAGAACGTCAGGTATCTAATTACACATCCACAAGATAATACCTAATAACATAAAGGCAATAAAGTTTATTTGGCGTCTTTATCTTAATTAGTTTAGAAGTTATTAAATTTATAATTAAACTATATTTTATCGGTATTCGAACCCTGGACACCAGAAACAAAATTATTTACAATATTAGTTTGATATGTTTAAAGGTTGTGTATGCAGTTACAGCATCAATCTAAGTGATATATTCTAGAGTATAGAGAAAAATAAGTAAGTGATTGAAAGATCGGGATTCGAAGTAAGGACAACTGATTGAAAATTATATACAGTATTAATTACCGCTCATAGGAGCTATCAATCATGCTTTGGTTCACTCGTCTACCTCTCTTAGTTTCTGAGATAATGACGATTTAAAATTAGGCTCGAACCCAGAACGTCAGGTATCTAATTACACATCCACAAGATAACACCTAATAACATAAAGGCAATAAAGTTTATTTGGCGTCTTTAGCTTAATTAGTTTAGAAGTTATTAAATTTATAATTAAACTATATTTTATCGGTATTCGAACCCTGGACACCAGAAACAAAATTATTTACAATATTAGTTTGATATGTTTAAAGGTTGTGTATGCAGTTACAGCATCAATCTAAGTGATATATTCTAGAGTATAGAGAAAAATAAGTAAGTGATTGAAAGATCGGGATTCGAAGTAAGGACAACTGATTGAAAATTATATACAGTATTAATTACCCCTCATAGGAGCTATCAATCATGCTTTGGTTCACTCGTCTACCTCTCTTAGTTTCTGAGATAATGACGATTTAAAATTAGGCTCGAACCCAGAACGTCAGGTATCTAATTACACATCCACAAGATAATACCTAATAAGATAAAGGCAATAAAGTTTATTTGGCGTCTTTATCTTAATTAGTTTAGAAGTTATTAAATTTATAATTAAACTACATTTTATCGGTATTCGAACCCTGGACACCAGAAACAAAATTATTTACAATATTAGTTTGATATGTTTAAAGGTGCTGTATACAGTTACAGCATCAATCTAAGTGATATATTCTAGAGTATAGAGAAAAATAAGTAAGTGATTGAAAGATCGGGATTCGAAGTAAGGACAACTGATTGAAAATTATATACAGTATTAATTACCCCTCATAGGAGCTATCAATCATGCTTTGGTTCACTCGTCTACCTCTCTTAGTTTCTGAGATAATGACGATTTAAAATTAGGATCGAACCCAGAACGTCAGGTATCTAATTACACATCCACAAGATAGTACCTAATAACATAAAGACAATAAAGTTTATTTGGCGTCTTTATCTTAATTAGTTTAGAAGTTATTAAATTTATAATTAAATTGCATTTTATCGGTATTCGAACCCTGGACACCAGAAACAAAATGATTTACAATATTAGTTTGATATGTTTAAAGGTTGTGTATGCAGTTACAGCATCAATCTAAGTGACATATTCTAGAGTATAGAGAAAAAATAAGTAAGTGATTGAAAGATCGGGATTCGAAATAAGGACAACTGATTAAAAATTATATACAGTATTATTTACCCATCATAGGAGCTATCAATCATGCTTTGGTCAATTCCTCTACCTCTCTTAGTTTCTGAGATAATGACGATTTAAGCATCAGGCTCGAACCCAGAACGTCAGGTATCTAAGTACATCTCCACAAGATACTACCTAATAACATAAAGGCAATAAAGTTTATTTGGCGTCTTTATCTTAATTAGTTTAGAAGTTATTAAATTTATAATTAAACTACATTTTATCGGTATTCGAACCCTGGACACCAGAAACAAAATTATTTACAATATTAGTTTGATATGTTTAAAGGTGCTGTATACAGTTACAGCATCAATCTAAGTGATATATTCTAGAGTATAGAGAAAAATAAGTAAGTGATTGAAAGTTCGGGATTCGAAGTAAGGACAACTGGTTGAAAATTATATACAGTATTAATTACCCCTCATAGGAGCTATCAATCATGCTTTGGTTCACTCGTCTACCTCTCTTAGTTTCTGAGATAATGACGATTTAAAATTAGGATCGAACCCAGAACGTCAGGTATCTAATTACACATCCACAAGATAGTACCTAATAACATAAAGACAATATAGTTTATTTGGCGTCTTTATCTTAATTAGTTTAGAAGTTATTAAATTTATAATTAAATTACATTTTATCGGTATTCGAACCCTGGACACCAGAAACAAAATGATTTACAATATTAGTTTGATATGTTTAAAGGTTGTGTATGCAGTTACAGCATCAATCTAAGTGACATATTCTAGAGTATAGAGAAAAAATAAGTAAGTGATTGAAAGATCGGGATTCGAAATAAGGACAACTGATTAAAAATTATATACAGTATTATTTACCCATCATAGGAGCTATCAATCATGCTTTGGTCAATTCCTCTACCTCTCTTAGTTTCTGAGATAATGACGATTTAAGCATCAGGCTCGAACCCAGAACGTCAGGTATCTAATTACATCTCCACAAGATACTACCTAATAACATAAAGGCAATAAAGTTTATTTGACGTCTTTATCTTAATTAGTTTAGGAGTTATTAAATTTATAATTAAATTACATTTTATCGGTATTCGAACCCTGGACACCATGTACCCAAATATACATTCACAAGAAACTATCTAATGACATTAATGTAATAAATTTTATTTGACGTCTTTATCGTAATTAGTCTCTGAGTTATTAGAAGCTGAATTTGTAATTCGAACCCGGCCATCCTGGTCAACTTGGAACTCGTTGGAGAAGCTGCTGCTTTTTATATCATTTCCATCGCTAAAATCTAAAGTGTTGAGTGTTGGGCAGAGCACTTAGGAAAACAATTACTGACATTGTTCGCTAATGGGGTGAAAGCGTCTAACGGGTCAGCTAATGGAGGTCACCGTTACAGCCAGGCGGAAGTATGTCGTTGATCGCTAATGTATCTAAACAGATCCGGAATGTAAACTTAAAAGCCTATTAATGTGTTGAAAGCGTCTAACATGTTCAGCTAATGGACAAGCGATTTCCCCAGATACAAGAAGGCTGCAGTGTTTCATTACATGACAGACTGTTACCGTGAGCAGACTACTTATACTCACGCTCCAGTCAACAATTCATTAATCAAAAAACTTAATTGCTCGAGGATGCAATGTGCAGGTCTTAGTAGTCATAAAAAAAATGTTTGACGAACATTACCTAATTAATTTGCCGAGGGGCGGCAGGACTCGAGAAAACAATTCCATCAAGTCATGACGCCACAGTAGAACGCATGGGGGAGGGGGTAGGACCTGCCGGCACAGATACTGCCGGCATTAGGTGAGCACACAAAGCGAGAGGGGGCGGGGCCTAACGACACGAGACCTGGCGGCATGTGAGCACACAAAGGGAGGGGGCGGGGCTAGCGGCATAGATCAAAGAGCCTTATCAGTTTTTCGGCATCTCTCTCTGTGCTCAAACCGGTGTGTTATATCTACTGAGATTCAACGGAAATACACGTTTTGAGACCCCTGAATCAAAAGTAAGCATTTTTACTTTCTATAGTAAGTAGAGAAAGTATTGTGTTCCACTTAAAAACTTCAATGTCGTAATTTCACCAGAAATCACGTTTGTGACCTCCTGAATCCAATGAATTTATTTTTAGAAAATGGTCCAAGTGTATGTGTGTGTGTTTGTGTGTGTGTGTGTGTGTGCGTGCGTGCGTTTACAAGAACAGCATAACTCAAAAGCAAAAGGTTGGTTAAAAACCGAAATTAGTGTTTAAGTTCAACTTCTTCCAAGAATGCGACACTGAGATTTTAAAGAAAATGCCCCACTCCAAACTATCCTTTACATTGGTCAATCTGCGAAATTTTCTATTCTTTCAAAAATGGCTCCAAAGATTTTGATTAAAATACATATGTTTAAGCTATTTTCATGATAAATAGAATGTATATCTTTTATTTTCTAGGAATAGCCTGTAAATCGGTCTTTATTGTCAATGACTTATGATAATTAGTAAATCGTAAGAGAGAGACAAAATCTTACTGCACAACAACTGTAGATCTTGTTAAAGCACAAAATGTGTATCACATAACATTTTTATTTTATGTCAAATAATCCTTATAGTTTACCCATTCTGAAATTTTCTGTTATTAGTTTGAATTTTCAGATACTTTATACTTCTCTCAACTGCAAATAGCTGTTGTTTTTCTATCTTTCTTCTTTCTTTCTTTCTTTCTTTCCTTCTTTCTTTCTTTATTTCTTTCCTACCTTCTCGTGTTCACACAGAGAACAGAATTTCAAAGCTATCATGTCTGTGGCTCGTATTCGGGAGGTCGTGGGTTCGCTTCCTCTGGCCGACCTTCCTGACCCATGGGTTTTTTCGGGAGGTTTTCCCGGGTTGCCAGGCGAATGCTGGGAAGGATTATCACATCCCCGAATTTCCTGAACTTCCATTTCATCTCCATTCTCATTTCCCTTCATCTTTCATCCGTTGGTCTCTTTCAGGGTTGGAAGTGTCCGCGATGGTGTTTCGGTGCAGTGTGGCAGGGGAAAAGGATGCTTTTTGTGACTTTCTCCGTCCCTCAGCTTTCGGATGGCTGTCGGTAGTTCTTAACTTCCATGAGGGGCGTTCCCCTCTGTGCTGGTGGGGTCCCCGGTCTGCCTGTCCGTCTGACGAGGAGCCTCTATCTGAAAACTTAGGGAGTCTGCCATTCCTGTGCCGTCACTCCTGGTTCCGAACGTCCGGTGTCTTGTCTCGCCTTATCCTTTCACCCGGAGACGCCCCCTTGTGGGGCGTAGGCACAATATCCACTATGTGGATCAGTGCCGAGTCCCCTTCGTAGACAACCAATCCAAAGCTATCACATAGCGATGAGCTTTGAGGGATTTGGCTATCGCTTTGGCTTAATATGTTCTGGTTATGCCTACAACGTATTGTGAAAATAAGTGAAGAAGGTTTATCGGTATTAACATGACATAGGTGCAAAATAAGTTTTGTAAGAATAGTTTGTAGAAGAATGAGTAGGGAAAGTCATGTGAATGCAACACATATTTTATAGCAAAAGCTCCGCATGCCTGCGTGTCTGCGAACAACATAAATCCAAAGTGAAAAGTCGGTCAAATACCAAACTTGATATTTAAGTTCAGGATCTTTCAAAGATGTGACAAGGATTTTCAAGAAAATCTCCCCCATCCTGAACAACCCTTTACATGGAAAAATTTTCGAAATTCATTTTCTTAAAAATGACTCTTATGATTTTGATAAAAATACTCTCTGCTTAAAATATTTTCATGACAAACGAAATGTATATTTTGAACTTACTGAGAAGAGCCTCTCAAGTCTTCTTCATTCTCAATGACATTTGTATAATTGGTAAACTCTAAAAGATTGGACAAAGTTTCGCTACACAAGAAATGCAGATCCCGTTAAAGCATGCAGTTTTTTATACATATATTTTATGAGATTAACTATTTCCCATATATTTTTTGTTATTGGTTTGAATATTTTTTGTAACTGAGAAGTCCTATTGGTTATGCTTTTGTCGCGGTCATACAAACAGCATGGAATTTCAAAGCGTTGCGTGACATGCTTTTTGAAAATGTGACTATGGCTTTATCTATGTGCACTACAACGAAATGTGTAAATGTGAACTTTTTCATTTGGTAGTTAATTAAAGTCCTTTAACCGGGTAGGCCATTACGGACGGTGAATGAACGAAATGGTTTAAATGGTGCGCAAATGGGCCGGAGGTTCGCATATATTAGAATCCAACATTCATCTTCTCAGGAAAAGAGGAAACCCTGGAAAAAAATTTACCCAGGTATTTCACTTTAACCTACATTCGAACTCTGGACCTCTTGAATGTGAGACAGAGCCCCAAACTACAGAGATGGGCTAAATGTGATTTGTAAGTTTGCCTGTGTTATAAGAAGTAGACAGAAAAATAAGATTTAGAAAAAATGATTTGTAGAATGGTGAGATGAGAAAGTTATGTGAATGCGACACGTTAGATTGTTCTCGTGGTAACGCAAAGAGCGTGGAGTTTCAAAGATACCACATAAAAATCTGACTATCGTTTGAGGTACTGCATTCGTCCTATAATTACAACGAAGTTTGTAATGCCAGTTCATCTCAATTAACAAGAAGACTCTTCCACTCAAGTCGTGTGTAGGACAGGGTTAATAAGATAGAATCAGATTGAAAAATCCAATGTCATAGCCGAGATTTGAACTACGGATCTTCCAGCTTACGTCCAGGTTGCGCAGCGGTAACGCGTGCGACTCGCATTCGGGAGATCCCTAGTTCGCTTCCCGGTGACCGATCAAATCTGACCCACGGGTTTTTTTCGAGAGTTTTCCCGGGTCGTTAAGCGAATGCTGATATGATTTCAGCCTGTAAATATCCTCATTTCATTCATCCTTAAACCCGTTAGGCCTGTTTCAGGGTTGGAAATGTCGACGATGGTATTCCGGTGCTGCGTGGCAGAGAAAAAGGATGCTCTCTGTGGAATCTCATCCTTATCTCGGTCTTCGGGTGGTTGCCAGGGTATATGGACCACTTTGGGGGGGGGCGTTGGACCCTCTATGTGGGGTGGGGTACCCGGTATGCCTGCCCGACTTTCAGGGCGTCTCAATCTGAGAACTTTAGGAACCTTGTCGTTGCTGCGCGTCACTAATGGTTCCGGCCGCCCGGTGTCTCCCACCTCGTCCCTGCCTCCCGGGAGCGCCGCCTCGAGGGGTACAAGCACAGTTACCTCATTCACTGGGTCCGGATCGAGTCCCTTCGTTACATATCCCATTCCATTACAGACCAGAGAAGAGAAGCATTTTAAGAATTCAGAACGTGAATCGTAATACAAAGTACCTAAGTCTTTTGGGGGAGGGGATCTTAAGATTTGTAACTTGAAAGCAATTTAATTTTCAGAGTAGAGTGCTTTCAAATGAACCAATTGCAACAAAAGCACATCAACCTGTCTGCATTAACACTTTCGGGGTCACCATTTTGAAGCTTTAGCTTATGTTATCTTAACCGAATTAAACAGCTACATAGAAACTGCATATTTTGCGCTAAACGTTGTTTCCTCGTATCTATTAACATTTTCTCCTTTTGGATACAATACCTACATAAGTGTTTTTACTCTATGTCCACTATACGACTGACACGGTTTTTCTTCCTTTCTCTTTTGAGTGTGTGTAAGGGAATTATGTTTCAAATAAAACAATCTTTATTCTTTTTCAGTAACAAACGCAAAATATATCTCATTTTGAAGAAAATTTAATGTTGTACTTAATTGTGCCCAAACTGCTTCAACAATTTGACCATAATATATCTTTTTCTTCCATATTTTTAAAATATTACTTGAATATTATCAGAACTGAATGTTTATCAGAACACTTAGCGCTAAACGTTGTGATCAATATCTATGACAATTACAAAGCAAAACGAACTTATATTCAAGTTAATAAATAAGTACCCTCTGCATTGGAGCACGCGTAGAACGTTCTATTGGTGATAATTATGAAAGCATTATTATTATTATTATTATTATTATTATTATTATTATTATTTAGTACTAGTAACAAACGTAAAAAAACAACACATACATTATGCGAACCTTATTTCTCAAGAACATTACTGCATCTTAAACTTGTGAAGCACCCGCATAAAGAGTGCAATATTTGATTTTTAAACAGCATATTATGCAAAGGAAATGTTAGTTTATTTCGCTTGAATAGATCTAGTAAAGAGAGATGTATTTGTTTCGTCTTATTTTCTCTTAGAGTCAGGTCATTGAATTATACCACCATACAAGGAAGCAAATGTGAGCTCTGAGACGATACCGGCACTTACGTTGGCGATATCCAGGCATGACTAATCGATAAGACATTTCTTCCCCCTCTTCCTCTACACCCCTTGGTCCTTCGGAAAACATTTGAAGTCCAGTGTACAACACTCTCAAATTTCCGAACACATTTTGCTTCTAGATCGGGCGCATCTCCTCCACTACGGCGTCCACTAATCTCTTAATTTTCCTCGGTAACTGGTCTAACTTCTTTCCTGAAGAACTTGCATTGCTTTTATTTTTCTTTCCTTGTGGGATTTAATTTCTTATAACTCCTTAGCGATGTCATCTTTCAACTCTTTCACCGTAGTATTTATTTAGATTTCTCAGATTCATTGTCAAAACCCAATTTGGATTTAGTTTTCTATAATTCGTTCTAAATACACGACTGAGTAATGTTTTTATTTTATCCGTTTCGTTCTGGATTTCTACCTCCATTTTTCCCTTCGGGTTTTCACTCTCTTCATCACAATGCCCTCTTCTCCATTCCTGTTTTCATTTCATTCTCCGTCTTCTCAATTCCGGTAATAATTCTTGAAGCATTTCCTCCATCGTGGCTTTCAAATCTGGATCCTGACAGCGGTATGAATTTGTCCAGTTTTCCGCAGTCTTGCTTCTCTTTCTTTTTGCGCGTACTGTTGCAATAAACCACACGCGAAGCAGCCTCTTCTCTCATAATGTCGAACGTAGAGTCCTCTCTCTTGCGGCCGTTCACTGGAGTGCCGAACACACAACTCTTCTGGCTCTATAAGTTAGAGAACTCTCTGAGTAGGTACGTCGCCTCAACAACAACCTACAGCCGCAGCAAATACACTCCGCTTTACACTCGCAAAAGCTTTCGATAAATTTCTGACCTTGGGGCGGGGAGACCAGGTCTCGAGGATTGCCCATTGTTCTGGATTAGCCTTCGATATGCTTCCTTAATCGGGAACACCTCCCCCTCTCTTTCCCTAAACACTCGTGCATCGTTTAGCCCTGAAGATCACGCCGACTATCTACCTAAGTGGCGGTCCGTCTTCGTCAAAATATAATCTCCCCCTTTTAAGTTTAACGTCCTTTAATCTGGTGGATATTATCGCACGACGAATGAAAGAAATGCGTGAAATAATCCTCAAATGGAGCCCGGTGTCCATAGATCTCCGACATTCTTCTTCTCAGGATAAACGCGGAAAAACCGTATCCAAGTAACTCACCCTAACCGAGATTCGAACGGGACCCCTTGAATGTGAGGCAGACACTACCCCACACTACAGAGGCGGGCTTTATCCGTTTAAACATTGCATTTCCATATTTTGCTGAGCAAACAAAATACTCTGTGGCCTGGTCAAAGGGGAAGAGTTCTTCAAGATGAAGCAGGATCTATTAGTTTTAAAGCTATATCGCACATAGCGAACTCAGAAGGGTAAAATCAAATTTAATCACAAACTTATAAGCACGAGAAAATTTAATATATTTTTTCTTTGTTTAGGAATTATCTACCATACAAACTGTTCCTAAAACCCCATCATAATTTTATTTCTGCCTAATTACCTATCCTCTGCATCTTCGTTTGTTAGCACTCTAGATGCCATGTTTTTTCGGACTCCATTTACCCATTGTTTTCTTGCTCTTCCGCGTCCTCCGTTTCCTTCAGCTTCACATTGTAGCACATTCTTACTATTCTATCGTTTTCCATTCTCTAAACATGGCCGAACAAATTTAAACTTCTCTTTTCTATTATTTCCAAAGATTTCTTTCTGATATCTATTTTTCTCTGTATTTTTGTATTTCTAATTTTATCCCTTCCTGAGGTTCGAGAAGCACTACGTCAAAAATCCATCTCCGTTGTTAATAATTTTTTTTTGTTGCCTATTCATTGTCCACGTTTCTGCTCCATTAAGTAATACACTTTATATTATTGAATCATTGTATTGGATTATGATACAAGAGGTAAAAGTAGGGTTTTGTTTTGCAAATAGCAATGTTTGGGAAACGAAGGTCGACGGCCTTCGTTTCGCAATTCTACAAGCAAAATAAAGCCACTTTTAACACGTGAGGCAGTAGTATAATTAGGCCAAAACCAGAACAATGGGCATTGTTCTGGTCAGAACAATAGGATTAATGACTCTTTGTTCTGTGTCGCCCACTCCCGCCCCCTGCTTTGCGGCCTGACCCGAGAAACCACTGACCACGCCCCTCCTTGGTGTGCTACTGCCATACCGCCAGAGACAGTTGTAGAACAAAGGGCTATTGTCCTTTGTGTGCTGACATGAATACTGCCCAGCAGAGTAGAACAAAGAGTATTGTTCTGCGCCGCCGGCAACGCCCTCTGTTTGTGAGTTGCTGTCAAGGCGCCCGGCAGAGGTTCAGAACAATAGGCTATTATCCTTTTGTGGCCTGACCTAATGCCGGCCTTGGCATAGGAGAACAATGGGTTATTGTGCTCGTCGCTAATAGAGGTGGGTCTTTGTGTGCTACTGATGCCGGCAGCCGGGGATCGTCGAAAAATGGGGTAATGTTTTCGTCGCGTGTCGCCGCAAATCGATGTAGGAGATAATTATGTTAATCAATCAGGTAATTTTCGTCCATGCATAACATTGGCTAACATTTTTTAAAAAAATAATCAAGGGTTTATACTGCTAATGTCCGGGCATCGCGCCTCTAAAGAGCTAGATGCAAACCCTCGATCGATCGAAGTATCCCTACCGCATCTATCTTTGATTGATTAAGTTAATTAAGCGCTGCTCGTCGATCGATGAATACAATTAAGTGTATATGAATTGACTCGCGCACCTGGTTGCCATCGTATATGTGTGTGTCTTAAGGTGATCGTTACGCGTGTATAATTATTACGACTAATAACGCTTGTTTAATTCTACTTTTGAGGGAAACTTTTTGGTAGGTATATAAGAATATTACATCACTTAGAGGAATCCATGACTGAAAGGATAGAGTTGTAAATGGCTAACACGAGATGTTAATGAGTGATTCTTTCGCTGAAAACCCACGCGCGGTCCATCTCGTGTACGGTGCTCCGCTCAACTAACGGTCTCTCGGATGTGCAGGCATGGACTGCCTCGTATCCCCTCCCAAACCATTCCCTCTCCATGTCACTCACGGTCTACCGCGAGCTGTCTAGCCGACAGCAACGAAACTATGCTCTTCCGCTCAGCGAGGAAGGAGCCGGAATTTCGCCATCTTAGGTATTTAACAAACGGACGGTAACCATGTTGGATCCCTGGAAATAACTAGCATAAATCATTTGAAGGGTGATAAGGAACTTCGCGTTTCAAGATGTTTTTCTAAGGTTTGTTTACACGTAGGGTTGGCTCTGCAAAATAAATAAATACGGGTTAACATATTTAAATAATGCATACCTTACACATAAATAATGAACTAAAAAAATAATGAAATATGGAAAGTACCCTAAACAAAACACCTCCATTGTTACTGTTTTAATTAACGCTAGTTAAAGAACGTTCATAAATAAAACTCAATAAAATATATCAAGACAGTCGTGGAAAAATACAGGGCAGGGGCTTTAAAACAGACGTTATCGATAAAGCACTCCACCCACAGCGCAATCAGGTAAATAGATAAATAATGAAATATGGAGAGTACCCTAAACAAAACACCTACCTTTTTGCTCTTTTAATTAACGCTAGTTAAAGAACGCTCATAAATAGAACGTATTACAAATATATCAAGAGATCCGAGAAAAAAATACAGGCAGCGAATTTAAAACAGACGTTGGCGATAAAGCACTCCATGCGCAAAGGCACGAACTTTAAAATAGCCATTGTCGATAAAGCATCCCAGCCCATTCACGCAAGCAAGCGAATAGATAGGGACTTTAAAACAGACGTTGTCAATGAAGCACTCCAGCCACAACACAATCACGCGCAAAGGCATGGACTTTAAAACAGACGTCGGCCATAAAGAACTCCACTGCACCGCAATCACGCGCATAGGCATGGAATTTAAAACAGACATTATCGATAAAGTAGCACACGCGCCAACGCAATCACACGCGTAGTAGGCATGGACTTTAAAACAGACGTTGGTGGTAAAGTACCACAATGCCAGCGGAAGCACACGCGTAGGCAGGGACCTTAAAACAGCCATAGCCGGTAAAACAACGCATCCACCCCACAAGCACTCTCTCTCACTCTCTACATTACGCCAGAAACGTCAACTATTTATATAGTGGTTTATACACCCCTTGCAAAAATATGTTGTACTCCCTTGAAGACCAAATGGATCGGATTCTTGAGGAGAGATAGGATCTAAATCGAGTGTTTCAAATTTAACACTTGAGTGGGTTTTAATGAATTTTCCCAGACTCCGGGAATTACATCTAGAAAACAACGATACTTTCTTTTTCTTTACTAACGCTAAAATTATATTATCGTCAAGAGAGCTTATTTGTTTATTCAATTTAAACAAACTGGCGTTTCAGTCGTCATGTCTAAAAATGATTTGATCCAGCATCATTCCAATGTAATAAATATCAGACTTCTCTGAGAGATAGCGTCTCCATTCTCATTCGAGAGGTCACCGGTTCGAATATCAGTTAGGTGATTTACCGTGCAAGGGGGCAAGCCCTCCCATAAGCGATCATTATAAGCGTGGGTGTAATTATTTCCTAGCTGGTATGGTGTATAGATTCTGTACTTAAACATTCGTTACTTTCGGAATTGTTATAATCTATTTTTTTATTCCCGTAACAAATATGAAAAGACGGATGTAACAGACCCTTGATTGTTTAGATATGCAGCGTCTAAAACGGTATTGAATACCAGAGGGAAATCAAACTCTGGACTCACACTAAAAAATACGGACATTCAAAACATGCATTCATATCTTAGTAAATATATAACATAGGACGATAACTTTTAAACAGCCTTCCATTCGAAAGATATTTTCTTACTCAAGCAGAGAGACCGAACCATTACGAAGACTTTAAATATAAATTTGATATTTGTTTAAAATTTTTTTCTAAAGACCCAACACCAGTAGTCTTCGAGAAATTCGACAATGAGTTATTCAGTTGTACACTACTTGCAAAAATATGTTGTACATCCCTGAAGAGAGTAAACCGGGGGCCTCGGGAAATTCCCGGTGGCTACATATCGTACTACAGCCATTTACGGACAATGGCAAACCCTTCCCATTAAGGTGTGTATTGTGTTTTTAAAATGATTGCTCATTTTCCCGAAAAGACCGTCTTTATCGGAAAACCCTGCTCATATAGATGATGGTGTAAATATCCAAACTTGAAATTTTATTTATATACTCCTCAAATACAAGAATTGTTTGCATGATACCAACAACAAACTAACTTATATGGAATGCTAAACAAAGAAATATGATTTGAAAAGGGTGATAAGAAGAGTATGTATTTAGAAGTAAAATGGGAGAAAGAATTCAACTTAAGCATCCCTTCATTTCTAGGACATTCTCTTAAATACATATTCATTAAGGTGATCCAGAGCCTGAGGTGGCGTTGTCTTTTGTGCCGGAAAAAACGGCATAGTTTGATCTTGAAGAAAGAAGATCCGTAACTAGTGCCGTCTGTAATGAAGATAGTCCTCTAAGACGACTACGCAACTAAGATTATTTGCGTGTAACACAATAACTAATCGACCAGAATGGTTCAGACTGTAACGTCTATGGACTGCATTCGGAGGTTGTGAGTTCAATTCCCAGCAGCTGACACTCCTGACCCCCGGGGTTTTTCGGGTTTCCCTGGTTGCTGGGCGAATGCTGCAAAGGTTCATTACAACCGCGAATTTTTTCCTCCACCCCGTTTCACCTACATTCTCCCTTTACTTAGGCTTTCATCTCTACGGACTCTGACTGGTAATATTTAATACTGAACATCGGCACTCATGCGATTCAAATGCTTTATGAATAAAGAAACGTAGATGTATATTGCATGTAGCTAAAAGGACAGGGATGGCTTAGTGTTTAAAAGAGAAATCTTCGTACTCTCGAGGTAAAATACAGGGAATACCCTCAAAACATGCATTCCGAGAAGATAAGATGTAAAGGTGCTGTATATAGCGTGCTATCTTTGAACAGCCGTAGAAGGAAGGGAAAGCCATTCGAGTGTACGGTTTTTACTTCTTTTTTAATGTGACAGCATATCTAGCTAGTAATTTCCCATCCTTAAACATGTCGGTCGCTCACTCTGGTCTCGGATTATTCGTGGTTTTCGCTGTCTGCAGGCGAATATCAGAGTAGTGTATGCTAGCGCGATTTCCTTTCATTCTATATAATTTGCATCTTTCACGCATACTTCAAGGACCCCTGTTTCGATTTACGTCGGCATCTCATTCCGACCTGGGATTTTTCGCAGTTTTCTCTGGTCTGCAAGCGAATGCTTGGGTGGTTTCTCATCTATCACGATTCGCTTTTCCTTTCATTCACATCTTAAACCTGTGCTTCTAGGGCCCCTGGTGCGATTTCCCGTCGGTCGCTCCGCCGACATCGGATTTTTCGTGATTTTCCCATGCTCTGCGGGCGAATGCGGAGTCGTGTATGCTATCACGATTTACCTTCATTCTATTGCATTTACATCTTCCATTTTAATCGCATCTTTTTGGTTCTAGGTTTTTTGCGCATGGTGAATGCTTGCTCAAAGATTATTGCCGCTTGCTCGGTTGACAACTCGTTCATCACACTCACCAGCTAAGCACCCGAATCTGTACGATAATACCCGAACAATACATATCTGCACAATACTTTACACTTACTCTAACCATCCGAACCTGTACGGAGACGTCCGAACACCACCGAACAATACACCATCCTCGCAATACTTTGCTCACTCAGTCACTCTAAGCATACGAAGCTATACGAAGACATAGAAACACGCTTTTACTTCTCCCAAGCACCCGAAGCTACACGAAGACCTACGAATACATACAATCACACATAAACACCTCTGAGCGCCTCTCTAAATATTCGAACATGCACGAAGACCTACGGGCATGCTCTTGCCAGACCCATAATCAGATTAGAATGACAGGCTTTAATGTAGATATTTATTTACCACCATAACAAGAACACATCACATCTAAACAGTGTCTTAGATAGGAACTTTCTCTTTAAGGCACGCTATGTAGGCTATTCGCTTGTTTAGCCTCAATGGAGGTCCTAAACTTTCATATCGGAAAACATTTATAGGCTATTTAGGGCGCTCTTAAAGTGAAGATAATTTTAACGAGGATTCTCTTAAAGGAACGCGCGACAGGCAACAATGCTTCTTATATGTGCTTACAATTGCGAGTTAGCGACTTCAGGCGCGAGTATCTGACAATCAAGTAATTGGTTGAACGTATAAAATACATTATCCAAACATCGCTGGGGTGTTTAATTTCAGGCTGGGAGGGGCGAGATGTATGTGGAGACATGTAACATCTACAGGGTAGATGTCAGGGCCCCTAACTTTCACGGGTTAAAAAATTCCCTGTTGGTAGTTGGCTCAATCTGTGGGTCCTCTTGAGGACTACAGACTTACACATCTCCTGAGAGCTCCAGGAATCGCAGACCATCCTCATTCCGTAAATGAAAGTCACAGAGAGCATCCTTTTTCCGGTGTGCGTATGCCGAGACTTCCCTCCTCCGAAACGTTCAACCCTGAAATTATTGAGCAAAGTATTGCGAGGATGATGTCATGTTCGGTGGTGTTCGACGTCTCCGTACATTTCGGATGCTTAGAGTAAATGTAAAGTATTGTGAAGATGTGTACATTGTTTGGGTATAATCGTAGATTCGGGTGCTTAGCTCGTGTTTGTGATGAACTATTTGTTATCTGAGCAAGGGCCAAGTATCCTTTGAGCAAGCATTCACCATGCGCAACGAAATCTAGTAGCAAAAACTTGCGAATAAATGAAAGATGCAAATTATATAGAATAAAAGGAAATCGCGCTAGCATACACAACTCAGGCATTCTCTTGCAGATCAGGGAAAACCACGAAAAATCCGAGGTCGGAGTGCGAGGCCGACGATAATAGAAACAGAGGTCCTAGAAGCATGTGTAAAAGATGCAATTTATATAGAATGAAAGGAAATCGCGCTACCATGCACCACTCAGCATTCGCCTGCAGATCAGGGAAAACCACGAAAAATCCGAGGTCAGAGTAAGATACCGACGGTAATCGAAACAGGGGTCCTAGAAGCATACGTGAGAGATGAAAATTATATAGAATGAAAGGAAATCGCACTAGCATACAGCACTCAGACATTCGCCTGCAGACAGCGAAAACCACGAAAAATTAGAGACCAGAGTGAGCGACCGACATGCTTAAGAATGGGGAATTACTAGCTGTATATGCTGACACACCAAAGAGAAGTAAACACCATACACTCGAATGGCTTTCCCTTCCTTCTACGCCTGTTTAAGGATAGCTCCCTATACACAGAACCTTCACACCTTATCTTCTCTGAATGCATGTTTTGAGGGTATTCCCTGTATTTTACCTCGAGAGTACGAAGATTTCTCTTTTAAACACTAAGCCATCCCTGTCCTTTTAGCTACATGCAATATACATCTACGTTTCTTTATTCATAAAGCATTTGCATCGCATGAGTGCCGATGTTCAGTATTAAATATTACCAGTCAGAGCCCGGAGAGATGAAAGACTGAATAAAGGGAGAATGTAGGTGAAACGGGGTGGAAGAAAAATTCGCGGTTGTAATGAACCTGTGCAGTATTCGCCTAGCAACCAGGGAAACCCGTAAAACCCCGGGGGTCAGGAGTGTCAGCTGCTGGGAATTGAACTCACAACCTCCGAATGCAGTCCATAGACGTTACAGTCTGAACCATTCCGGTCGATTAGTTAGTTTGTTACACGCAAAAAATCTTAGTTGCGTATTATTCTTAGAGGACTATCTTGATTACAGACGGCGCTAGTTACGGATTTTCTTTCTTCAAGATCAAACTATGACGTCTGTTCCGCACAAAAGACAACTCCACATCAGGTTCTGGATCACATTAATGAACGTATATTTAAGAGAATGTCCTAGAAATGAAGGGATGCTTAAGTTGACTTCTTTCTCCCATTTAATTCTAAATGACTTACTCTTCTTATTACCCTCCAAATCATTTACGTTTCTTTAGCATTCCATAGAAATTAGTTTATTATCGGTATCATGCAAGCAATTCTTGTATTTGAGGAGTATATAAATAAAATAACAAGTTCGGATATTTACACCATCATCTATATGAGCAGGGTTTTCCGATAAGGACTGTCTTTTCAGGAAAATGAGAAATCATTTTAAAAACACAATACACACTTTAATGGGAAGGGTTTACCATCGTCCGTTAATGGCTGTAGGACGGTACGTAGCTACCGGTAATTTCCCGAGGCCACCGGTTTACTCTCTTCAGGGATGTACAGCATATTTTTGCAAGGGGTGTACAACTGAATAACTCATTGTCGAATTTCTCAAAGACCACTGGTGTTGGGTCTTTAGAAAAAAATTTTAAACAAATATCAAATTTATATTTGAAGTCTTCGTAATGGTTCGATCTCTCTGCTTGAGTAAGAAAATATCTTTCGAATGGAAGGCTGTTTAAAAGTTATCGTCCTATGTTATATATTTACTAAGATAGGAATGCATGTTTTGAAAGTCGTGTATTTTCTAGTTTGAGTTTATAGTTCCATTTCCGTCTGGTATTCAACACCGCTTTAGACGCTGCATATCTAAACAATTAAGGGTCTGTTACATTCGTCTTTTCATGTTTGTTACGGGAATAAAAAAATAGATGCTAATAATTCCGAAAGTAACGAATGTTTAAGTACAGAATCTATACACCATACCAGCTAGGAAATAATTACACCCACGCTTATAAACATCGTTAATGGGAGGGCTTGCCCCCTTGCACGGTAAATCACCTAACTGATATTCGAACCGGTGACCTCTCGAATGTGAATGGAAACGCTATCTCTCAGAGAAGTCAGATATTTAGTACATTGGAATGATGCTGGATCAAATCATTTTTAAACATGATGGCTGAAACACCAGTCTGTTTAAATGGAATAAACAAATAAGCTTTCTTGACGATAATATAATTTTAGCGTTAGTAATGAAAAAGAAATTATCGTTGTTTCACTCGATGTAATTCCCGGAGTCTGGGGAAATTCATTAAAACCCACTCAAGTGTTAAATTATAAACACTAGCTTTAGATACTATCGCTCCTCAAGAATTCCATCCATTAGGTTGAACTTTACCGAGGCCAGGTTTAGCTCTTCAAGGGTGTGCAACATATTTTGCAAGGGTTGTGTAAACCGCTATATAAATCGTTGACGTATCTGGTGTAATGTAGAGAGTGAAGGAGAGGGAGTGCTTGTGTGGTGGATGTGTTGTTTCCCGGAATGACTGTTTTAAAGTCCCTGCCTAGGCGTGTGCTTGCGCTGGCAGTTAGGTACCTTATCGACAATGCCTGTTTTAAAGTTCCTACCTGCAAAGGAGAGCGAGAGGGTGCTTGCCCGGTGGATGCTTTTTTTTACCAACAATGACTGTTTTAAGGTCCCTGCCTACGCGGGTGCTTGCGCTGGCAGTGTGATACTTTACCGCCAACGTCTGTTTTAAGGTCCATGCCTTTGCTCGTGATTGCGTTGGCGGGTGTGGTATTTTATCGATAATGCTGTTTTACAGTCCATGCCTATGTTAGCGATTTCGCTGTGGGTGGAGTGCTTTATTAACAACGCCTGTTTTAAAGTCCCGTGGTTTGCGCTTGCTTACATGAGTGCTCTGGGGTATTTTATTGACAATGTCTGTTTTAAAGTCCATGCCTATGCGCGTGGAGTGCTTTATCGCCAACATCTCTTTTAAAGTCCCTATCCTGTATTTTTTTCTCGGCTGTCTTGATATATTTGTATAGAGTTTTATTTATGTGCGTTCTTTAACTAGTGTTAATTAAAAGAGTAACAAGGGAGGTGTTTTGTTTAGGGTACTCTCCATATTTATTTAGTTCATTATTTATTTATAACGTATGCATTATTTAAATATAATGTTAATCAGTATTTCTTTTCAGAGCCAAACCTACGTGTAAACAAACCTTAGAAAAAATATTTTGAAGCGCGAAGTTCCTTATCACCCTTCAAATGATTTATTCTAGTTATTTCCAGGGAGCCAACATGGCTACCGTCCGTTTGTTAAAAACGGTTGGCGAAGTTCCGGCTTCTTCCTCACTGAGCGGAAGAGCGTAGCTTCGTTGCTGTCGCCTAGAGAGTGCGCGGTAGACCGCGAGAGAGAGGGAAGGGCGGTTTGGGAGGGGATACGAGGCAGTCCATGCCTGCACATCCGAGAGACCGTTAGTCAAACGGAACACCGTACACGAAATGGACCGCGCTCGGGTTTTCAGCGAAAGAATCACTTGTTAACGTCTCGTGTTAGCCATTTACGACAACTCTATCCTTTCATTCATGGATTCATCAAGGTGATGTAATATTCTTATAAACCTCCCAAAAATTTCCCTCAAAAGTAGAATTAAATAAGTGTTATTAGTCGTAATAATTATACACGCGTAATAGTCACCTTAACATACACATATACGATGGAAACTAAGTGCGCGAGTCAGTTCATATACACTTAATTGTATTCATCGATTGACGAGCAGCGTTTAATTACATTAATCAATCAGAGATAGATGCGGTGGGGATACTTCGATCGATCGAGGGTTTGCGTCCAGCCCTTTAGAGGCGCGATGCCCGGACGTTAGCAGTATAAACTCTTGATTCTTTTTTTAAAAAACGTTAGACAATGCTATGTTTGGACGAACATTACCTGATTGATTGACACAATCATCTCGTACATCTATTTGCGAGGGCGGCGACACCCGACGAAAACAATACCCCATTGTTCGACGATTCCCGGCTGCCGGCATTATTAGCACACAAAGACCCACCTCCATTAGCGACGAGCTCAATAACCCACTGTTCTCCTATGCCAAGGCCGGCATTATGTCAGGCCACAAAAGGACAATAGCCTATTGTTCTGAACCTCTGCCGGTTGGCATGGCAGTAGCACACAAACAGAGGGCGTTGCCGGCGACACAGAACAATGCCCTTTGTTCTACTCTGCTGGGCAGTATTCAGGTTAGCACAAAAAGGACAATAGCCCTTTGTTCTACACCTCTTTCTGGCGGTATGACAGCAGTACACAAAGGAGGGGCGTGTCCGGCGGCTTCTCGGTCAGGCCACAAAGCAGGGGGCGGGACTCGGCGACACAGAACAAAGGGTCATTAATACCCCATTGTTCTGGTTTCGCTGTAATTACACTACTTGTGCCAGATACCATTTGCTAGACAGCACTCGAATTTGTAAAATATTAATTATATTATATTGGTTCCTGAAATTAACAGAGATTACGTTTAGAACACGGTTCTATTTACAATTGAATTTGCGTTAAAAAGCGCGATGTCAGATGTTTTGATGTTTAGATGATTCGGTAGCAGACACTTTCAGTGAAATTGTATTCAACATGTTTTGCCCTACATCAGCCAATGAAGCAATTAAACACTATACCATACTGCTTTCAGGATTATTTGGGTAAGCACTTCTTTCTGCTGCTTCTGCAATTTCACCTGGCTCTTTCATTTCAGTTTCTTCTGAATGTATAGCTTCCGCCATTTAAACTTCAGATAGATAAAGTTAGTTAGATAGCTAAAAGAATAACGTTTTAGATCAGCAGAAGGCTACCAATATAATATATATTTTAACTCTACAACGAATTGTGATAAATTGATGTATGACGATTTGTATTGTGAACAGATAATGCGAGCGCCACGAAAAATTAATCATGTAAAGCTACATAATGAAAAGTAAAACCTAATAAAAACAAGTCGAGTTATTAAACATGTGCAAATATAAAAGTTAATTGTACATTTGATTGGACTTGCAACCAAAGTTTGTCACAATGAGGATTGTCACATTAATGCGATAATCTAAAGTTTTTAGCTCATGAGCACTGTGTTAGAAGTTCTACTTTGCGCCATGCTGTGTAAAAATGAATTTTTTAGTTTTATTTAAAATGTTGCTGCTCTATAACACTGAGTTCAACATTCCAAGTGTTCGCTCATTCTTTTTTCTATTTGTAGTCCACTAGTCCGATCTGATTATATGATTGATATCAATACTTTAATTTATTGACCATTCTAATTCCCGCATCAATAGCCTCTAATTTATCATCCGTGTTCATTGCTGATGGTAATAAATATTCTTCCATGTTAAGGTTAATATTAAGTCCCCAAATATTATATTCTTAAATTAATTTTCTCATGTGTATGAAGCGTCCTCAATAATTATTCCGGGTTCATTTGCAAAAGGTGATAAATTGATGATGTAAGTGTAATTTTGATCATTGAAATTCCCATCGCATTGCTTTTATGGTCCATTGGACTAAATAGTATTTAAATATATTTTTAAGGAGTGCTGGTAATCGACAAAATCCTTATACCTTAGTGGTATAAAATTCCCTGGATGCATAATTACCCAATTTTACTTTGCGCTTATTTCCCGGATTATACCTCTTAATATTTCTCTCACATCTTCACTTGTGCTGTGGTTTGGCATAGTAACTTTCTAGTAGCACTGTCGTATACTTTTTCTAAGTCAATAAATACCAGTCCTACTTCTTATTGAATATAATTAAATTGATAAATGATAATCAACCAAAGTAATTACATTCAATTTTTTTGTTTATATAGAATCACTTTAAGAAATAGGAAGATTTATTTGGTGTAACTTGGTCGTTTTTTAATCATAACTATTATTATATAAGTAATGAAATGGCAGCGAAACATGATTTGTGCTCCAAAGGAAAAATATTATATGTAAAAGATAAATAGTACAGAACGAGCTAAAGCGAAAAGGCGATGATTTGTAAGTAGTAAAAACGAAACTTAATTGTTATGTTTGAGAGCAAGAAGCACAATAGGCTGAAAGTGTGTAATATAGGAATAAAAAAGATGTAAAATTGTGTAGCTCGTTGATAGCGTAAAGAAAAGTTAAGACGGAGGAGGCGCTATCAAATAGTGGTAGGAGATGATGGGTTATCGTGGGAGTAACAAGCCACACAACCGCAACAGGAAGAAGTATTGGGCGAGTTGAGTTCAAAGTTACTCCGTCCAAACATTATGCAGTACTCGGAATAGCGGATGAATATTTAGTTGTATAGCCGTAAAGCCGAGTTGATGGAATATTTATCTTCCTCAGAAGTAGCGGTGAGTTCATTGTCTGGTACTTAGAAAAGCACCTACGCATCTGTAAGGGATGAATTACTATTTCCCCTCGGATAAGTAACATCGTAACAGTAATTAGCACCAGAAAATAAATACGAATATTTATTGGCAGCTTATAAATTAATAATTGTCGAGTTTATGTGAAATCACAAATTGTGGATTTTAAAGTTGTAAAGTTAAAGAATAATGCAAAAATAAGGTGAGTTAATATTTGAAATCGGAAATGTTCAATGTTATCATTCAGAATTATTATTATTGTTATTATTATTATTATTGTTGTTGTTGTTGTTGTTGTTACTCATCCCCAGTCTAATGGCGAACCTAAGATACCAAACCACACATATAAGTATTACTTTTACATCGCAAATAAGATGGATAACAGGCTACAGCATCTTCTATAACTGTAAACTGTACAAAACGAATTGCAAATATCTTATGATTTCATTCGAGTAATAAAAATTAAAAACTAAAAGAAGGGGTTTATATACTGTCAACTGTCAACAGGTAAAAGTGAGAGTGAGTGGTTGAAAATTAGAAAACTATCTCGTTTCCCTTATGGGAAAGAAATTATTTCCCTGCCCGCTCTAATTGGTAGTCCAGGGGTTCTACAACTTGTTTGGTTTACGGCACACTTTTTCCCTTAAGGAATGCAGCGACACATTGTTAATGTAGAAGTAACCATACTGATTTATACGAATGTTAGGCAGCAGTCCTGAAAGATCAACAACCTGCCAAAGGGTATACGAATCACTAAAACTTGGGTTACTCCCGACCCCTAGCGGAGCTTATAGCGGGTCCTCAGGTTTATTTGACCTTTACCGCCAGTCGATTTAAATAAATGACGTAATTATTAGTTCAGCGGGCCCCTTGTCTCAATTGGGAGGTGTGGAATTGAACCTCGAACTGCATGCGTTTCCGACTTTGTAAACACGTTGATGTAATGCGGCAGTGCAGAATTGTTTTACACTGGTGCATTTTGTGGATGGAATTGACCGCGGATCACAACATTTTCATGGCTGAGTGCTACCTCCGAACTAGAAGGATACGAGAGGGAGTCTATCGTTACGATACTGGCTGCTGTATGAATAATTTTCTCCGTTCTTAGCCAGAAGTTCATCAAGTCCCGAGACAAAGTATGATAAAAACAAAACGTATTTGTTTTTGTTAACAAAAATGGAAAAACAACTAAAATGTTTTTAAATATTTATAAAGCTTACTTTAGTTGTTTTTATTTAAAAAAGTTAGTTCTGCCATTAAAGCCGAGATACTCTACGACAAGGGCGGCCAAAACAGCCATCAGCTCCGAGTCATACTGGAAACGCAACCCGCAATGTAATCGCAATTGCACTGCTTGAGTGTGACATGGACAGGAAGAGGTGTTCTAAGAGTTCAGAGTGGACGTATAGACTGTTAGAAATGAATGTACTTATTCAGAGAACTGTATTATTTGCAGAGTTATGCAGTAGCAGTATTTAATTCCAAAGAAACACTTGCAATTAATACATACAACGTTATGTTTTACAAATGTCATGTATCTGCTAATAGCTAATGTACTGCAGTCAACCTTAGAAATATTTATTTAATACAGAAATGGCTTCTTAGTGTAGAATGCAATTCAAGGTACAAACATTTACTACACCCTTTTCTTTAAGAAAGGCTTTGAGCCTGCCAACTAACCCTTTCTTATCAGCAATAATCGAGCGAGCTCCATCCGTTGTAATTGGCGCTATCTTGGACCACTCTAAATTGTGTTTATTTACACACATACAAATCATTGAACATGTCTTCTACTTTAGTAGTGTCTTCCAAAGGAAACAATTCTAGCACATACTCTTTGAATTTAATTCTTCATCAACTCCTCTTACAAATATTGCCAACTGAGCTGTGTCAATCAAATCTGCGCTTTCATCAAGAGCTAGAGAGAAGTACTCAAATTTACGTATTTTCACATTCACTTGTCTACTTGTATCAGTGGACAACAAGTCAATTCTTCGGGAGATACTTTGTCGTGAAAGGTGCAAGTTGTTTTTAAAATTAATCAGTTCCTGGGAACACACAACGTTTACCACTTCCATCATACATGATTTAATAAAGTCCCCCATTTAAAAAGATTTAAGGACTTTAACTATGTTCCACGCCACAACCTAACTAGCCAGTAGTTGTTTTTCTGTCATATTTTTTTATTTAGTAGCAGGAACAGCGTTCTACTTTAGCTCTACTTTCTTGGCTCGTTCTAATCCTGATATAATGAATCAATAAACGTCATACAAATAATCTGCAGTTCTATAGCATTAATAATAATATGCCTACCATTGGAATAATAATAATAATAATAATAATAATAATAATACCTTTCAATTATGCATATTCAACATGACATGTGCCGCTGTATATTATTTAGTAGTATGCCATGTATAATTTTCGAACATATTAGACAATGTTTTCGTTATATTTAGAACAAAAAACAGGTATTCCCATTCCGTTTGGAACTTCCTGTTCCTTGATGTTGAAGGAGTTGACAATGCAGTGTAGCACACCCACTGTTCAATCTGCATGTGTAGGTATATGCCTCTCTCAAGGCTATCGATAGACTGACCTGGGTAGTGTGTATTCAAGTAAGCTGCTTGGTCGCGCGCAAAGGAAAGAAACACACTGGTGATTGCCAGCGATTACGCCGATGTAATCGCGAGTCCTATTTTGGACGCCTTTGCTCTACGACAAAGAACTTCCAATTATTTGGGTTAGCTATCAGTATGCATGGTTGAGATTGCGAGTTTATGTAACGCAAAAGAAAGAAGTTCCAAATGTAACTACTGGAAAGGTACGATACTAGTGCCATTTTACTATGGTGACTTCGAAACTGTTGACATTCACCCCTTACACTCATATTTGCAAGTCCTCTGCGAGAGGCACTGGTGATAAACTCGCTTCAAGGTACTAACATCATGCACAGACAACCGACTGGTGGCAACGGCCGAATAAATCTGGACCCCGTATAAGCCAATCAAAAGTCATCTGCAGTTCAATAATTAATCAATTACAAACAGAAAGGTTTACACATATCACAAAACTTGTGCTGTTAAATGTTGATGGTCAGAATATTTAAAATTATTTTGAAGCTGAAATAAAAAAATAATAGTCTCCTGTAATATGGAGAAGTTTTTAGTTAAATATCAACGACTAAGCAGCAGTAAAGGATATTAAAGTGAAAATAGAACAAGTAACTCATCCGGCTCGTATCAGTGGCATGCTACTTTCGCAGAGTAGCTGACCATCTAATACTGCGCGCAGGAATCAGGATTCGTGTTTAGGCTTTGGAGTTATATTTACTGAATATGGAAGTCGTGATCTATCTCGGTATGTGTTTTTCATTAAGTGGTTAACTGTATTAAACGCAGAAACACAAAATCAGGCTTCTCAAAGGCACGAACCAGGGAGCAGGAATTGTTCACGAAATGGTCATTCATACCAAGGAAATGTACTCTACAAATTTTATGAATTTCAAAATAAACTGTTACAAATATTTTCCACAGAAAAACCTGGGTTTGCTGCTGTCATTGGCGACGAAAAATAATGTCAACTGATATTTTATATTTTTAGACATTTAAAAATATTAATGTTAATATGCAAGAAAAGGAGAAGGATATTCTTAAACCAAGGGATAAGCTGAAAAACTTCTTAAAAGGGATGAACTGTGGAAGTCAAAAATTAAAAGGGTGAACAGGAAATGTTTCCCCTTACAACTGAGAGGTTTCCTCTCCCTTCTTGTTGGAGGATAAATGCAATAATATTTTCCTTCCCTCAAACCGAATAAATAAGATTAGGTTCGCAATCCCTTTGTCGTTGCTACTGAAGTCTCAAAGCATCTACCATTAGAAGAAGAAGCAGAAGAGTTGGCTGAAGTTAACGCTCAAACTTAGGGAAGAGACGCTACTTTTATTTTGGATTTTAGTGTAAAGAGTATTCCCAGTGTTATCAAACCAGATGCTATTGCAGTTTTCAACAACATGTCTGTGGCGAACAAGGACTTTCGTTACTGACCAACATTAAAGCTAAGAAACAAGAGTGACTTCTTCCCATAGACCAAGAATTACAAGTCTGCGATTCCTCCTGCATTTGAACAATTGTGTCTAAAGTAAACAAACTCATATTTCATAGTAAACTGCAACAATAGTATGATTCTATTGACAAGGCATTCTCAGTTTTCGAGTTTACATATTTGCATTCTATGAGATTAATAAATAACACTGTTAAAATATTTAATACACAAGCCTGTTTTTATGTGTTCGCACTTTCATAATACAATTTTTCCTCGCCCACAATGCAGTTTTAGAACATATTAGTTATACAGGAGATAACATATCATATACCCGGCACCTTCTGCATATATAAAATAAACATTTTACAACGTAAACGGCTTCCATACATTTTTTTCCTTCCACATGGCTTCTGTAATAAAATTTTTCATTCGTCGTAAATTATTTCAAGCCACAGAAAACAGTATAAGACTAAAACACAACTAAAAGGTAGGGCCTTGGCTATAAAATACTGCGTGGACCGTTTAAGTTGAGACTCTACAATATCTTATAGAAAGGAATGTATTTAATAAAGCTTGCTTGATATTATGAGGAAAGTAAATGCCACTTACCTTATTTCCATTAGGGTCAATTTAAATTGACCCTAAAATGACCATCATCTCTTCCAAATAAAATACGACTAATGGCATTTACTTTCCCCCATAATATCAAGCAACTTTTATTCAGGACATTTCTTTCTACAATGCTTAGTTTTGGAGGTATTGTACAGTCTCAGCTTGAATGGTCCTCCCTATATAATTTTGGATATTTTATAAACCATTTAAAGGTGTAATGTGCTCTCATCGTGATGTGATTTTTATCTGTAATAGAAATTCACGCAGTAACCCGGGGAATGAGGTGAAGAATGCGAGTTGGTTGCCAGGGAAACAGAGTGCAGCCAAGCGCCAACAGTAACTCTGTCTGTCCTCCGAATACTCAATCTTCCTTCGTAAGTCGTCACTGTAAAGGAATGTATTATCTCCAGCACTGGCGACTAGAAACTCACACAATACACTTGCTCGGTTCATCTGTGTAAAACAATTACACAACAACTTACAAAAAGGGAGCTTTATTGACAAGTGAATTTATTTTGAACGCAACCGCACAAACATTTTAATACTCACGGTTAATGCAACACCTTTTGCAACTTGCTTTTGTACAGTAATAGCCATTTTATCCTGTTGGACGGGTGGATATTTCAATCTTCAGTAATGTCATTAATTACTTTGAACACTCTGTATTTTTTAGATTCTTGGGGCTGGGTATATTCTACGTATTATGATGTCGAAAAATATGTTGAACTTTGTTTTTGCTTTTTATCATCATAAATTATTCATAGTATCGGGTCGAAAACCCCCTTATATCATTACTCCAGAAATGGAAGGAAAATCGGCGATATTGTGTTTCTGATGTCTTTTAACCTTCTCTGGCAATCCTCCATATTCTGCAGATGTGACACAATGAAATTCCGGTTATAAATGGTTATACACAATATTAGCAGGACTTGTTCTTAAAGCTGCAAAGTATACATGGACGTAAAATGAGGAAAATAAGAGCAGCGTTAAGGACGTTGAATGTAATTCTTTAGAGTAGAGTCATCTCCAAACATATTAAGGATATGCTTCATAAACGAAATTGAAGAGTACACTCGCAGGAGAAAGTAAAGAAGGATGCTTAGTTCTTAGATTTGCACCAGTGTCATGCAGGGAGGGACAGTCCAAGGATCACTGCTAACTCATCACAGTCTTGAGTCGCGATAATAACCAATCGTTCAAAGGCAAGAATTAGACTAATTGTAGATACTTCAGCTTTTCGTCATTACTTACTTGTGCTAGATTAATATGTTGACATACACAATAAACAAATTAATATACTTGTTGAAAAGCAGGAGTTTAATATTAATTCTGTGGAAATGGACGGGATAAGAAGATGAGTTATAGAGAAGAAGAAATGAAGAAGTGATATCGATATACAAGAGATGGTAATTAAAAGAAATGAAACGAAAACTCCCCAGTAGTATGCACATGTGAGAAGATCAGAGGAAGAAAGATGGCTTGGGATAATTATTCTAGAATAGTCAAATTTGGAAGGAGGAAACGCGAACGAACAAAAACGTGGAGAACCGGATTAAGAACATGCTGAACTGCCACATACAGGAGAATGATTGGCAGGATCGTGAGAACCGCTGAAGAGAGCAGTTATCCTGAAAAATGAAAGTAGAAGTTATTCAAATGCATTTGACCGTTCCTCGTACCTTTAAGCATAAGCACATACACCATGACCTGGAATATATTATAAAATTAAACTTTATGTTGTTGTCGCTTAGAATCGTAATTTCATAAAGAAATTTGTAGTAACGAGTCAAACGTCCCTTAGTTTTAGAATATCTACAGAAATCAAAGTAAAAATAGCTGATACACTATTTCTGATATGCTTAACCTCCCCATAATAATCTTCCAAATTTGGGGATGTTTCATATTCTTAAGTAGCTTTAGAGATTCAATAAATATGTGTATCGCATAAAAATAATAACTCACGCAGCTTCGCTCTTCCACCTATCCACAATGCGGCCATTTTATGGTGAGGCCATGGTCGTGGGTATGCGTGCTCCGCACATGTCTATTACGCCCGGGTTTTTCGTCCGCAACTTCCGCGTTACTTACAGTGATAGTAACATGCACTATAATGAGCACTAACCTTGTTATAAGTGATGTTGGAAGTGGTGTCCATCTGTGTGAAGACATTCCTGGCATCTTCGCATTAAATTTCCATTCACGCGCATAACGTCCTCTTGCATAATGTTCATAATTTCTGATTTTAGATCCTTAAGCTTGTTTATGGTGTACAGATTATTCCTACAAACTTTATTTTTTAGGCTTCCCCACAAATAGATGCACCAATTTCATCAATTTGTTTCCTCCGTTAGAAATGACATTTTCGCTTCTTAGGTTTAGCGATCCTGTTCTCCTAAACTTATTAACCATCTACCTAGAACTGGAATAGCAGAAAATGTTTCCTGTAATTGGCTACACACCTGTCTACATGATTCGGTTTTATACATACATCGTACATAAAAATTCATTGCTCAAGCTTGAATTTGTCGGCAGGCATTGCAGTGGACTAATAGTAAGACATTAACACCCTTAAGCAAATCACACAGGACACATATGTGTTGAATAAATTTTCACCTTTGAGATGCACAATGTCAACTCTCTTTACAATACGAACACAAAGCAGCGAGTGAAGCACATCTGATGAAAATAAGTCTGACCACGTCATCCGTTTCCGTCCGGTAACCACTGAGCTACAGTGGCAACATGCCATCACGATATTAAAATTCCCCAACTTATTCATATTTTTCCCGGTAAACTACAAGAAGATCTCAAACTATATTGAGATGACATACTCCAATGCCGACTTACAATGCTTTTAAGCGTTTAAGTTCCAGGCTTCATAGTTTCGGCCACTATTAGGTCAATTAATGGGATTAATTTTTCTTCCACACAGGCCGTGTGATGAACGGCTGGAATCACATGAATGAAAAATTCAGCGCAATCACCGGGATGGCAATGAATTTTTCAGTCGTCTGATTCCACCTTAATACACTGCTGTGCAAAAAACCTATGGACGAAAGTAATTTTCGCATGCTGTAACACTGCAAGTAACATTCAAACCCGGCCGAGGGTAATGGATTTTTTCCGGCGTACAAATCCTTAGCATGGCTTCCTTCGGAAGGGAAATAAAGCCGGTGGTCCCGTGTCGTAGATTTACGGCACATAAAAGAACCTCAAGTCTGATAAAGAGGCCTCTGAACAAAAGTATCGGTCTTTCACGCCCAATATAGAATGGGACACTAAGGACCATAGCAGTTAAAGAGCGTCCATAAATAAAACTCAATTTAATTTAATTTAGCTCCATGAAACTTGAATCATACATAGAGGGAACTGTTACGGTATGCTACAGTAGGCAACTAAACGAAATTTGCAATGAGACGAACATAAATGCACTTTTACATATACCATAAGCTACACTAAAGTCAATACGACATATGATGGCTCTCCAGATTTACAGAAACAGACACATGGTGCTTAAAAGGGTGTATGATCACCACGGACAGCAACGCATGCTCTGCATCGTGCTCCCATGCTGGCCACAAGGTTGATAAGCAGTTCTTGTGGTAGAGCATTCCATTCTTCCGCCAGGGCTGACAGCTGTTGGATGGTCGTGGGTGTGGATGTGCTGCAATGCGTCTCCTCAAAGCATCCCACACGTGTTCGATGGGACTTAAATCGGGGGAACGGGCAGGCCAGTCCATTCACAGAATATCCTCTCGTTCCAAGAGATCCTCCACCTGCGCTGTTCGATGTGGTCGCGCATTGTCATCCATAAAAATGAAGTCAGGGCCGACTGCACCCCTGAAAAGACGCACATGGGGAAGGAATACAGTATCACAATAACGTTGACCAGTGAGCGTACCATGTTCAGAAATTTGGAGGTCCTTGCGCCCATGCAACATTATGCCTCCCCAAACCATAACACCTGGACCACCAAAACGATCATCTTCAAAGATGTTCCTGGGTTCATTACGTGTTCCGACCTCTCGCCAGATGAGGGTACGTCGAGAATCACTACTGAGATGGAATCTGCTCTCATCCGAGAAGAACACGCGACTCCATTCCTCTATGGTCCAATTTTGATGCTCTTGTGAGTATCGCAAACGGTGCCACCGATGTGCGGATGTCAATGGAAAACAATGTACTGGCCGTCGGGCAAAGAGACCACCTCTGTGTAGTCGTCGTGCCACAGTGTATCGTGAGATTGCGCGCCTAGTTGTCCTGTTAAACGTGGTTGCAATTGCACCCGCTGTTTGGCGTGGATCCCTTCTTGCCTGTTGCATAATGTAGCGGTCATCTGCTGCTGTAGTTGAGCGTGGTCGACCACCACCTCTCCTTGGAACAGCAGTGCCTGTGGTTTGGAAGGTTTCCCATGCACGTGAAGCAATGCTGTGAGCAATTCCAAACTCCTGAGCAACACTCGTCACACTTCGCCCTTCTTCCAGTTTTCCGATGATTCTTCCCCTGTGAAGTCATCCAAATGGTGTCTACGGGCCATGTTGCAATGAAGAACACCACTACAGTGCACCGTAACAGCTCGCTAATTGCCACACACCGTCTTGTCCTGTTTCGTCAACTGCTCCGTATTGCGGGACCAGACCCATTTGGCACTATAGGCTCGCTACACTCACGCCATGTGACGTCCACCTTTCTGTGTACGTGTGAGAGTCCTCTGGTAACATGTTCCCGCACTTTCATCTACTTCCACCAAGCAATTCATTTGTTATGTTACTTTACCCATCTCGTCCTTAAGTTTTGCACACTAGTGTATATTGTTTAAAAGTAACACAATTATAATACACTAGCTGGGTTACACGACGTTGCAACCGTTACCTCTTTTTAAACTGGAATGATGGCTTAATGGATTTCACTTATCTCCCTCCCGTTTTGTATGAAATTACCTAGAAGTTTTTATAGCGGATCTTGCCCTTATAATTTCGCACAGCCCCGGCTATTCCAAATAACGAATGAAAAATCAGTTAATATTTACACGAAAGGATGTAAAACATCGGCGGAACTTCTAACTTCCTTAACCTCCCCCGATAGCTGTCCAAGTTCTGAAAACGCTGTATAGCCTGTAAGTACCCTTCGATGGTGGAACAGTCATCGGTCAGAATGGTCGAGTAAGTTTTGGATAATCACAGTAGAAATCATTTTTAAACCGTTGTACCTTCTGTTTGGCCTCTTAGTTGTTTAATAATATAAAAGCTACATAGTTTTCACATGTCACAGAAACACTTAACATATACAAGGACATAGAGATAAAGGTGGTGAATAACAAGATTCCACATTCTCAGGGCACCGATTTCAGCTCTTTGAAATGAAAGAAATAGAAAACCACATAGACTAGGATCATCGTAAAAACGATCTTCTCAGTTGCTAATTATAAAATATCGGTTGACTGACTTCTAATGCTATTACCCGATATAATTTCCTTTCTTTAATCAACTTTTAGCATACCGTGGTTACGAATTTGATTACAACATAAGCACAAAGGAAATAGAGCAAAATTTTCTTTAATGAGAGTTATTAGATGGTTTTGACATTGGTTTGGCATGCGTATCTTATGGTTATAAGTAGTTTCGATCCTCTTTTCTTTTGCTGCGTCTTCTAGTTTCTTAGCTGCCAAATTGTGACCAGCTATATATACATATCCATAACATTTACTTATTTTACATGCATTTCCTGCGCAGTGACAACAACTATTTTTTTATTTCATGACAATGTTAACGAAAAATGAAAGCCTTATTCGCAAGTATGTTATTTTATAACTTCACTGTGTTAAAGCTGTACTGGAAAATTGAAAATGAAGAAAGTTGTGCACATCGTTACAAGAACAATTTAACACTCTCCCCCACCAACTCGTCCGATAATTTACCGTATCAGAGTCAAGTTTGAAACATGTATAAAAATGCACTCAAATCTGGACGTCCTAAGACGTTGATCCAGGAGAATGAGAGCAGAGTCGCTCTCGGGCCTCTTTCATAAAACACACTGATAGCATTAGCTAATATTATTAGACCAATGGAAAAGAATCGTTGGTTAATGAAACACGAGTTCATAAATATTCTTGACAACTAATAAAAGAACTTCACTAGTATTATTAGTTGTTATATGACTGTTTGTTGTTTTAACTTTCCTTTTGTTTCCATTTGGATTACATATTGGTCATCTTGGTTATGGTTTTTTTTGACAAAGTTTTATCTTTTGAGTAAAAATGGCAAAACGGAGTGATATTGTGCCTCCATAAAATAAACAATAATCTGTTAAGAGTAATTTAATATTTGAAAGCTCTAAGCATGCATATAATGCAAAATAACCATAAAATCCAATAAAACCAACTATGATTACTTCTACCTAAGGCCTAAACAGCTTAACCTCACATTTCATTAAGTTATACAATGTTGTACCTATAAAAACCTGCAAAAACGTAAAAGTTTTTAAAAGAAAAATAATTGAAATCTTAAAGAAGGAATATTTTGATATATGAAAAATGACATTTATAGTGCTCTTTGTGTGGATCATTTTGTCAGTCTAAAATTTGCTAATACAAGTAAATTCCTACTTGAAAGTGTTGTATGGTGTTCTGTATTCTCTCCCTTTGTGCTATTGTACTATATAAGAATTGCTTGTTGATTTGATGCTTTTAGTGATAGTTTTTATATGGCAATAGTCTTTATTACAAAATTGTTGTTAAATTTAAAAAGGGATCTTTGCCCACCATCAATTCATTTGTATTGTTCACAGTTTATGAGCTCTGGCTCAGAGAACCTAGTAAATATTAAAAAAAAATAGAGGAAGAAGAAAGTATGTAGCTTTAAAATGCAATCTTTTCTACAGAAGGTGCTCGAATCAATAATGATGAAGTCGTATAGCTCATTCATGGTCTAAAATTTCTTAAAAGACGAACATTTACCATGTCTTCATCACTACTTGCGTCACAATTATACTGATTTTATGAGTACTATTGTGCAAACATACACCAACACTCAAGCGGCTTCAACTTATAAAATTCTTATTAGTGTGGACTTACTCATGAAATTGAGCCTAATAAAATTAGCCAATTTTATTACTCTTGCTCTTTTATAAAAAGGTATACTGATATTACCAGTAAAAGGTACTAATATTATAAGGTGATATTCTGATAACTAATATCATTAACTATGCGTCGTGCGTCCCAGGAGCTGTATATGCCAAGAACATCCTTGCAACGCTTAAGAGCAACTTAAAATTGAAGCCTTATCATCCAAGACTTCTACACGGTCTTCTGGAGGGCGATTCAAACAATTGGCAACAATTTTGTGAAATTATGCACATAGTTTTGTAAATGCTCTTCAATGTTTTAGTAATTCGTGAATTGCAATTAGGTATTTTGAGCCCATGTCCGTCAGAAAGAATAGGGACTTTCAATGGTGAAAGAGTTATCAAAATCGCTTGACTGGTTTTTGGAATTACCTTACAGCACACACCCGCATACATACATACATACATACATACATACATACATACATACATACATACATACATACATACATACATAATACATACACACATAGAAATTTCCCTCTTTATAAATACTGTATACACATAATATAAATATAGAATAGCACAAATGTAGGTATACAGTTCATTACGTTTACTTTATTTCCTTTTCATGTACACTACCACAGATATTGACAGTGTATTCAATCTTTAAACTCGGAAGTGTTCAAAATGTCCTACATTTGATTACAACACTATTAGAACCTGCGGAGAACACTCGCACACACAGTAATGTATAAGTTGCTGTCAGCTTCATTGTCATGAAATGCATCTGTGATTAATAATTTTAATTCATCTATCGTATCACATATCTTTTAAAATACCTCATTTTTAAAATAATCATTAATGGGCATTGCTACAATAACAGTTTGTTTGCTAAAAGAGTTAATGTTTTCACATTAGACTATAAACTGCGTGTTGCATAGATAGGAACACCTAGGGGCAGCTGATCACCTCATATATATATATATATGTGTGTGTGTGTGTATTCATAATTGAATAAACATTTGATTTATCTAATGTATACCTTTTGTTTCACGGGATTACACTTACGAATTGTATTTACCATTTTGATTCGGACTTCTGAGGATATATACTCCTCCTCCTTTCCTATATGATGGCCGTTGAAAGGGGGCAGCGTGTGATTTTATTAAGAAACTCTGATTGATAATCAACTTGATTATGCATAATTATAAAAATTGCTGCCAATCATCTATGTCGACTTCCAGAATACCATATAGAGGTATTGAATGGTAAGGCTTCAATTTCAATTTACGCGTGAAGCGTCGTAAGGACGTTTTTGGTATGCACTGTACACAGGTCCTGAGAAGCATGACGTACAGACTTTTTGTGCACTGTTCACGAATTTCAAACCAACTCTCATTTCCTTCTCCTGTGCTAAAGATGTCCAATGACGTTCCAGATTTTAATGCGTTTTTCAAGGAATACGTTGCCTCTGACGCGTTGGTGGGGGAGGCTGAAATTCTTCTTGCCACGTTGTGTGAACCTTTCTGCGATTTCAATTTTCCAGTACTGCGTTATAATTAATTTTCTTTTTACATTATAAAATCCCCTGTAATATTTTCTGTTAACTTCCCACTAGATAACATTTGCATTCGGTTAATTCAATCTCCATAGTAAACCATTACACCCATTACGAATTCCATAAACGAAGCATTCCCAATATCTGTGAAGAAATATCATTCAGTCAGTACAGCATACCTACATTTGGGCCACTCTGTATGTATGTATGTATGTATGTATGTATGTAAGTATGTATGTAAGTATGTATGTAAGTAGGTAAGTATGTAAGTATGTATGTAAGTATGTATGTATGTATGTAAGTATGTAAGTATGTATGTAAGTATGTAAGTATGTATGTATGTAAGTATGTATGTATGTAAGTATGTATATAAGTATGTATGTAAATATGTATGTAAGTATGTAAGTATGCATGTATTATGTATGTATGTAAGTATGTATGTAAGTATGTATGTAAGTATGTATGTATGTGTATGTATGTATGAATGTATGTTTATGTATGTAAGTATGTATGTATGTATGTAAGTATGTATGCAAATATGTATGCAAGTGAGTATGTATATATGTAAGTATGTATGTATCTATGTAAGTATGTATCTATGTAAGTATGTATGTATGTATTATGTATGTAAGTATGTATGTATGTATCTTATTGCATACGTTCAGCATTTTACAACTGAAGTTTCATGTTTTAGGATTACAACTTGAATAAAATACACAGCAAGCAGTCTCCATTCTTTCTAATGCATCTCTGCAGGCAAGATGGTAAAGAATGTAATTTTGGTATTTATTTAACATATAACTTTATAGTTATGCTGTTTACAAACGCACACACTGACCTTTTCAAATATGTTTTTTTCCTTAATTCAGAGAGCCTCAAAACGTGTAGGTACTTAAGATGAAACCTCGACATTGAATTTTTGAGTTGGAATACAATACTTCCTCTTACCTACTATAGCAAAAATGTTATTTTTAGCTGATAGTCGCCAAAGCGTGTATTTCCGATGAAATGTTGATATTGAATATTTTTATGGAATACAATACCTTCTACAATAGGTAGGTAGTGGAAAAAGTAATTAACTCAATTAAATTGTTGATGTCTAACAATTTAATGCTGCACGAAGGAAAATAGATTAGAGAATAGAATAACAGCATAAAATTGAGAGATGATAATGATGATGATTATAATAGTAATAGTAATGATAATAATAATAGGCATCACGTCTTTTATGCGCTCTTAACAAATTCAATAAAACATACCAGCTTAATGAAGTTAGCGGGTATTAGACATGCCATAAGTAAGAGTTTCTGTTCATTTAATTGAAAACAGTACATACTTCTTTATTCACCAAGTGCTGGCTACCAATCACAGATAAGTACTACTGCCATCGGAAACTACTAGAAGAAACTTTCAGTCAAACAGTGTTTCCCAAACTGGCCAGCGCACGATGTGTTTTCCTTTAATGGATGCGCAGAAAATTAATCAAACTCTTTTTGTTTTGATTAATGTCATAATTGAGCAATTACAATATAACGTGATAAAATGACTAAGTATATGTTTTCGAGCATTTGCCTAGCGGCAACCCTGAGGAAGGTTAACACAGATCGCCCATTTGATACATCAGACTCTGCGGAATCAAGAAACCTCTTTGATCGAAGAAATCTGCCTAAAATCCTGCCGGCAGTTAATAGACGCTGAGAGTAGTAGGAACCGACCGCCTCAGCATAGTGCCTGTTGCTGTAATTAAGAGGTATCTACCAAGCTTTAAGTGTTATTTTCGCTGATAACATTTCCGATTTTCGACGTACTCTTTAGATTTTTGCGAAACAGCAGCATAGAGTTGAGCTTTTAATTATCTATTGCGCTAGAAATATTTATTATAGCATCCAATGTGTACATCATTACTTCAAACTATATCAGTTTTACTCCCTGTCATTTATTTTCCTTCTTTTGTAGTGATTATGCATTCTGCAATACCTTAAAATGATGAACGAAGTTGTTGCAACCATGTATAGACTGTGGTTCTGTGAATGAAATTGAAAATTTAGTACTATGCATGCCAATATTATGCAGACTGTAATACAATTTCTTAAAGTCTACATTAAATGACAGCTTAAAGGTTTAAACAAAGAAAAAAGAATGATTGGAGATGGTAAAACAAACTGCTGAAATGTATTGCTTTAAAAAGACGTTTAAAATATCCAATTTCTATTAGGTAATTATTACTTCTTTATATTTTAATTAAAAAGTAAATATATACTTGCGTGAAATATTTCAAAGAAATTTAATCCCAAAGTGCTGAAAGAGTCAACATTACAAAAACCGTGTGTGGTGCAATGAATACTTCCTGTAGTATGTGTTAAATGAAATTGTATTTAGTACCCACTTCATTTCATTTCTTTATTAGCTATTAATAGATTGTTGTTCATACTACTTTCCACACTGACAACCAGGAAGCTTTGCTCTTCCGCTTGTTTCACACTTATCACTTTCTTCAGATAAGGTCAGGACCACAGCGAAAGTTGGTAACACCACACGTGCAGACAGATGTCATTTTGTTATGGGGATCAAAGGTTATCCTTGCCATATTATTCTCTAAAAGGCATTTTAAAAGCAAACAAGAAAGAGTGCTGAAAGCAAGTAAATAAATGTCACAGCTGTATGAATTTACTGACCTCCACGAAAACAATTTAAAATGAATCCTAGAATCTGAAAGCTACCCATTTCAATTCTAGCAAACTGTAGGAAAATTGAAAATAGAAAAACATAGTGTTGCTACAAAAGCTCTTCTCAACAATGGTTCTTACCCTTTGGTTCAGCTTCGTTACATCTTTTCATAGTATTGTGGAAAAACATTTATACCACGGAGCGAGAGCTTCGGCACTTGGAGTCTCTGACCCGCTTTCAGGAGGTCACAATTTTAAATCCTTTTTTTTTTCTTGTGTTTCTTTTTGTCCTCAAGTAACTATCGAATTGAATATTAAGTTTCATAAATCAAAGCTTCAAGTGTACAAGTTACAATAAACAGAAATAAAATAGAAGATACAGAATGATGACTATTCAGCTTAAGCCCATCTGGTACATACTGCATTGCCTGTTTCACAGAACCCAAAGATATCCCTCCCGATATAGTCTTGAAATTTGCGTAACGTTAAATAAGGAAAAACAAAAATTCTCTACTAATTATTGTCCTTTATACAAATCGGTAACTTTTCTGATGACTACAGTAATTCTGTATATGCTATTCATGTGATTTTTTATCATATCCCTATCTATAACTCGGAAGACTTTACTGAATAGGGTTTTGTGCACACTCTCGCCGGTTAAAATCGAGCGGCAGTTATGTTAAAACTTGCATCTGACATATCTCTACCACAACGATATGCAATGCTGCGGTAGCGCCATATAATAGTTTGTTTCGTTTGGTGTAAGCACTTCATTCAATGCAACTTTCATAACTCGCCAAAAAGTCCGTAGCGAAGTAGCATTAAGTGGCACATATTATATCGCTAAACCAATACTGCTGTATTATATGCTTGGTGATAAAGATGCTGACAATTCAAAATGTGCAGTTATCTCCGCATCATGCTCCTTCTACTATATACATTATTGTTTGCGTTGGCTATTGACTTGGTGCTATAACCTGAGGAAAACGACAAAGGAAAGAACGTTTTCAACACTCTGTTTACCACTGTCTGTAGAGCATATCCGCATGTTGATAGACTACACCGCAATAATTTCAGAGAGTATAGAGATGTCTTATGTATATTTGAGGTAGGCAATGTGTAGTCCATGGCTAAATATAGTGCGGTTTTATGGTGGTTTGGCATCGGAGGCTGATAAATCGATGTTAAATCCAAATCGGGTGAAAATTGCTTGAGAAGTTCATAAAAACTGCTTCACAGGATAGGAATGTCGATTTTCAGCAGTCAGTGAAGAACGTTTTCCAGATTTAGCGCAAAAAAATGCTCTCAAATCTTGAGCTAATAATTTTACATTGCGACACTGAATATAAATGAAGCACCTTCTTTCGTTATATAGCCGATTCTAGAGACAGCACAATATAAAAGCTGATGTTCCTCGGGTCATGATGTTTATGCATTCATTGTTTTTATTTAATATGAAGTGTTGAGGTACGCGTATTCACGAACACGATTCCATTGAAAAGCACTTATAACAGCCACTACCAGTTCCTTGTTCCGGCTCGCTGCGGTTAACAAGCTGAGATTGTCTGTAAGGTAACATGGAGAATATTCACGTCTTCTCTTAATATGCAGATATGCATCTTATTTATAATGAAATAAAAAATATACTTTAACAGCTGCAACCCTGTACAAGTAAAGATATTCCCAAAGACGCCACCACATCACCTCACTTCCTAGTCCCTCGATAGGCGCTTGCGAGTGTGTGGAGCCTTCAAAGTAAATAGCGGTTATACGGACGCTAGAAGAATTCGACGCATAGTCTAATTTGCAGGGGCGGGTAGTGCCGCTGTGCCGTGCCACTACTTGTGTCAAAAGGAAAGAAAGAGAGGTGTACAGGAATTGCGCATAAAACATTGTTTCCGAGTATGTATCCTCTCATTTGAACAGGCGGCTCTGCCGGTAGTTTTCTGAAGCTTGGAGCTAATTCCAGATTGGCACCGTCTACGCTCATAAGCACTGTGTATAAGGCTAGGGTGTACGTTTTCACGTGTTATTATGGGAGAGGAGGAGCCACGTTTCCTCTGACTCAGAGCTTACGTTCCAGCCGCTAGAGCACAGTAAAGCACAGAACGTACCGACAATGGTGGAATACATATTCCGCGCTCTACTTTCCTTCAATTGAGTGTTACCAACTTGCTGCAAGTTAATGCGTTTGAAAGCGCAGATTAACGTTTATAATTAAGTCGAATGCAGAAATAACACATCAAAATATCCTTATAAATAAAAATGTATGATTTTATCCACCAGAACAAAAGACTAACGTATTCACCATATGTTGAATACCTGTTTTCAAAACAATTGTCAAGTTTTTCTGCCTATGTTCGTGAGCAACAGTTCATTCCAAAGACGTTATAGTTCACCGTTAAGTCAGGTAACTAAGTCAGGGCAGAATGCTTTCTTTAACTGAATATTCAGTTGTGTGTGAAAGTTACAAATATGGAAAAAGCAAATAAATTATTAGTTTCCATTTGGTAACAGGACTCCCAGTGAAAAGATTCAGATAAAAACAACGGATAGACCACTCTCGAATCTGAATTTGCAGCAGCAAAAAATGACGTAAGTTCAATTCGGAAATTTACCAAAAGAACAAATGGATTTGTGACTGTGAGGAAAGCAGTACTATTGTTTTTCCTTGTGTGCTATTTGGGGGAGATGTCAATTGCATAAGACCGGAATAACTGATATTCGACAGATGTGGTCAAAAATGAAAGTACATTCAATTCTTATGAATTGCTTAATACATTCGATGTAATTTCATTCCTTTCATCGTCAAAAGGCGCAAGCACTAAGTCTGATAGAACTTGGTCCGTGTACAATTTTGTAACCGGGTTTTGCTGCCAGAATTCTTTCTGTCGCTATTATAACGAATGTAACTTAAGGTAACTATTTACCCAATAGCGGTTACCACGGTAATGAAGGCAACTAGTTACCGCGTGAACATAACTGAAGAAACGAGACGGCTACCGAGCCTGAATAACACCATTCACTGCATGTGCATCGCTTATCGGGAACTAGTTATAGACTGATTTTTTTCATCTTGAATCCGCTTATCTGTATATGCAATAGTTGGACAAGTCCATTATCTTCTGGGAGGGGTGTTGGGAGTAGTAACAGAGTAGCAGGCGCGTATGCACAATGTGAAATAAGGTGGCATCATCATGCGATCCGAGTGATTGCAGTATAGTTGCGTGCATAATCATTGTGTTAGTATGTGTGTAGCTAAAGGTAAATTGGGTGGAAGTAAAGTTCTGCATTCTCAGACACGGGAAGTATATACAATGTGTATAATTATTTTAAGAAGAATTTGATCAAGGACAGTCACTTTACAAAGCAGTTGAAAAATCTGCCGGTGTATCTGTGAGAAGTATAGGTACAACTTTTGACAGTACTGTACATGTTTACATTTGTGCTTAGGTTGCAAGCTTTACGCCTTCCTATTGTTTCTCACAACCCAGGCGTTCTCCCCCCACCCTAGACAACCTTCTCCTCGTCTGCTTTTCTGCAGACTCAGGTCGAAAGAATCTACCTATTCCTCAATATTCGTTTACAACTTGAGTCATCCTCGCACGGAGTTGCAAGTGCATATTTGTTTATTACAGCATGTTGCTTATCGCTTCGAATATAGGTCACAGACTACAGATGACAGCTCAGCCAACGCTGAGGCAGCAAAGCTGCTTGCATTGCACTAAGATGGTTACTCATATAGGATTATAGGTGCACGAGTAGATGGCTATGAATAAGTAATTAATGCTGTTTAGTAGCAAAATATACGCGAGCCGCTAAGCTCAAACAACGACATCGTTCATATTGAAACGTGGTTACTTCTAATCGTCATAGGTAGTCGTTAATATAATGTAACTGGAACGTGATAACCATGAAAACAAATAACTTAATCGTTACTGGTAACTGTTACATGTAACCTTTAAAGTATTGTAAATACAATTATAGACTTACTCGAAAATAAGTGTTTTTCACATCCCTAATGTTTATCTGCATTTATAGAAGATGTGCCTCTACATATTCGAGGTTGAATATGGTGAACGTGATGGAGCTCCTCTCAGTTTCTCCAAGGCTGTGCGAGAATATCTGAACCAAACTTTTGGTGAACATGGATGGGAAGGGGATGTCTAACTGAACTTGGCCACCATGCTCTCATACCTCAATCCTACTGATTCCTTTTTCCGGAGTCACTCAAGTTCAAGGTATACAAAACACTTTTCAACTCAGAAGAGATGTTAATCGCTAAAATATACTTGCGGCCTGAAATGTTATTCATCATACACCAGGAATCTTAGACCAATTGAAATTGAGTTTTATTTATGGACGCTCTTTAATTGTTGTGGTCCTTAGCGTCCCATTCTATATTGGGCATGAAAGAGCGGAAATTTTGCTCAGAGGTCTCTGTATCATGCTACGTGCGTAAATCTACGACACGGGACCACCATGCTAAGGATTTTTACGCCCGAAAAAAATCCATCGCCCTCCGGCATATTTGAACCCGCGACCTCGGGAACCAGAGGTTAGCATGGTAACCACTACACCACGGAGGACGATGGAATCTCAGACCGAGCACGGCAATCATTCCGTCGCCAATGTCAACATTTCTGTAAAACTGCAGGCCTCCACTTTGAGTAATTCTTTAAAAAACTGTTGTAAAGGCTGAATTGGGTTTTATGGATTAAATCACCTCCAGGGTTTAAGAACAGCGTGTGGATTCTGTTGCATTAAGCATTATTTTCCTCCTGTTAGCGGGGGTCTAATTAACTTAGTTGATATATTAAGACTTAACTGTAAAAATTGAAGCATGAACTTAAAACTTGGGGTAAAACTGTATTATTATGTCCTACTGAAAAAGGTGATAACGAGACTCGGACTCGAAAACAAGCACCACCTCTTGCTAGAAAACTGTCATAATAATTGTGCCAACTTCATGGAGTCGTCTGCCTATCCTCCGGGTGTGCATGCTTTCCTGGCAAAGTGTAGGTTCAATTTCTTCATGACAAGTTATATTTCCTAGTGGAGCATCCTTTCGTAGCCTAGGATCATATATAATTCCTGTTTTTGCAACAACTGTACTCCTGCTTGTTTATGTGCAAGCTGGTCTTTAGAAGGGGTGGATGACCTTTGCTCGTCTGGTGTGACCTCCGCGCTACGACCCTTGCCTTTCTTCCTCTTCCTCTACAGCGGCTTGTTTACACGTGTGCTGTCCGCATCACTGCTACTGTTCTCGACCTTCTCACCGACCGACCGACTCTTCCTCTTCAGCTGTTTCAGTGTCAAGGTCCGCGGAGATTTCTGCTCTCCATTTCCTCGCGTTATGTGAAGTCGAAGAATTCATGTGTAGCGGTACATTCAGGGGCGTCATTTAGGGCGTAGGGGTCAATTGCCCCCCTAAGTTATGAGAAATGATTAGGTTACTGGTTATTATTGCTCCACCAAATCTAAAATTACGACAGCTGTGTTTTTTATACAAATGCTTCACGTGTATTTAATAAATAAAGGTTTTCATTTAGGCTAAATGTTTCCTTAAAATTTGCATACCACTTCGATAAACTGCTTCAGGCAATCTTGCCCCAACCAGAATCTGAAATGATGTTCCTGGTTACATTCCATCGCCATTTGTATATGAGAGGTGGCTAAATTAGCACCGTCCATTGCATTGAGAATGTGAATTTTTCCATCAAATTCTGATGACTGAAAATTGGCATCCTCCATTGCATTGAGAATGTGTATTTTTCCACTTAATCATGGAGATTGAAGATCGCCCTGCGATGTAGTAGAATCCGTATGTACAGTGCTAGTTTCCAAAACGGTATGGTCGGGCAAACATCCATTTTGATCTATGCTATTATCAACACCAGAAAACAATTCGCTAAATTTCTTTCAGTAGGTGCAAGTTTGTCACATATAATTGGTTGTGGACAAAATAATATGTATAATATGGGTAGAACTTCCACATTTAAGACATGTTTGTTCCTGTCCAAAATATGTCACAACTGCCTTATATTTCCCAGTAACCAAATTAGTGGTTTCTAATTACCATTACTGAGCAAGGTGAATGCCTATTTTACCATGGAAAGTTTCCAATTAACGGAATAGTTGTCCATTATAACTACACGTACATACCCACAGTTTTGTAGAATATCTCTAATGTTTTCATTTGATATTTCCGGGGAATATAAAGCTTCACAGTTGTAAATTCCTAATCGACAGAGATTTACACCATATTCACCTTATTCCCTTCCATTAAGATTACTATTGCATTAGCAGATGGCGGATCAAATGAGTTTCTTAGCGTGCACTGGTTTTCAACTTTCAACTTAATTTTATTTTCCTACAAGCTGTAATCTCTGGAGTTAATCAAGAACCAAGTTCTTCATCCACTCAATTGTGCATATCCGTGTAGAAGATATCGGTTTAAACATGGCTTTTAGTGAATTTGTATGAACTACTTCAGTTACCTTGTAAATGAACAAACAAAAGAATGTGAAACTACATAAAGACTGCACACCTCACACTATACAGCTCGCTGATGGATACAACCGCTCAGCATGAGCTCCGCACTCAGACTGTTTAGGCTAGGGAGAAACGTAACCACACTCGCTTGGCAGTAACAGATGGCGGGAGTGATGTGTGTTTTGTAAGTCAGCCAGTTATTGTTATCCTGCTAGATCCAGTTTGTTGCTTCCCAGTCATGGATGTTTATTGCTATAATAATAATAATAATAATAATAATAATAATAATAATAATTTGCTATCGTTGGTTATAGTAGTAGAAGAAAATTGGCGCAGCCGTTCATTGTTATCTTGCTGGATTTATAATTGTTACTCCCAGTCTTAGATTATTACTGATATAATTATAATAATATTTTACGTATAGCGGCAATGAAATTTGCGTGCCATTGAATCTCTTAGCATAATTAAGCGAATAATAATTGAATTCATTACTTTCCATAGCGCAAGCCGGGTTGTATTGATCGGAAGCTGTATATATTCATTTACATGTTGACAAGAGAAAGAAGAAAAGTCGAAACGCACGACTAGACTACTTATGGACGTTTTAACGGGATCTTGAATTGATGAGGGAATTGCATCAAGCATCTCGCGCAAAGAGTCGAACAAATGGCCCCGAGAATTTAGGATTTTGATAGATGTCGATCTAGATAGACGATCACTAGGCCTAAGATTTCAAATTTCTTGCTAAATATGCTAGGATCTCAATCTTGGTTTGATTTCAACTGATTTTTCCGGTGAACCCAACTATTGGATTGGTGCTATGTCCACTCCTTTCCCATCTGGTAGTTCACGTACACGTATCGTTGTTCGACTAATACGAATAAGTGTTAATTATTTCGTTTCAAGGTTTCGCTTGTGAGGAAGCCGACGCTTCCAGACCGTGAATCCATTAGCGATAATATGTTTCTTCTATTAGTACTTCTTCTTCCATCTGCTATATATCGTCTAACATGATTAAGTGATTAATAATTGAATTCCATATTTTCCTTCGTCACAGGCTGGACGGTATTGATCGGAACTGTTTAACATTAATAATTCGGGTACATATGTTACGTATTTAATATTTTGAAGCTTTGTGATTGTTGAAGAAATCGACTCGTGGTTTTGTATTTTATTACAATGTCACACACATTATTTCTTTTCGTTTGAATGCTCGAAGTTGCCATCATACAATGTACACTGTTTAATATGCATATTTCATATAAAGATGTTACACATTTACATATTTTAAACCTTTGCCTTTGTTGAAGAGATTAACTCATGATTGCGTATTTTATTACAATGTGCATACATGTACATGTATTACATTGTAAAATATAGTTAATACTGCAAGAGCTGTTAAAGGGTGTGTATCTTTAATTTATTCCGTATCGTTTTAAAAGGATATAACAATAACCACAGATGTGTATATCTGCACAGATACATGCAGATATACACATACATACATGCACATATACATACATACATAATATACGTACATACCCTCCATGGTGTGTTCGTATCGTGACTGCCCCATCCATCCCCCTTCAAGAGGACCCGAGTTTGAATCTCGGATGAGAGGTAACTTGTACACGTGACCGTTAAGAGATACGGATGCAAAGTTATACGGAACAAACATCAGTTACTTCGACTCAATTTCAAAGATGATTGCAGGTTTTTAAATGTGTGCTGGGTGAGGAATACACTGACTTGAGAGAACATAAGTTATATTTCTCCGCTTCCAGTACCTAGCCTAACAGTTACGCTAAGTATTACTTATTATGCTAATCCTTTTCACTTGATGTATCCCTGATTGTAACAATACAAAATGGTGAAGTAGAAAATATGTCTTTCTATTAAGCGTCATTACGTAGTTTGCAATATGTTCTACCTACTAACATTAACGTAAACCAACAGTTTCCCTTCAGAGTCAATGTACGCACAGGCTTATTCTATGTTTACAACACAAATTAAAATCGTTTTAACTCGCAAACAAATGCAAAACTGATTGCAGGTAAACGTTGTTTCAATAAAATTCGCGCCATAGCCCTGCTGTTATGTATACCAGGGCGAGAAAATCAAATGAGTGTTACACACAAAGTTTTTAAAATACATTTGTTACACTAATAATGTTAACAAAATTATTTATAACACCACACATTTGGTTACGCAAATTTGAAACCATTTTAACTGAGGCATACGTTAACTATAGGAGTAGTTAATATTAGTGTTTCTAGCTTCATTCAGAAACAGCTCAAGTGTGCCTGTAATATAATTAGCTCTGTAAAAATCTTATTTGCGGGAATGTACCTGAAAGTTGGTGTATTAGAAACCATAGTTATGTGTTAACCTTTCTGCAACCAACGGGAGTGATGCAATTATTCCAGTTACCATTTTTTGCGTATATCAATACTTTCACTAGCGCTTACAATTTGAAAGTCTGTGTATTTGTACATTATATATCCATTAGCGTTTTTCACTCAATATATCCAAATATTCCTAACCCATTTTTTATTTATATTCCATGATTCATATGGAGTGTTCTTGCTACCCGCCTCGGAAGTGTTTACTATGAAATTTGTAGCAAATAGAATTTCATTTACAGCCTTCTTACTCCATGCAAAAACAATAAAGTTATGTTGTCATCTAATTATTATTATGCTATACTTGGATTTTCATTGTTGACCTAGGAAAATATTGACAAAATTAATTTATAACCCTTATTTGTTGCTATTTTGGCCTGTGGCATTCTTAGCTTGTACTTCTGAGCGTAAAATGCACAAGCGTTACAGTCTGCAGGAGTTTGAAAGGATTATAAATATTGATAATCCAAATGATTTGTGTGACGAAGATCGTGACCTGTATACTTTGTGGTATGATGAAGATGAAAACGATAATATTGAAGTAATTGAAGAAGTTGATGATGTATTAAAAATTAATGAAATGCATCAAATGACAGCCACTAGGGACAGAAAATTCATTCAGATGATGTCACTGAGGATGAAAATCCAACTCCTTCAGGTATGTTCATATCTAGAAGTGTTCTAGCATGGCATTCTACACCCTTCCACAAGGAAGAAGTGCAGTTCATAATATTCTCTGATGAATGTCTGGTCTAATAAATGACAGTAAAACTGTGGATTTATTGTAAATATGTTTGCTCTCTCTTTTTCTGAAAAGATGCTTGATATTATATGTAGGCATACTAATAAAAAGGTGAAGAAACTCGCCCAGAAAAACCTAGAGAATGCCACAATATAATAAATCAGCAGCTGTTTCCATTTATTTCTATACTAATGGCTGCAGGAAAGATACATGGAAATTGCACTAGTGTTTCCGAGTTATGGACTAGGCACCCAGCTTTTCGAAATCCATTTTTCACGGATGTTATACACGCATCATATTTCAACAATTATCAGCTGTTTTGAGCTTTGATGACACAAGAACTCGCAACACCAGAATTGCAGATACATGTGGCAAGCGTCAGGCAGTAAGAGAAACCTTTGATATCTTTGTGAATGTATGCTTAAATAACTACGGTCCTAATGAGTACCTAACAGTTGACGAAAGACTGACAACTTTTCGTGGCAACTGTCGATTTCGAGTATACATGAAATCGAAACCACGGAAGTACGGAATAAGAATTAAGATTATGTGGAAATTCTAAAAATGGATATGCATGTAATCTACAAGTATATAATGGCATGAAGGATAACCAGAAGGAAGTAAATCAAGGTCATCGTGTTGCGTTGGATATGGTTGAACCATATTTTCTCTCTGAAAGGGGACTCACTACAGATACATTTTTTGCTTCCATACCGCTAGCTGAAAAATGATTGCATCACAACTTAACATTAGTTGGAACTCTAAGCGCAAACAAAAGAGAAATACCACAAGAGGTTTGCCTAATGCAACAAAAGAGGAAAAATCTTCATTATTTGTATTCACAAAAAATATGTCTATTCCTAATACGTTCCAAAGAAAAAGAACTGTTGTTTTGCTTTCAACCGAATACCATGATGACTGTATTGAAGAAAAGAAAACAAGACACCTACCATAATTGTACATTATAATGAACTGAAAGAGGGTTAGACATGGGTGATATGATGTCAAGAAAATACAGCTGTGTATGTACAACAAATTGTCAGCCGTACAGAACATTCTTGGAAATGTTGGACATCCCAGCTTTCACTGCATGTATTCTGTGGCAACAAAATATCCAGAATGGCAGAAAGATCCCACAATAAGGAGGGGACATTTCCTTCTGGAACTTATTCTGCTGTTAGCAAAACCGCACGTGGAGGAACAAGCAAAAGTCCAACTGAACTACATACAGAAGTTGTAAGAGCCATTGAAACTATTGGAATTGAAGTAAAGAAGACATATTCTACTGAAGGCACCAAAGAAGAATCTTCCAAATTACCAAGAGGAAAAAGATGTGCATTCTATCCGAGAAATGAAGACCGTGCATAATCATATTCATGTGCATAAAGTATAAAAAACCAGTGTGTCAAAATCATAAAAGAGATACAATTGTGATAAAATTTTCTCAGTGTTAGAGGAAGTAATCTAAAAAGACTAAATTTATGTGTTATTTAAAACTTTGCTTTTCTATTGTCAGCAAAGTAACTATATACCTGGGATCCTAAATTCTGTATGTCTGGAAATAAACATTAATGATTGCTTCAGATCTTTAATAAACCATCAGTGTACATTAATAACACTCATTATGAGTTATTTAGTGACTGAGTGACCTATAAAATGCAATTTGTTTAGTGTTAACCCGGGGTAATTACATTATCCCCCTTGGTAACCGGAAGGTGTAAAATTATTTGTAGCAAAAGGGTTAAATGCTTTGTACAAAGAATAGAATACTGAATACTATTGGAAGAAAACTTACAAAAACAAGAAATGTAGTGAAGCAGGAACTATACTTAAAGAGATATTACATTTTGTATTAACTCTGTATTAACACCTGGTTTAATACTGCAAATACCAATTCTATAAATGGCATTCAGAATGAAGAGGACTTCAGATACCGTTCCCAGAAAATTAAAGAAATGGATTTCATTTATCATCAAAATATCTTACACTTATGGTGTTTTAATCAAAACCATTAGTCAGCTATCTGAAAATAAAAAACTACAAGCATTTTCCACGTAAAGTGTACTGTTGGGTGGGGGGGTTGCTTGAAAATTTTCTTGTCGATCTTTGGAAGATGTTGCCTTAAATACCAAGTTTGGTATTTGAAAAACTTTTCGTTTTTCTTATGTTGTTCACATACACATGCGTGCGCACACCCAGAGGCATAGCTAGAGGGTATTTGGGGGTGGAACCCCCTACTAAATGAAACGTAAAAATTAATCCTAAAAATAGTTTCGTTAAAATAATAACATATTTCTAAGTTGGCGGGAACGAGATACTTCTATGCTAAATTTGAGTGTTTTCCAAATAGTAGTGCAGCATCTTCCAGTTTAAAACAAACAGAAATCCTATTTTGTGGTGAAACAACATGGCCTGCAGCAGTAATATAAAATACCTACTTCACAGTGGTCATTAATTCCCATGTCATAGCGCATTTGCCGCTGAGAATACGCAAACATCTTATCCTAATTTTAATTCCAATTGCTGCACCTTATCCGTGAATATAAAATAGATTTATTTAAATATCAACTCAGGATCAATTCATATTTATCATTTGAACTGATACAAATTGTTTAAAAAATGAACCCCTACACATAGCCCCCCTTAATATTTTCCCGGTTGTGCTACTGCATGGACCTTTTAGTTAGAAATCTTATGTGTTATATTCACATTCTTCTACCCACAAATATTTTATTTTTATGTAGCATCTACAACCTATTCTTGTGAAAGCTTACTTTACTCAAGTTGATTGAGATAAGTATTTGAATAAATACTTTCTTTACGCATTTTGTTTTAGGTACAAAGGAAATAGCGATAATCAAATGTTTAATACCTGGTCACTACATACTGGCTTTAAAATTCCATAATCTTTGCCTAACATCGCAAGAAACAAGCGAAAACTGAGAACATTAAAAAAATTTACAAAAGTATTGAACACTTCACACCAATACCAACAGCTATCTCGGAAATGGCTAATGCCACAGGAAAATCTTTTTGAAATACGCTGTGTGCTTTAAAGATATCTTCTTTTTTGGGTACTAAGTCCTGTTAATTTCTTCACCATCTACCAAGTGGATAGAGAAAAATGTATTCCACCCAAATATTCGATATAGACATTTTATCGGAAATACATGCTTTGAGGTCCCCTGAACCAAAAGAGCATTTTTTAATAAAAAGGTGCTTATTGATGTGCATGTGTGTTTGTGAATGGCGTAACTCAAAAACAAAAATTATGTTAAATACGAAACTTGCTATTTAAGTTTAGAAATTTCAAGTACGCTATACCAAGATTTTGAAGAACACTCTCACACGCTAAATTAACCCTTTTATGAAATATTTTTCGAAATTATTTATTTTTTCAAATGGCGCTAACGATTTAGATTAAAATACCACATTTTTAAGCTATTTTCATGGCATACAAAATGTACATCTTGAATTTTTTGGGAACAGCTGCGATGTCCACTCCAATCGGAAGGAATTTTTATAATTTTGTATTACAGGTAAATGTTAAGGGATATCCGTCAATATATATATATATATATATATATATATATATATATTAGTTCCATTTATACCTCGCCTTAAACTACATTGGTCTTATCGGTGCACTTTGCTTTGGAACTTATTGCCTATTGGCAGTGGTGTTAACTCGTGTAACTCTTGTCGTTGGGTATCTTGCACATTGGTTTTTAATATTACACCATACAAACATTCACACTCTCATTCATATTTCCAGATTCTGGGGAGGATAGGAATTAATTTTGGCTAGAGAAAATCCCCATCCCAGCAGGAAATCGAACCCGGGACACCTCGCACAACGGGCAGTTTCTCTACCGAATGAGCTACGGGGCTATCCCTCAATGTTGGTTTCAGTAGTAGTTTTTATTAAATCCCTTTTGCTCTTCAATTGTTTCTCGTGATGTCATGGAGAGAGCATAGAATTTTAAAGCTATGGCGAAACGCTTTTAAACATATGACTATCGATTCGCTTTCTCTATCGCTCTGGTATTTACAACAAAACGTGTAATAAAATTATTTCTGGAAATGTTTATCTCGATTAACATGAAGGAGATAGAAAAATAAAATTGCGTAAGAATATTTTGTAGAGGCTATATAAAAATAATTTATAGTGAGTAGAGGAAGTCATGTGAAGATAACAAGCCAGATTTTTATTTGCAATGTCCATATCTTAAGTATGTGGTATTTAAATCATAATCGTTAGAGCCACTTTTGAGAATTTTGAAAAATGCTCTTTGTAAAAGGTAGTTTGGAGCGGGGATATTTTCTGGAAAATACTCATGTTACATCTTGACTTTGGTATTTCATATCCAATTTAGTATTTAACAGGCGTTTCATTTTGGAATTTGCTGTTCACAGACACACAGAGACATGCGTAGGTACATACGCAAACCTTTTCTTTTGTGGGGGGGGGGGTTCAGTAGGCATCAAAACATGCACATATTTCCGGCGAAATCTCGACATTGAATTTTTGGATGGAATATAATGCCTTCTGTACTTACCACATACGTGATAGAGAAAGCAATTTTTTTATTTAGGGCGTATCGACGTGTATTTCAGGTGAAATCTCGGTATCCAATTTTTGGGTGGAATCGAACACTACCTCTTCTTATTATTATAGGTAAGTAATATGTTGTGGTCAAACAAAGTCTGAGATGACTGAACAAAAGGGTTCTAGCACCAAATAAATTAACGACTTCTTGAGATCTGGAATTACTCAAACAAATGCAGCATACTGTTTATTTTCTCTGCCATCTCCAGAAGGCAAGGGGAAGCATTGTACTGCACGAAATAATTCCATGTCTTGATTTTACAGAAAATACATGTGAATGTAACACATATTTATACTAACATGTCTTTATAAAATTAACACGTATAAAATTCACTGCAGTTGTTTGTGGGTAACCCTAGAAACAATGTACTTCTCAACTCAATTAATTGTTTGTTCTGAAATGTTTAATAATAATAATAATAATAATAATAATAATAATAATACATTTTTTGCAAAGACATTAAATGTGTAAGATTGCCCACTGGAATTGGAGCTGACCACTGTTTCATGTTTATTACTTTCCCTTGCGCCTATTTATTGCATTCCGTACAAAAATTTCACATCGAGATTTCTCCGGAAATGCAGTGTGAGGAAATGCATCTAAATAATGTAAATTATTTTTAGAAAAACGTTCCATTATATCAAGAGAAAGAACCGAATGGTGACAATAGTTGATAAAATCGTATATATTATATTCACAGGAAGTTCTGTACCCTCTATCGTGTATTTTTATATAGCTTCTACGCATCATTCTTACATAACATTATTTTTCCATATATTTCATATTAATCGTTTACAGAAATAATGTCATTACATGTTTCGTTGTAGATACAAATGGGATAGAGGAAACCGAATACATAGTCAAATTTTTCAATCGCTATATGCTGATCTAGAAATTTCATATTGTGGCTTCGTCCAGTTTTTCAACTGTCATTGTTTTGTTGTGTATTTCTACTTCACTTCGCTAAGGTGAACTAGTTCAATTCTGTCTCTTCACCTCCTTCGTGATGTAGCCTCTTCACGGTTCACTTAACTCGGGAGTCGAACGCATGACTCCACAACCCGTCGCTCCGTAATAGCACGTCGCAGCAGTCATCGCCAACTCGCTGGAGAATCGCTCTTGATGTCGCACCAGAAACGCAGTCGCTAACTCGCTCACTGACTCAATGACTCTCTCGCACTCGACTCGCAACTGACTGACCTCCGCGAGAACGCTCGCTTATATAATCACTGGAATCCTTCCACAAGGTTCTCGAACATTCTAGAATTATTTCGACACGCTTTCTAGAGGAGGGGCTTCCAGAGGGTTCTAGTTGTCTGCTGATAGCACGCCCGGTGTTTACGCCGGCAAGCGACCGTTATCGTGTTTACACCGATCGCTCGGCACCGACTCCCGCTAACCTTTGGCCATGGCAACTGCGTCATAATGTACTCTTTCCATGTATGGTGGCAGCACTTACAAGAGTACTAACAAATTCAAACCGATAACAAAGGATATCTCGAAAACTGTTGATTTCAGAAAGAAATTATTTAAATAATGTGTATTTTTAAAGAGATATTTTTTGTCTAATACTCATTATCTACCTTTTATAGTTTAGAAGGAATAGAAATTATACAAAATACCTCCGACTGAAGAGGTCTTCACAGCTCAAAGTATTGTTTTTATTACTCATGTACATACCTTAAATGAGTGACATATCAATAAAAATGTTAGAGGTGTTTTGAAGAAAATAAAAACCAAATATTTATGGAAATGGTAGTTTAAGTTATGGAAATCTTATTGATAGTCGCATATTTGGAAGATACTGAGCGTAACCACCAAGCTTAGCATTTACTGACATTTTGTATTTGAGTTATACTGTTTACGCATACACGCGCGCGCGCGGAACTTTTTATATTTAGGCATTTCTTTTAGGAGTCAGGGGACCTCAAAACATATATTTCCAATGAATTATTTTTATTTATGGACGCCCTTCTATAGGACGTGAAAGACCGGTAATTTTGCTCAGAGGCTTATACGGCTTGAGGTTCTTTTACGTGCCGTAAATCTACGACACGGGACCACTGGCTTTACTTCCCTTCCGAAGGAAGCCATGCTAAGGATTTTTATTCCCGAAAAAATTCGTCCGCGACCTCGGGAACTAGAGGCTAGCATGGTAACCACTACACCACGGAGGACGACATTCCGATGAAATGTTCATATACAATTTCTGGGTGTAATACAGTACTTCTCTACCTATTAGGTACTGGTAGAGAAGGTAGTAAACCATAGTAGCTAGCGAAAGTCAAGTGAAATTGCATATCAGAATTATTCTCTTTTGTATGTTTAATGAAATGAGCCTTTTAATGTATGAAACATTGGAACAAATTCAGTTCAAAGTAACATTAGCCGTTACATAAAACCGAATGTATCCCATTACCGAACAAATATTCCCTGTGTATTTCACAATAAAATTCGGGTTTACATGACACTTAATATTCTTTGTCTTTACTTTGAGCAAAGCAGAGCAACATTGCTTCCATTTAGACGAATTTAGAATATAAAGAATGGGTGAAAGAAGTCCATATTTCATATTACTTTGTGAAATTCTTTATATTTTCTCTTATTCCTTCTGCCTAGTTTGTTTTGAATGTTTATTTGACAGTAAAATCAATAAAACGTCATTGTGTGAAGCAAAGAATCGCCAAGTACAAGATTACAGTAGAATTTATTATAATATCCGGATTCTCCCTTAAATCTCCTTTACTTTAAACTCTTCTTGTAACAAAATTTAGCAACGACGCTTGCATATGTACATATCACCAATGTGTAATTTCAATACGTATTGATAATAGAATAAGAGTATTTTCTAAAGCGTCAATGTTTAGTTGCCAAACGCAGAAACATTTAATGCCGCAACGTTATAAATGTTACTGTTGCCACGGTTTTCTGACCAACTCAGCTATAACACCTCCTAGAAGCTGTTAATGTTTTATCTCTAACTTGTAACATGAGGTGAGCTTTCCCAATCAGTGGATTGAGCTCCCACACAGAGTAGTTACGTGCATGTCTAATTCCAAATGGTAATCACATTTTAAAAACAAGGTATATTTGTAATGTGCAATTATAATTATGAGCTGTTTTTCCTCCTCTTCATTACGCGATTAATTTCATTTCTTCTAGAATTAAATAATCAGCACCTATGGAAAATAACTATCATGATACACAATGAAATAATTATAATTTCATCCGACAAGGCATGTTTCAATTTGCTGCAGTATTTACAGCCTGGCGAATTAATACACTGGCTGATTACCTCAGTATGTTCAACTTCAGGCAGACCCATGATTTCTCCTACGTCCTCGTAACATTTTACTGTCGTCAGTTCATAAGCAACTGCTTGTGATGAAAGCTCAAAACATTTTAAAGCGTAATAATTAGTTAAACGCTTCTCAGTGAGTAGTATTACGTTAATTTAATGAGATTCTGTATACAGAATGTTGAAAGAAAAATATAAAAGCGTTTTTCTGATAAACGTGCGTAAAACACTACGTTTAAGCTTGAAATCACGGCTTTCTGCCACAGAGAATTTCCTAAAATAGGAATATAATATATATTACGAAAGAGCTAATTGTGCTCATCACCTTGTGTGCTAACGAAACTTAAACATTTCAGAAATCTATATACAATTATAGGTTTTGCAACCCGTACGTCTAAAGATTCTCAAGAATTTCAAAACGTCCACCTTTAGGCACTCATTTTTCAGCTTTACTGCACATTCATGGTATAGTATCAAATATCTTAGCTATGTTTTAATTTTTAAAGTAATTGTTTTTAAAAACACCGATGAACAGACAGAGATATCTCTAGAATTAAAAATGCATATAATGAGAACAGAGCTACTGGTGGATGGCGTGTCCAGAGATATAGGTTGCAATCCCAATGTTGTAGGGTAGGTCGAAAACGTTCGTCTCGTGATCACGCTCGCTAAGTCGTATCGCTCTGCTGTCTCGTGATGTGGGTGACGGCGGATTCGATCCAGGTATCAGCGTCTTCATCTACGTTAATATACAATGTGTGCTTGTGTACATTCTATACTGCAACCAGGAGACGGTTTAAAAAAGGCAGTGAGTGTGGACCTCGAGGGAGAAGTTCGAAATGGGAGAAGAAAGCTTCTAAAAGTAAAATCTTTAATTTGGATGCTTTACTATACTTTGCTTTTCCAATAACTAAAACTAACCGCAACTAACTTACCGAAAAATACAGAATAGTAAATATAGGTGAACATTTACGACATGTCTACGACTCTCTCTACCCAAATAGTGGAGTACTGTACATTCAGAGTACGTGATTATACGAGAACACGTCTCCAATTTTCAAATTAGCAAACCAACAAGGCGAAAATGTGCAACTTTAGAATTGCATATTCACAAGCGCATCCGTTCAAACGTAAAGCATAAGTCACTTTTTAACTCCAGAATAGTTTCCTGTGAAACCGGAAGAGAAATTAGGTTTTACTTTGAGGAATCTGATGGACATGCCATTTGAAATGCTGTGCATGTAATTCTATCAAATTCTACGGAAATTATTCACAGAGATTTCTATAAAAATACCAAGTTTAAAGGATCCTTTATTAAATATGTACTATGTAATGCACAATTTGTGAGCACTACTGCTACAAATGATTTTAGAAGAGTCAGCCGCAACAGCCAAAACAAAAAAACAAATGAGAGATATGCAATACGTTCTTTAGTGTGACTATTAAGTTCAATGCTGTGAAATCCAGCCAAAACATGAAAACTGAAGCTTTAAAACACTTAATTGAAACCCTCCACCTCTAAACAGCAAGCATGTATTCCAGGTAGAGAAGCAGGAACCTGATGAACATCTTCATGATTTGGGGTTGTCCGTAGGTTCTCAAAAATGACATTTCTTATGATGTTTGTATTGGTTTTATTATTATAATAACATAATTTCACTAGGTTTTATTCATAATTCGTATATGATAATGCTGATGACGTTAGTATCCTATACATTAGTATAACATGGTATACTTGTGTATCTATAACAGCTGGTGGTAGAAAGTAGATGTTTTACTTATACAGAGTAAAAGGTGATTTATGATCATCCTTTTAATCAATGAAAAAGCACGTTGTTTTAAGTGTTTTTCCTTGATAAATGTTTTCCATAAAAATTTCCATTCTTAAGATAATTGCTATTTTATTTTGCACAGTATTGCAACACAGAAAATTTAACAGGTTCACTTTACATTCAACATATTAACTTTTCTGTTGCTATGGCAACAAACAAATAAACACTTCAGGTTTACAAATAAACAGAAAACTATACATGATTGCAACGTAACCTAAATATCATACGGAATTTACAATATTGCGCAAATTATTAACAGGAACACTTATTCATAAAGGCAAATAAAAGTTTGAGAAATCCAAGTTAGAAAGTTATACTTCCTTTCTTTGTGAATTATAAAACTCTGTGAATAACTAAAGAAACACAGGTAAATGGAGGTAAATGGCTCCTGTCAAAACCCAGGAAGAATCCACGGACCAATCAATATGTTTCCTATGATTCTCGCTTAAGCATTTACAGAAACTCTGTGCTAAAAGCTGTCATCTTATTCTGTGTGGATTATGAAAGCCCAGGTGTGTGCATTACGATAATTAATTACTCTATTTCTGGCAAACGTTGCTTTATCCACTGCAAGAATTTTATGGGTAAAGTCCACTCCTTGTTGAAAAGAACATTCGCAAAATGCTATCTTTGGCACATAATCTGCTTCTGGGAGTTACTGGACGCGCTGAGTATAAGAGTGTAGCAATTATTTTAATGTTCTCAAAACAGTCCAATGGGATACACCGATAATGCGAGGTGTGCCACGGCTTCTACTTCCAGGGTCTTCTTCCACCAAATGAAGGACTTATTCTTCTTGTGCAACATTTCGTTGACCAACTCCTTCAACATAAGGAGATACGCTTCCTGTATCTAGAACTCTTTGACAGAGGAAAACAAATGTCCTACGATGTGTTGCTCATCTCGATAAATTCTTGTCGCAGCTGCCACATTAAGATGTGTTTCACCGCGAATAAGTAGTATTTCAAGATCTCTGCATGTTCTAGCTGATAATCCGCTGTTTCAAAAACAAGCCATAAGCACAATAAACAACAGCTGAAATACGTTTCTTTATAAACAAACAGCCACAGTGCGTTTCTTTCGATCTTAGAGTGTTGTCACTTTGTATAATCTCATGGCTAACGATGTAACGCTTTTTATTTAAAACATGACGGCCTCGCCCCATACCCTTGGCCAAAGCCTTGCCCCTGCCACTGGGCAATAACCATCAGCAAACAAAAGACAACCCTTATTAGGAGGGTGAGAAGCAACGTAGCCAAATGTATGTTTTCTGTATCTCCTTCAGCTTCTTCAACAGTCAGTCTAGTTTCGTGTTTGATGTTGTAAGTTTGCAAACCGGTGAGCTAGTGCACAGCATGCCGTTCCTTTTCCGACCCTGGATATCATCTGAACTTGAATCTGATGATGTAAGTCAACAACAGCAACCTTCTTCACTAGACTCCCGTGAAAAATAAAACTAGCTCCGCCATTGGAAGGGTTGCTAGGTTACGTAAACGAACATTTTCATGTGTGCCACCCGAGAATCGCGTTCCACAGTTTAAGAACTACTAAAGACTTGGCAACTGTGAGGCTTGCTTTTAACCGCAAACTTATAAAACCAATCCTCAAAGCTCTGCTGACTTGGGCAGGGGTGGGAAGCGAATCCGTCAAGTTTTGAAAAATACTGTAGATTCAACTGAGACGAATTTCAAAAGCCTACGATAATAGTAATAGTGCACATTGTTTTAATTCAAAATGTATTTAAGCATGCAAATATTATTTAATTTTTTTATTTCCTCTAAGAAATATAGGAAAAAGTATTTAAGTTTCGTGAAATATTCATTTAAAATAGAGTTAATATTAAGAATTTTCGCCTTTTTCTCAAAAACTAGTTTAAAAACAGCAAAACTGCGCTAAGATTTGTTTTCTATTCCTTACAAAGAATCGTCTTATTTAAGGATGATCATAGGTCACCTTCCATTCTGTATATGTGTTACATTTTAAACATAGTATTAACAAAATATCATCTGGTATATTTTATTAACGATAAATGTCTTCATCGTCATAAATAAGCAAAAACTCATTTATTTAAACCAGAATGATATAATTATATTAGGAACGGTAATAGTTCATGGATTTTGTACACCTGTAACACTGTTTTTAAGTTGTCACCTAATAGAGAAAATCAGACATCTTTTTTCCACACCATAGTTTTATTTTCCGCTCTTCAGGAAACGGCATAGCATTTGAGTCGTAAAAATGTTTGTCTCTAGTAAAATATTGTCGCTTAAAGTTCTTATGAAGAAAGAGAAGCAAAACAAAGAGGGTTTCGTTTTCGTACAATTCAATTTTTTTTTCTAGTTTTACCAAAACATCACAGACAAAAGTGTTCATATATTTCTGCCGAGCGCTTTATCTTTTACGTATGCTTACATGTTTTAAGTTTTTTTATTAAAAAGCTGATTTGGACCCAAAATACGTTGGATATAACTAGTATCTTGGCTTTCTTGGCTTGCTTTTATTTTATTTTCTTTATTTTCCTTATTTTTGCTTTATCTATTCTCTGCCTATGGCATATAGAGGAAGTACTGTATGCTAATATGACAATTACAATGTATATTTCAAATTTTCTGGGATGGTAAAAAGCTTACTACACAAAAAAGTCTAGAGCTGATTAAAATATTCAGTTGTGCCAAATAAATGTTGTAGCACTGACATTTTTCGACATTTCCTTGTCTTATCTTTTCTCGCATTCGAATGTGTCATTTGATAGAATATTTTTAAAATTTGCTTTTTCCTTTTCCTTGAATGAGCCCTTTCTAATAAAAACGTATTTGTGATTAAACAGTTGAATGCTGACTACTCATGTTCCATGGAAATAAGAAGATATTGCCTAATTGTAAATAATTTTAGGAAAACTTTTATCGTCAATAGCGTAATCTGCTTGGAAAAATCGCTTCTTATATGAATTGTGAGATAATGGATATGTAATGGATATGGTGCGAGTACTGCACATTTTGATTGTATACGTTATTTGCTTATTCAACAAAATTCGTGCTACTACCTAGAGTAGCAATATTCTTTCACTATTCTGATCTACTGAAATGTGCTGTTTAATGGAATGTTGTGTGAAATTTGAAAATCCTCAGTACACATTCTATCCGACTGAAATATATACATAGAAATCGGAATTATTTGCTGCGTTTCAAAGTTTTAGGTTACATGCACTTATAAAACTATACGTTAAAAATATAAACATGTTGAAGCCGATTCCAGCCTCATGATGTTCGCCAAGTTTAGCGAGATTATCCAGTGTCCCCTTTTGACTTAGTCTCCAATATCTGCTGTTGATTCTGCTACCGGCTGCTACAGTGGTTGGCTATGAGATCCTTCTCTCAGGTTATGCGTGGGCGTATTTTGAAAGGCTAACACCAGTTTAAATTGACTGAGAAATTGAATGTGAGCTTTTGAAGCAAATTGCCGAACGTTTAAAGATAAAGAATGAAACTGATTATGAATCGTATCACTCGAAACTACAATTGAATTATTATACCCGCTAACTTCCACAGTATCAATACACTCGCTACCGGCAAAACCCCTCGCGGTCACCGTTAAGTAACTGATAACCCAACGCGAACTTAGGCGTTGCAAACTGTCGTCCACCGTAAAACACTGCAATCCCCTAAGGCTGAACACGTATAAAGGAAAGGTAAGACGTTAATTTTAGCAACACACGTCTTTTTATTACGTAAGTTCCGTCACCCTAGGAGTATCCCATCAAGATTTCTTCTTCAGCAGGGCCAATCTTAAACCCGTACGTATGCGTATCTGAACACTGAAACTGTGGGGTACCTCCCCGAATCTCAGAATTTCATCCCTTTCTCATTTACAGAATTTCTGTCTACCTGATTCTGTAAACCTATTAATCTTATAATCTTAACTGCATTCCAGGAATCTTTTTACTAACGCGTTCGCTCTTCAGTTATTACTAATGACTTTGCTCGCTAGTTACCTTTTTCTCCGAACAAATCTTCTCAACTCAAGCTTATTACATTATACATGGATTTTCTGAACAGATATTATTTATTGCAAGTATTTATCTATCTTACCATAATTTCTTTAATTATATATTCCTGACTATAATTAAAGTATATATAATGTGTGTGCTAATAATTAATTATCGCAGAGTATACTAATGAAATAATTTCCAAAGTCTCCAATTTCAAAACTTGTTCTAAAAATTGGAAGATTTTGTTTTAAAAAGAATAATGTTCGTTTAATGTAATGTGTTTCTCACAGCAACATAGGTATATATTTTTAGAAACTAAGTAACAAGTTGCGTATTTTGGGAAGTTTTGAGTACGGCAAAGAATACATATTACAGACGATGCGAAATGCAAGTTCTGACACCGCGTTCACCAGCCCGACGGCTACGGTGGTGCTCGTTGTTAACGTGCTCTGGCAGCGCAATGGTTAACATGCCGGAAAGTCATGATGAAGGTCGGAATTTCCGATCACGCCTCCTAATAAATGAGCTTTTTTTTATCCATTTATGTTAATGTTTCGAGAACGTTCTAGTACATCATGATTTCTTTCCCAATGCACTAGAAAGTGCATTTGCATATTCTAACAAGTAACAATTTGTGTTTTAATGAAATTCACATAATTAAAAATATTAAGTGAAACGACACTTCCATGCCAAACTATCAGTTCTCAAAAAATTTACTAAACATAAAAAGTACCTTCAAAAGACAATATTTGAACGTGGGGCCTTTGCCATTGAAGGCCAACGCGCACATTGTTGCGCTACGAGTGCGAGTCACTACATTGCACAGCGGTGCAAAGCAGTCATTTCGGCCGAAATTGATACGACGCGATGCCGTGGATAGTGTTTAGGGCATAGCCTGTACAACACCGAGACTGCATAACTTCTCAATTCGCAGGCTGAGAAGACCTACCCAGTATATATATATATATATATATATATATATATATGTGTGTGTGTGTGTGTGTATGTGTGTACAAAACGTCGCGTGAATGGTTAAGCGGCTCAAATACATAAACCATATACTTTTCTAATGTTCTAAGTTAATATTTATAATGAAAGAACAGATTTTTGTTAATTTTCATAATTTTTAGTCAGATTTTACAGGAGCATCTTCTTGAAGAGCGGATGTATCCAGAGAAATAAATCTTTAAGAGTTTTAGGCTTCAGTGTTATACTTTAAGCCTATCTATCTCTAAAACTGTTATCCTCATTATTAGGATTTCTTTCATAGACAGTTCAACAAACCTAGCAGCATATATGTAAAAATAATCAAGTGGTTTTAATACCATAGCTTTATAAAGAATATTTGTGAAATTTGGAACAGAAAGATGTAGTGTATACTAAATACGAGTTTGTTTTTTATTCTCCCTTTTAAATGTGCATATTCGAAGTTTAGCGAGTTCTGTATTTTGAAAGGAGGACATGTCAGTTATGCACCCTTTAATAGTTATTTTAGTCTATTGTTAGACATTGCAAAAATGCCACTGTAAAATATATAATATCTTGTGGAGGAGATGAGACGTTGCAGGTTCTGTACAATGAGATTTTATATTAGGTTACAAGAACTGGGTATTTCTCCTTCACTTTACAACAACTTATATATGGCGAAATAAATGAAACTTTGGAGATTGGGATGTAAAAAGTGGGTAAAAGTAACGTCACTAGATTTGCTTGCTTCTGAAGAGCCGAGAACAGTTGCACCATCGCAGAATTGCGTGAAATCATCGGTAAACTATAAACACCGTTAGAAACGCATTTTGAACAATTAGCTAAACATTACAATATGTATTAAAATAATCGAGTTTTGTAAATATTGCGTCACTGTTGTATAATCTTATCCACGAGAGGTTCTTTACCTATGTTTCACAAGGACAACCTTGGTAGTACTTTTTAGAGTAACCACTTTCAGGCTTACGCGCAAACAATATGCAGATAAAACGATGCATAATCCTTTTAGAAATCAGTGGGCACTCATCCCAGAGCTGTGGCCAAAACGCCACGTAGATATATGACTAATGTAAATGCAAGTGGAGACCTTTAGAAGACGCATTCGTTTCAATTCTAATATACATTTTTTAATCTCAAAATGATTTTAAATTTTAGCATATTTTCCAAAAGCGCAATATCTTTTGCCAAAGACGCTCAGAAGCACAGAACTTTAGGTGAAAATCCGCGTCCTCCCAAAATGTTTAGGGCTCAGAAAATAAATAGAGGGAGTCAAATTTGATGAATGAACTGGGCTTGCAACCATTGATCTTAGCCAGCGAAATACTTCAGGCACATATTATGGCAGAAAATGCTTTAAACGTGACAGTAGTACATTATAGAGAGAGCTGGCGCAGTTTGTGTTTATATGCGAAAGGATAGGGAAAACGGAGACAGATCCGAGGTAGAGCAGGTGCTGATGGAGGGGAACGTCCTTTATATGAGAGGTGGGGGAATACGAGTAGAAGTGATAGACAGAGATTGAGGTGCGTTTATATGGGGAAGATAGGAAAAACGTGAACAGATAATAGGCATGACAGATACTGATGGAGGGTACGATACGCTTTATATGGGAGAGATTGGTAACACGAGGAGAGATGCTAGACTAGATAGGGCTTGAAGGGTAGAATATGACTTTATATGGGAGAGATAGCAAACCAATGAGAGGTGTTGGGCTAGGAGGGTTTGAATGACACAGTATGCGTTTATATGAGAAAATATAGGAAACCGGAAGAGAGGCTAGGGAGCATAGTGTTGGCGTATGCGTAATGTTCGTCCATACATAACGTCGAGATTTAAACGCTAACAAAGGCTATATTGCGTTCTAACGTCCTGGCATCACGCCTCTAAAGGACTGGACGCAGACCTAATTATTCGCGCCGAATGTATCCTGATTGATTAATGTAAATAAACGCTGCTCGTCGATCGATGAATACAATTAAGTGTATATGAATTGATCAATGTAAATAAGTATATATGAATTGACTCGCACACCTGGTTGCCATCGCATATGTGTGTGTGTGTGTGTGTGTGTGTGTGTGTGTGTGTGTGTGTGTGTTTAAGCTGATTCAGAGCAGCGATTCGTACCAGAGCTATTTAATGTAATTATCATATGATTTGGGTAGAATTTAGGGTATTTATGCCATTTTAACAGGTAATTCAGGTAGCGTCACGGGTATTCACGGTAATATAGAGAGTAGTTAGATTATAAACATTTCTCATCCAACATTACAACACTTTTTATATACTTTCTTCTAAATCTTACAAACTTGTTATATGTTAAACACTTAGTGTGCGAGACGGAGAGGGATAAACTGCATATTGGTTTACAGTGAAGGTATATAGAAGTATTCTAAACTAAACCCACACCGAACACCCTAACCTACCCCTACCTTGACTTCTCATTGCCTATTCAATCCTATCATCATCTAACATAACCACGTAATAAGACGTAACGTAACCAACAAACGTAACCACGTAACAAGACGTAACACAACAAGACGTCAAACTACGTAACATAAGCACGTAACCACGTGTCAAGACGTAACACAGCGTAACATAGACACGTAACAAACCTTACACTACGTAACATAAATGCCTAACCACATGACAAAACGTAACTAGCGTAACAACCATGTAACCATGTATCATAAGCACGTAACCACGTAACAAGACGTAACAACACGTAGCAATCATGTAACCACGTGTCATAACCACGTAACATGACGTAACACCCTGCGACATGACGTAACCAGAAATGTAACATCACGTAACAAAGCCACGTAACCAGAGAAAACCTTGACCTTGTTTTAGTGAAATTGCGATGTTTTATTCAGGTTTTATTATTTGAGAGTCTTAATTGAACAGTTTTGCGTCAGTTTTAGTTCGTTGTAGGTTCCTCTCCCATTTACCTAGGTTTGAGACTAGCACTAGGATTGTTCCTCATGGCAAGGTTAACACCTTCCCTTCCATCTTTTATCATTCTTCTTTCTTCATCAGACGTCTGCTAGCTGCATACACAGAACACCGATAAACTTCATTTTTTTAAAATTGTAGACTCGCGAGAAAATCTTCATCTTCGACTTACATTCTTTTTAGCGCTGTTTGTAATACGATAATGTCCATACGCATATGTAGTTATTCCATCCTCAGCAATAACTCTTTTATCATCAAACGGAGTCAATATGATTTTATTCACTTGCACTGTGGCAAGAGCATGCTGTCGTGATAGGATCAGATTCATGGGCGTTCTGATGATTTCTCCGGTTTTAAGAAAGTATAACTCTCGAATGTGACATACTGATTAAAAGCACTACGTTTTATGCCTTTAATCTTTTTTATCATTGAGCCATGGATATCTAAGACGTACATCTTAGGTCGTAGTCCGACAACGCGCTGGATGATTTTACCATTAGCCTCATCCTTAAATTTCCCAAGGGCATTTTTGTTCTGAGTGGAGTGACATATATGGTTGACAGGGTAATCAGCCATATCTACGTGTTCGAGAAAACGTAGCTTGTCCTAGTACACACCTTCAGTTGGCACACGATGAATGAACGAATCAGTCCATATACATAAGCTTCAGGTTTTCAGCTCCATAATACGGTAACAACACATCATAACGATAGTGGTACATTAATGTCTTGGAGATGTCCAACACACTCATACCGATGTATATAGGCTTATTGAATACGATCTGTCGCGTGGCTATATGTACAGCAGCTAGATTACCAGCATATATCGCCCTATCGATAAACGTAGGCTTGGCGATCAGCTTTTTGAGAGTCTTCTCATTTGCAACCAGTCGTATATGCATACGATTACGTAGGTTCTCCATAGTTTTTCCAAACATGGCATTGTTGAACAGTTTGTAGAGATCCTGCTTAAAATCATTTGCAGTCTGTTGTCGTAGTCTGTTGTTAAATTCCACATAATGTTTTAACCACTGAGACTGTCGGAATTGTAGCACATGATGGTTTTTTGCTAGCCGTAGTCCATGATTAAGAGCTTGCTTCAAAGCCATGTAATGTACTACATACATTTTTCGAGGTCCAAGATGGGGTGTCAGTTTCTTTGTACTCGAGTCCTTAGGCTTCATACACTCAGGCAGGAAATGTAGGTCGTTGTGTAGATTGTGAAGTTCTGCAGGATACTCGATATCGACTTCTAATATGTATCCATGAGAATCATCTTCTTGTAGTCTTTCTAAGTGATTTTTTCAGCTGACACCCACTCAAATCCACCATAAAGGAGAGCGTGCCACATGGCCAAGCCATATTGGTTATTGGCGTCCTCCCATATAATAAATTTGGTTGGTCTCGACGGATCATACTTCTCCATGTAGGCGTTGTTTGCTTCGGCATAACGTGGGAAACTTGACATACACCTCCTGTTATGCCGGATTCCACCATGAATAATTCGTCATAATCCTGTAACAATTCCAGCTGAATTCCACTATACAGCAACATGGCGTCCCATGTAGGTCCTGGAGAGGTGAAATAATGTGTAGGGTCGACTTTGTTTATTTTGAAATTTTGTATCTAAATGTCTCAAAGACATCAGCTAGAAGAAGTACATCAGAGATTAAGTAGAGGTCGCTGTACTCGCCAAGGTTTCTTACATTAAAAAGCTCCCATAAATTTCTAGCATGCTCGTAGCCAGCATCACTAATTTCTTCTTCATTTAATCTATTGTAGAAGGAATCCTTAGGAGGCAGGCAGGTTACGTTCAAAACATCCCATGAAGTGGCGTAATCATATGGAAATACTCCTTTACGAGTCATCAACTTCATCTTGTCTTCTCCGAAGTGTTTCAGTGTTTCAGGGTATGATGTCAGAGTTTTCACCAGCATACTCAGGCTTGTACTGAGAAACCGAAATCTATCCAAAAACCGAAGCTTTATATATCCTACATCCTTGGAGAATGATATATAGCTTTCTTCAGAGCTAGGAATCACCTCTAATCTCTATATCCCATCACTAATCTTTTTCTTACGTTCTACCCTTGTTTAGTCCACGCCCGTTGCAGCGCCCTGAAGTGCTCACCAACCGCTGAGGCGGCCCGGGAGAAGGGGCCTCCCACCGTGAACGGCGTGGGCAGTGAAAGACGGGCCACCGCATTATGGAGTCGTTCACACAGACGACATTGAGGACCATCAGGACGAGTACAACGAAGGACCTAGGAGGCCGGATGCTACGACAGACGCCTGTGCCCACTTGACGAACAGGAAACCCTGGGAAGAACAGCACAGGACACAATCTCAGAATTTTTCAATTAATCATAAAATAATACACCTCAATACTTATCTAACTTGGCAATAAGTTATCATTAAATCATATGACACGCAGGCACTGCCTGAAATCAAATCACACATTAGATCTTAAGAATTAAATTAAGCATACATTAACAACATAAGAAAATACGCATATAACCCACTGGTATTTTCAGGTTTCATGGGCAATACCAGCAAGTAACATTTGACACGCTCGCATGCAATGCATGTCAGCCAAGTAGCCATTCACATACTAACCGGGGTGCTATGCGGGACCCGACTAAAGCATGCAAGCATGAATGAACGATATAACACAGCAATACACAATTAACACGTGGTAGGGTTTTTAGTGGGTATTCCGCGCTTTGAGCGGCGAGCCCCACATATCCCGCCAGCCATTGCACATCGGCTGGGGGTCGAATGCAATGATGCATTTTCCCCCCACGGAAAAAAAGAATTACTTCCACCCGGTCACTTGTGCGTCCCAGCTCCTTAACAATGAAGTGTGAGTCATACCCATTGGGGTTGTGCCTGAAGACTGGAATACATTTAGGTGTTTTGCAGGCTAAATTACATTCTTTATGTAGACTTCCACGATATTCACCACTGATGTGATCATGGTCGCGTACTTTATAGTTTCTTCAGTAAAGGTTTTTCCACACAAGTAGCATACTGTAGAGCAGTTGAAATCCATCTTCTGTTGATCTGTAAGTTTCAGAGGTATGGCAGATTTGTATATATTATTAATTTCCTTTGCAAGGAACGACAGTATTCCATAAACTTCTGAGCAGCATCAAAACCACGATATACATAACCATGCTTAGGAAGACCAGTTTCCAGATGTTCAACGTCGGATGTTGGTATAACGTAAACGCAGAAACTCGTGCGTGCATGCTGCTGATAAGGGGTTGTATATGGAGTTTCAGGATTGGGTATACATGTATGACATGGGGCAAGAATGCTTTCAAAGTCTGCGTAGATGACGTAAGGTAGTTTAACATCCTTTCAAAATTTTTAAAGTGTACAATTGATTTCTACTTTGTAGGCATAACTACCCTTACAACATCATACTGATTACAGATGGCGTCATGTTCTTGTAGTTTTTCCAGCCCACTTCGACCGCACTGATCATCAAAATGTGTAAAATAACGCTTACAGTTATAAACACGTCCATTATGCATAGTTTTCAGACATCGAATAAGTTTTTCATAATTCTTTATATAAACGTAGTGTCACTCAATAGCAGGAGGTCACGATGTTCAGGTAGTTCAGTCTCAGCAACCTTTATCGGATACACTTCAGCTTCTCATCCAGACCGAAGACGTTGATAGACATCCTGTTAAGCTTCTCAAATTTAGGTATTTGAGAAAGTGGCGTAGGGCAGGAAACGCCGCTGAAGTCATATTTATTTTAAAGTTGTTCATATTTGCTCACGCGTTGTGCATCCTTCTCAACGAATTTAGCTAATACAGAATACATAAAGTATAGCTCATCAGTTAAATTCTGGATGTTAATGCAGGCTTTTCTTGCTTCAATAGATGGAGGCAGAGCTATGTAGCTACTTCCTCGTAACGGATTTTACTTGTTAATATAAAGGCGAACCCCTTCCACAGCAAGCAGAGCCAAGTTCCTACTCTTAAGTTGTGATTCCTCCATTTCAGTAACCAACTTCTTCATTTTCGTTTCCAACATAGAGTTCAGGTCCGTTTCTAGAAAAACAGCTTGATTCGGGATTTAAATGTTTTGTCGCAGGTTTCTCCGATTCTGTTAACAAATCTACACTCAGCTAGCAGATTAATTTTCACACTCTTGTGAATACCAAGCTCTTTATATACAGCCAGGATTATCCGCTGTTTGGCCTCATGCAGGTACATATCCAGGTCCTTAGTTGCGTGACAAGGTACCAAATATGATTTCAAACGTCAATTGAATGAAGTTTCATATTCTTTCATGTCACAGTCATCCATGGTCGATAATAACTCATGCTTAGTAGGTTCTAATCTACGTTTCTTCTCAGGCCTATTTATTTCACACGCATCTTCGTGTCGCCGATCCTTATAAATGTTTTTGAAGACTACATTACAATATTTACAGTTGAAGAGCTTCTTACAACGTAGACCATGCCTTCTTTTATCATAACCGCGGAAGAGTTGCTTGCAGCATTTACCAGAAGAGTATTCTGGGGCGCTTGGAATGATATCCTTATATGAGGACTTATTCATCTTTCTTCTGGGTATAATAACGTATTAATCCTTCTTCAAGGAAATGTACGCCTCTTCACTTTGATAACACTTTAAAAAGCTGATTATTTTCTGAGAGTACAACGATGTTGTCACCTCGGAGATAATTAACAGAATGAAGTTCAATGCTGGAGATCGCTCTATTTATAGAGGAGGCACAAACATTTTGGATCAATTACATAACGTCTTAACCCTTCTTCAAGGAAATGTACACCTCTTCACCTTGATAATACTTTAGAAAGCCGATTATTTTCTGAGAGTACAACGATGTTGACACCTCAGAGTTAATTAGCAGAATGAAGTCCAATGCCCGAGATCACCCTATCTATAGAGGAGGCACGAACCTTTTTAGATCAAAAGACCTAAGATATACGCTTTAGATATCCATGACTCAATGATAAAAAAGATTAAAGGCATAAAACGTAGTGCTATTAATCAGTACGTCACATTCGAGAGTTATTGCAGGATGGAATAACTACATATGCGTATGGACATCGTATTATGAAGTTTATCGGTGTGCTGTGTATGCAGCTAGCGTACGTCTGATGAAGAAAGAAAAATAATAAAAGATGGAAGGGAAGGTATTAACCCTGCCATTAGGAACAATCCTAGTACTAGTCTCAAGCCTAGGTAAAGGGGAGAGGAACCTACAACGAATTAAAATAAAGGTATGTTGAAACAAAACTGTTCAATTAAGACTCTAAAATAATAAAACCTGAATAAAACATCGCAATTTCACTAAAAGAAAGTCGAGGTTATCTCTGGTTACGTGGCGTTGTTACGTGATGTTACATTTCTGGTTACGTCATGTCGCAGGGTGTTACGTCATGTTACGTGGTTATGACACGTGGTTACATGGTTGCTACGTGTTGTTACGTGGTTACGTGCTTATGATACATGGTTACATAGTTGTTACGCTAGTTATGTTTTGTCATGTGGTTAGGCATTTATGTTACGTAGTGTAAGGTTTGTTACGTGTCTATGTTACGCTGTGTTACGCCTTGACACGTGGTTACGAAATGAAATGAAATTGAGTTCTATTTATGGACGCTCTTTAACTACTATGGTTTTTAGCGTCCCATTCTATATTGGGCGTGAAACTCCGGTAATTTTGCTCAGAGGCCTCTTTATCAGGCTTGAGGTTCTTTTACGTGCCGTAAATCTACGACACGGGACCACCGGCTTTACTTCCCTTCCGAAGGAAGCCGTGCTAAGGATTTTTACGCCCGAAAAAATCCATCGCCCTCCGCCGGGTTTGAACCCGCGACCTTGGGAACTAGAGGCTAGCACGGTACCACTAGTCCACGGACACGTGGTTACGTGCTTATGTTACGTAGTGTGACGTCTTGTTGCGTGGTTACGTTGCGTTACGTCTTTTTACGCGGTTACGTTTGTTGGTTACGTTACGTCTTATTACGTGGTTATGTTAGATGATGATAGGATTGAATAGACAATGAGAAGTCAAGGTAGGGGTAGGTTAGGGTGTTCGGTGACGGTTTAGTTTAGAATACTTCTATATACCTTCACTGTAAACCAATATGCAGTCTATCCCTCTCCGTCTCGCACACTAAGTGTTTAACATATAACAAGTTTGTAAGATTTAGAAAAAAGTATATAAAAAGTGTTGTAATATTGGATGAGAAATGTTTATAAAATAATTACTCTGTATATTACTGTGAATACCCGTGACGCTACCTGAATTACCTGTTAAAATGACATAAATACCCTAAATTCTACCCAAATCATATGATAATTACATTAAATAGCTCTGGTACGAATCGCTGCTCTGAATCACCTTAACGCACGCGCACACACACACACACACACAAATACGATGGCAACCAGATGTGCGAGTCAATTCATATACACTTATTTACATTAATCAATTCATATACACTTAATTGTATTCATCGATCGAGAGCAGCGTTTAATTACATTAATCAATCAAGATACATGCGGCGGGGATAATTAGGTCTGCGTCCAGTCCTTTAGAGGCGCGATTACAGGACGTTAGAACGCAATATAGCCTTTGTTAGCGTTTAAATCTTGACGTCAATGAGTCTCAATTATGTTACGTATGGACGAACATTACGCATACGCCAACACTACGCTCCCTATCCTCTCTTCTCGTTTTCCTATATTTTCTCATATAAACCCTACTCTACTCCTCAAACTCTGTCTAGATTACCACCTCTCTGGTATTCCCTACCTCTCTTATATAAAGCACATTGCCGTCCTTCAACTCTCTCCCAGCATAGGATCTCTCTCCGTTTTCCATATCTTCCCGGTATAAACGAATACCGTATCCCTCAACCTCTGTCTAACTAACTACCTCTTCTCGTATTCCCTACCTCTAACATCCCATCGTTTTCCTCGTCTCCTCAACCTCTACTCTACTCTACTCCTCAACCTCTGTCTAGATTATCACCTCTCTGGTATTCCTTACCTCTCTTATATAAAGCGCATTGCCCTCCAACTCTCTCCAAGCATAGGATCTCTCTCCGTTTTCCATATCTTCCCCGTATAAACGAATACCGTATCCCTCAACTTCTGTCTAACTACCTCTTCTTCTATTCCCTACCTCTAACATCCCATCGTTTTCCTCGTCTCCTCATATAAACGCATACTGTGTCATTCAAACCATCCTAGCCTAACACCTCTCATCGGTTTGCTATCTCTCCCATATAAAGTCATATTCTACCCTTCAAGCCCTATCTAGTCTAGCATCTCTCCTCGTGTTCCCAAACTCTCTCATATAAAGCATATCATCTGTCATGCCTATTATCTGTTCACATTTTCCCTATGTTTCCCATATAAACGCACCTCAAACTCTGTCTAGCACTTCTCCTCGTATTCCTCCACCTCTCATATAAAGGACGTTCCCCTCCATCAGCACCTGCTCCACCTCGGATCTGTCCCCGTTTTCCCTATCTTCCTCGGATAAACGCATTTTCCTCCTTGAACCATCTCAAGGAATTTTGCTCAGAGGCCTCTTTAGCAGGCTTGAGGTTCTTTTACGTGCCGTAAATATACGACATGGGACCACCGACTTTACTTCCCTTCCGAAGGAAGCCATGCTAAGGATTTTTACGCACGAAAAAATTCCATCGCCCTCCGCCGGGTTTGAACCCGCGATCTTGGGAGCTAGAGGCTAGCAGGGTACCACTAGTCAACGAAGGACGACGTGTTAAAAAACTAAACGCTATATGCTGGCCTTAAAATGTTATTGTTAAGATTTTCTCATTGAAAATTGACAGGACTAAAGAATGAGTATTGAACAATTCAAAGCATTAATAACGGATATGTCAGAAATGGCCTATGTCACCACAAAATAGATTATTTGAATTAAACTGCGAGTTTTAGAGATCTACATTTTTTCGGCTATCGCTTAACGTTTATCATTTATACAAGATTATACAAAATTGCATCCGAATGAACAGGACTTTATGGAGCTTTTACAGAAAATTCACATATATACTTTATGCACCATATAATAGCAGATTACGATACAGAGGGCAAAATGTTTGCGAAGACCTATGGCCTAAGGCCTTCGTTTCACAATCCTGAGCAAAATAAAACCACTTTTAACACGTGTGACATATAGTATTTTTTAGACGGACTTCGAATTTGTAAAATATCAATAATATTATATTGATCACTGAAACTAAGGGAAATCAGTTTAGAACGCGGTTCAAGAGACAACAGAAGTAACGTTAAATAAGCGAGATATCAGATGTTTTGTTTAATTTACTAGCAGTCATTTTCAGTGAAATTATTTTCGAAGTGTTTTGCGTTACACCAGGCGATGAAGCTAAGTTTAAATTTAGTTGTATCTGTGAACGCAGTTTAACTGCTATGGTCCTTAGCGTCCCGTTCTATATTGCGCGTGAAAGACCCGAAATTTTGCTCAGAGGCCTCTTTATCAGGCTTGAGGTTCTTTTACGTGCCGTAAATCTACAACATGGGACCTCCAGCTTTACTTCCCTTCCGAAGGAAGCCATGCCGAGGATTTTTACGCCCGAAAAAATCCATCGCCTTCCGCCGGGTTTGAAACTGCGGCCTCGGGAACTGGAGGCTAGCATGGTACCCCTAGACCACGAAGGGCGACTAGGCAATGAAGTGATTAAATCCTATATCATTAGCTTTCTGATTTTCGGGGTAAGCAATTCTATTGCTATTATTTCTGCTACTTCTGCAATTTCACTTCACTTCACTTCTTCTGAATTCATAATTTCCACCATTGAATCTTTATGTGGGTACGAAGGAGGAGGGCTCGCAGAATGTCTTCTATATGAAGAAAGCAGAAGACTGCCAATATAACACATAGGTTGACTCTACAACGAACTGCGATAAATTGAAGTGTGATTTGTATTGTGAGCAGATAATGTGAGCACTATCAGAAACTAATCATGTAAAAAGGCACAACGAAAAGTAAAACCTAATCAAAACAAGTCGGGTTATTAAACAAGTGTAATCATTGCCATGGGATTGGACTTGAAACCAAAGTTGGTCGTAATGAAGATTATCGCACTAGTGCGATAACCTAAAGCTTTTAGCTCGTGTGCACTGTGTTAGAAGTTCTATTTTTAGGCCTTCTTGTCTAAAATATCTTTAATATATGGCATTTTAATCAAAATCGTTAGAGCTATTTTTATAAAATAAAAAAATTCGATAAATCTTCCATGTAAAGGGTAGTTGGGGGTGAGGAATTTTCTTAAAACCTTCCCGTCGTATCTTTGGAAGATACTGAACTTAAATACCAAGATTGTTAATATAGGACTTTTGTTTATAGAAAATAAGGAATATTGGATACTGGATAGACGATGTTTGTAGTTTCGGTCATTTCCGAGAGATCGGTTATAATTGGCTTGAATTCTTCATTGATTGCCCACGAGGGAGTGTCCCCGGGAGGGAGGAGAGAGGGATGAGGTGAAGGTAGGCACCGGACGGCCGGAACCAGGAGCAACGGCACAGATGGAGACACCCCGGCAGTCGGAAAGGCAGACCGCACAGGATCAAACCCGTCCAAGGGGTGGTCCTTATACCCGTTAACCAGCCGAAGGCCGAGGGCCGGAGAAAGCTCATAGAGAGCATCCTTTTCTCTTACCGCGCCGCAACGGAACACCATCGCCGACACTTCCATCCCGGAAATACACCTAACGGGGTGAAGGGTGAATGACATCATTAATGGAACGATATGGAGAGACAGGAAATTCAGGGGATGAGAGAAACCACTTCAACATTCGCCTGACGACTCGAGAAAACTCCCGAAAAACCCCATGGGTCAGAATGAGCGGTCAACAGGAATCGAACCTGGGCCTCCCCAATGCAAGTCGCATGTGTTATCGCGGTGCCACCTCGCTCGTACGAAGAACGTCATCTACCATCATAATCTATTTTGGTGTGATTTTTATATTCATTGCTTCCTGACCCGTGATCTTATGCAGAAAGACAGCGAGCCAACACATGGCGATGCAGATGGCAGAATAACCACGTGATGAGAATCGCACTCTGATTGGCTAGTTTCTTATGTTTGACATAGACATAAAAGCTGGTAAGTTCGAACCTTGCAAGCTTCTAAGCTACATTTAATTCATTGTTTACCTGATTCATTGCGGGCGGTTCCATTTCAGTACGTATCATCCGATTTTTAAGTTTACGTTATGCTTACGTCTCATTTTCATTGTGAATGGGACCATAAAGGAAACCGAATCGATAGTGAGGTGTTTAAGTTTGAAAGATGCTCGCTATATGCTGGATTTTTGATTTCATACTCTTTCCATTACATCGTGAGAAACAATTCAATAGTGATAATAAATTTAAAACATTACAAAACTGCATAAAATGCAAACCAATACTAACGCATAACTCGGAAATGAACGATGCCACGAAAAAAAAAGGTAGTCGAAATTTATCGTGTGTTCTAAAGCTGTCTAGATTCTTTTGTGTAGTACGATTTTATTTATTATAGTTTATCTGTTATATAGGGTCTTTCAACAAGAGTGTCCTATCTTTGAACTTAAATAAAACACCTTCTTTAAGTGATAGAGATTTGTTTCTTTTTTGTTTTGGAACATAATTAATGTCATTACGTGTGGAAGAGAACATCATTTAAGTGACCGCCGCGACTTCATTGGGTTGCGCGTATACGGTTGACCGAATTTTCAATGACAGAAGAACGTAAATTAGGTCCAACTTCACGAATAACACGCGTGATGTTATTCATAAGATAATTTACTATTTCTAGCTTGTTGACATAAACTCGAGATTTAACATAACCCCACAAGAAGTAATCCAAAGGCGTTAAATCACATGAACTCGGAGACAGTTAACATCACTACCACGGGAAATGATGAAAGCTCTGAACTTCTCTTCAAAAGATCGATTGTTTTGAGAGCAGTATGACATGCGGCACCATCTTGCTGGAACCAGATGTTTCTGAGATCCATACCATCCAATTGAGGCCAAAAATAGTCCCTTATAAGAGCTCGGTATCTTTCTCCATTGACAGTTAGAGCTTCTCCATCTTCATCTTGGAAAAAATATGGACCAATGATTCCACCATACCAATATCCACACCATATATTAACCTTTTGGGGATGAATGGTTGTTCTTGAATCTGCATTGGATTGTGATTGCTCCAATAGTGGCAATTTTGTTTTTTAACACAACCATCCACCCAAAAGTGGGCTTCGTCGCTGAAGATGATTTTTCGACAAAAATCCGGCCAACTTCCAATTGCTCCATATCCCAGTCAGCGAATACACGGCGCAACCTATGGTCGTTGGGCTTTAGTTATGGAGTTAATACCATTTTGTAAGCGTGAAACTTCAAGTCCAGATGCACAATTCGCCAAGTTGTGGTCGGCGAAAACCCCAATTCTTGCGCTCGACGAGCAATTGATTTGTTTCCGTTCTCGCGTACACTCTCACGAACGGCGCCTATGTTTTCGTTAGAGCGCTTACGTTGATTACGTACAGGCGTTCTTTGATAGCTGACAGAACCACTTCTTTCAAATTTATCGATCAAACGTCGAATCCTTTTCTCGCAGGGACGATTATGCACATCGTAAACTTCACGCAATACACGGAAGGTTTGGCGAACACATGATCCATTTTGATAATAAATTTTCACAATTTTTACGCGTTGCTGAATGCTGTAACGTTCCATGGCTATTTATCAATAACAACTGTAACCACATGAAAAAAATAACTGCAGTAACTCAATAACAACGGCAGCTATCACATGTTAAAGATAGGTCACTGTTGTTGAAAGACCGTTAGATACAAAATTATAAAAAAGTCTTCCAAATAAAGGGGATTTCACATTCTATTTCTAGAAAATTCAATATGGTTGCCATAAAAATATTTTATATACATATATATATATAGCTATATATACGGTACTTTAATTGATACTAAAGCCATTTTCGAGAAAATATCAAAATCTTTTTCTATATAAAGATAGTATGGGGTAGAGGAATTTTCTTAAAAATCTTCGTGTCGCATCTTTGCAAGATACGACTTTTTATTCTTTGAGTTATGCTGTTTGCACAAACGCACATACGGATATGTGCGATTTGGGATTAAGATGGCTTCAAAACATGTATTTCCGGTAATATCGATATATAACTTTTGAGTGGAATGAGGTATCTTTTCTATCAACTAAACATGTGGCAGAGAAAGTAAAAAACCTTATGTGTTATACTAACACGAATTTCTCTATACAATCTTCTAAAACACTTCTCAAAAAAGCTTTTCCCTCTTGTTCATCGATAAACTTCCACGGCACATTTACACACTTTATTGTAGGTACAAACAGCACCAAAGAAAATCTTCAGCGGATTTTGTATCGTTTTTGGGATCTTTTGAGGCGTGTCCTTAACCTTAGCTATCGCAGAGGGTGGAGGAATAAGGAGGGAAAGTGGGGAGGTTGGTGCTTTTACTTTTTCTGGTGTTATTGAAGCCAAAACATGTTTATTGTTTCAGAACCAGTCATGCCGTATATTAGCGAAATTACTCGTCGACGTATCGTGGGCATGTGGGAGGCTGGTCGCACTGTTACAGCAATTGCAACGGTAGTGCATAAGGGTGTTTTTGTAGTAAATTACTGGATAAAAGTATTCCATGAAAGTGGGGAAGACGGTCTGCATACTCGTCAGAAAGTGGTCACTCCCCGTAAAATATCCGCAGATGATATGCGTTTACTAAAAGCAAATTACCCTTTTGTTATAATTCACTGATCATGTTTCGAAACTAGAGATAAATATGTATATGGTTTATCGAATATGGCATACACATTAAGGTAATAAAATTGGGTTATAGTTTTGCCTATAATCCTGTTTGTACCATTCAAATTTTAATTTGCACCCCCCGAAAATCTTCTTACACTACATATTCTATCTTTCGCTAAACTGTGCGCATCAACCTTTTTTAGCAGAAGGAGTGGCGCACACTTGCACCGTGGCCTAAAGCAACCAATGAAATGGCCATAGCTTCGCAACGCCACGTACAACGATAAATAATGTGACGTAGACGGGAAGTGCAATGAGATTTTCTTTAGCGCTCTTTGTACAAGAAGAATACAGCAGGCTAAAGCGATAGTCAGATTTTTACAAAGCGAGTCGCTATGTGATGCTTTTAAATTCCATGCCTTTTACCTAACCACGATAATAAATGAATAACGATTTGGAAAAAAACTGAGCTGTGAACATTTACATTACTTTCTCTATTCATTGTTGTTAATTTTTATATAGATTCCACAGACTACTCTTAGGAAACCTTATTTTTCTATTTACTTCGTGTTAATAATAATATGTATACCTTTCCAGAAATAGCTTCATTACATGTTAGTTCGTTGATTTGTTATAGGTTTAAAGCGGGTAGTTGTATACTTGCCTGTCTCTTTCCATGGCACTGTGAGAAAAAATTGAATAACAACAGCACAAAAGAGACAATCAGTGAAGAATTCAAACCAATTATAACCGATCTCTCGGAAATGACCGAAACCACAAACATCGTCTATCCAGTATCCAATATTCCTTATTTTCTATAAACAAAAGTCCTATAATTAACAATCTTGGTATTTAAGTTCAGTATCTTCCAAAGATACGACGGGAAGGTTTTAAGAAAATTCCTCACCCCCAACTACCCTTTACATGGAAGTTTTATCGAATTTTTTTATTTTATAAAAATAGCTCTAACGATTTTGATTAAAATGCCATATATTAAAGATATTTTAGACAAGAAGGCCTAAAAATAGAACTTCTAACACAGTGCACACGAGCTAAAAGCTTTAGGTTATCGCACTAGTGCGATAATCTTCATTACGACCAACTTTGGTTTCAAGTCCAATCCCATGGCAATGATTACACTTGTTTAATAACCCGACTTGTTTTGATTAGGTTTTACTTTTCGTTGTGCCTTTTTACATGATTAGTTTCTGATAGTGCTCACATTATCTGCTCACAATACAAATCACACTTCAATTTATCGCAGTTCGTTGTAGAGTCAACCTATGTGTTATATTGGCAGTCTTCTGCTTTCTTCATATAGAAGACATTCTGCGAGCCCTCCTCCTTCGTACCCACATAAAGATTCAATGGTGGAAATTATGAATTCAGAAGAAGTGAAGTGAAGTGAAATTGCAGAAGTAGCAGAAATAATAGCAATAGAATTGCTTACCCCAAAAATCAGAAAGGTAAATGATATAGCATTTAATCACTTCATTGCCTAGTCGTCCTTCGTGGTGTAGGGGTACCATGCTAGCCTCCAGTTCCCGAGGTCGCGGTTTCAAACCCGGCGGAGGGCGATGGATTTTTTCTGGCGTAAAAATCCTCGGCATGGCTTCCTTCGGAAGGGAAGTAAAGCTGGAGGTCCCATGTTGTAGATTTACGGCACGTAAAAGAACCTCAAGCCTGATAAAGAGGCCTCTGAGCAAAATTACCGGTATTTCACGCCCAAAATAGAATGGGACGCTAAGGACCATAGCAGTTAAACAACGTCCATAAATAAAACTCAATTTAATTTAATTTATTTCTTAAGCATGACTATTTGACTATCGCTGTTCCTTTGTGTGTATAACGAAATGTGTAATGCAGCTATTTTACAAAGGTTTATCTGGATTAGAATTAAGTAGATAGTAAAATAAGCTTTATTAAGAATAGCCTGTGTACACAATAATATACGATATAGGGTAGAGAAAGATATGTGTATGTTACACATTAGATTTTTACTTTCTCTACCACGTACATAGTTGGTAGGGATGGTATTGCATTCCACCCAAAAATTCGATTCACAGATTTCACATTCAAATACATATTTTGAGGCCCCTTGAATCCAAACAAAAACATTTTTAAAAGGAGGTACGTTTGTGTATGTGTGTTTGTGTGTGAGTGCGTGTATGTGCGCGCGCTCGCTTTAGGTCTGTGAACAGCATAAATAAAAAACGAAAATTCGGATAAATAGCAAACTTGGTATTCAGGTTCAATACCTTCCAAAGAATGCGACACGAAGATTCTAAAAAAAAAAACTCCCTACTTCTAAATACACTTTATATGGACAATTTTTTGAAATTTTTATTTTCTAAGAAATGGTTTCAAACGATTTTCATTAAAATGCCATGTATTAAATACGTATACTGAATAAGACGTCTATTTAAACTGTATTAGAATGGCCTGTGATGTCCACTTTATTCGGAATGAATTTTGTATAATCTTGTATGACTGGTAAACGTTAAGTGACAGACGAAAACGTAGTACACAGTAAATGTAGATCTCTTTAACACACAAGATTTATTTCAAATAACTTTTTTTGGCATCAGCCATTTCCGAGATATCCGTTATTAATGGTTCCATTCGTTCAATACTTTGTGATTCTTTTTAAGTGCCGTCAATTTTTAGTTGTTTCTCGCGATTGCATGGAAAGAGTATGGAATTTTAAGGCCAGCATACGGAGTTCAGTTCTTAAACATTTGACTATCGCTGTTTCCTTCGTACCATAACGAAATGTGTAATATAGTTATTTCTGCTGATGTTAATCTTGATTAAAATGAACTAGTTAGAAGAATAAAGTTTCCTAAGAATAATTTGTATAACAAATACAAATTTTCTGATTTACTAATAAAAGATAGAGGGTAGAGAAAGTTATGTGAATGTAACACATAAGACTTTTTATTTGTATATGCATTTAGAATTCTAAACATTGCTCATCATCACCTTCCTTTATTTAAAATGAAAGCTACAAATGTTCTTGAACATACGGTAGGTCGACATTCTCTTTTTAATGACGATCACTCTGTCCTCCCCTTTGCGACCCCTTGTCAGGGAACCTGCAGTACATGTTTGTCTCGTGTTTACTGACAAAGCTCTCAGCTCTTGTCACTGAACTTGCTTTAACGTGCTTAGGTATAGGTAGGTATATATTTGCAACGGAGAAGAATTTCAGTACAGCAGCAATTGGCTGGTTAATTACGTGTATGTTACACCCGGAAGGCTGGAATGTATTGGAGTACAGAGGGCTGCGGAACTAGTAGTAGGCACTAGTAGGAGTCCCCCATGCCCCCTCTATGTTCAGGCAAAGCGTTCTATTTTAGACGCTAGAATGGAACCTTTTTTTCATAGTACGACCACGCTGCACACCATCGTCCACCTCATCCGGCCCTGTGTCGCTTTAGATGAAGAAGAAAGTGAAATGCGAGGGAATAGAGTTGGAAATTCGATCACGAGAAACCACAAAAAGAAAACCCTTGTTAATGATAGTCGGTCACCTAGGGGGGACCCCGGAACTCTTAGACCCTACCGCCTGAGCCATCTCTCTCGGGTTGTTTCGATCATATCGCTTTTGCTGTCCTTAACCAACCGTAACTTTGTAGCACGTGAGTGAAATTGCCTGGTATAGAATTTGAACGAAAACCCTAAAGCTTAATGGCTGTCCTTGCTTTGAGATTCTGTAGAAGGGAGGGAGAAATGTGAATATTGCAGTGAATCAACAACTTCTGATAGTCCACCATTGGAAGGCCAAGAATGCGGTAAAATATCGCTTTCTTCAGCTCAAACACCAATGTCCTTTGTGAAGCCGGTAGTGAAGTCGAGGAATAGGAGGTGCATACTTACAGTACATGAGGTTTAAGTTGAAACAAGACCATTTTGACGCTGCCTGGCCGGTCTAGCAGAGGGACTGCGCTAATGACGGTTTCAGTGCTGAGAAACCCTGTCACAGTCAGCCTTCACTGCCTCCTCTCTCAGTACAAACAGCACCAAAGAAAATGTTCGGCGGATTTTCTATCGTTTTCTGGGGTCTTCTGAGGCCTATCCTTCACATTACCTATCGCAGAGCGTGGTGTACAATTGTACAAAGAGCGCCAAAGAAAATCTCACTGCATCTCGCGTCTACGTCACATTATTTATCATTGTACGTGGCCTTGCGAAGCCATGCCCATTTCATTGGTTGCTTTAGGCTACGGTGCAAGTGTGCGCCACTTCTTCTGCTAAATAGTTACACCAATAACCACAACAAAGCTTACAAAATGGCGAAGAAAGGAAATATATGTTTACTCTCTCGGTGGTATTGGCTAAAGGAAAAAGACGTAGAGTGAGTGCATTCAGTTTGTCATACAGACCTCTTATCCTAATTGGTAGCCCATACCTTATTGGCTATTGCAAGACACGCCTTTGAAAGTGTTAAAAGCTGAGGGGAAAACTTGATGAGCGCCCAGGTTAGTGAAATGTAGAGTTTGCAGTGTGAGAAGATTTTCAAATTAAAGCTGAATGGTATTCATTAAATGCATAGCAAGGCAGCACTTTATAACAAAGAATATAAGAGCAGTATTCACACAGTAGTATCAATGCTTGTTGCTGCATAGAAGCAAACATAACTAAATAATAAATAAATAAAGCAGCATGTTTTCCCTCTAATTCAAACTACAATTGGTTAATATACCTTTACTAACACATTGCTGGATACAACAGGATTATAAACAAAAATGTAACTCAGTTTTATTGCCATAATATGTATGTCATATTCGGTAAACTTATACATATTTATCCCTAGTTTCTAAACATGATCAGTCAGTTATAACAAAAGAGTAATTTGCATTTATTAAAGGAATATCATCATATGCGGATGTTTTACGGGGACTGTCCACTTTCTGACGAGTATGTAGGCCTCTTCCCCACTTTCCTGGAATATTTTTATCCAGTAATTTACTGTAAAAACACTTTTATAGACTGCCGTTGCAATTGCTGTAACAGTGCGACCAGCCTCCCGCATACACACGATACATTCACGAGTAGTTTCGCTAGTTCGCATGTTTTGGTTTCAGTAACACCAGAAAAAGCAAAGGCATCAATCAACCTCCCCTCTTTTACCCCTTATTGCTGTGTTATCAAGCCACCACGCTCTGTGATAGGTAAGGTGAAGGACACGCCTCAAAAACCCAGAAAACGATACAAAATCCGCCGAAGATTTCCTTTGGCGCTCTGTGTACTTGTTGTTGCCTGTTGTACTTTTGGCAATGAAATATGGAAAATATCCTGTAATCTTCAGCCGTCCTTGCTTCGCTGGCTTTCATATTGTTACAAACGGGTGTTGGTTTTTCTCTTCTAAATTTCATGTTTCAACCTAACCCAGATTTTAAATAGTAAGTTTCAGTAGTAAAGCATCTGAGATTAGGCAGCTAAGGATTACCAACTTCGTGTGGAATATAGTGGTATCTCTTTGTACTTTCCGTGTTTCAACTTAAAGCAAATGCAGAATACAAAACACTCGCTGTTATTATATCAGTCATGTTTCTGCTGAGAGCGTATGCGAGTATACGCAGAATTAGCATTAATGTAATTACTAATTAGTAACAATAACAAACCAGGGTTTATAACCGACTCAACTTTCTGAATCTACCAGAGTGGAGTGTGATATATAAATGCATAAATAAATGTTACAAGAAATTTTGTAAAAGAACAATGGTTTCTTGCAACCTCATGGATGCCTTGTGAGTGTTTAATAATCGTTGTATTGCTTAAAAATCAGCTTTATGGCTTTCCACAATTTTCTTCCTGAGAAAAGCAGTAAGGTCAAAGAGAACCCTGCATTGAAGGGCTTTTAAGTTTTTTATAGATCCGTTTATATAAGCAATAAATTATATGTAGGTGTATTTAGTTTTATTATTTGCTGTTTAAATGCTAAAATTTTTTCAATTTTTATGCATGAATTTTTATCTTATTTATTATTTTGGATGTTAAGCGTGTGCTTGTAGTCTCTCTTCGCGCGGCAGTTTGAATTTTCATATATCCGTTAAGGGCACCCAAAGGTAAATTTCTAAATCTTGCAGTTTTTCTCCATATGTGTTCAACATTTTGTTACATGCTTCTCTACCTCAATTAAAAGTGAGTTTTAAATTTATGCAAATAGCTTTAATATTTCTGAAAAGAAAATTATATTTTACTTTAATTATACTAATTAATCAGGTTTACACATGATGCAAAGATCGGAATTTTGAAACAAAATAGAACTAATACCATATTATTTAAATACGAATATACAAAATTGGCATAAAATATGTTATTCACTACTCTGGCTCTCTCAGAAAAAATTTAAGCCTTAATATATAATTTTTGATTATTTATCCTCAGTGGTTGAATTACTTATATCACATCTTGAACAATTTAAAAGTGTAGCAAGGACCATATGCCAGTCTTTAAGCTCATTCTCTCCGAGATTGTGTTGAAAATTTGATCAGTATTGGTGACAAACTATATCACGTGAAACATTTTTAATGTGCAGAGGGTAAGATTGCTTGTAATTAAAGTGTGCTCTTGTGATTTGCATGCACCTAATTTTAAGCTCCAATCTTATATTACTTATCTTATAGTTTTTGATCTCCTTCGCTCCTGAGCCGGAAATTGACCACTGATCATTGGTTAGAGTTTGACTGCCATTTTTTGACATCAGACCAATAAGGGATGCACAGTTTTGGCGAATGTCTGACGAGTACCTTGTAGCCATTCAGGTGAAATGCTTCCGTTTCCCACCCCTTTTACCACGCACTTTGTTCAAACCAATAAGAGATTAGCACATCCGGGTAGATGTAGAACATAACTGATAACGGAATTCTACCAAAATTAAATAAAGAAAAACACTATAGGAAACACAAAGCAGCGGCACATTTCTTTGCACTGGACTGTACCTGGTAGAGAAAGTAAAAAATTCTTATGTGTTATATTCACATGACTTTCCCTACCCTCTATCTTTACTAGTGGAAATACAAACTATTCTTACTAAAGTTTATTACTTTCTCTACTACATATAACAAGTAGGGGAAGTATTGCATTCAAGCGAAAAATTCGATACCGAGATTTCACCGAAAATACATGTTTTGAGGCCCCCTGAATAAAAGAAAAAGCATTTTAGAAAAAGGTCCGTATGTGTTTCTGTGAACTGTATAACTGAAAAATGAAAAGTCGGATAAATACCAAACTTGGTATTTAGGTTCAGTATCTTTCAAAGATGCGACACGAAGATTTTCAAGAAAATCCCCCACCCAAGAATACCCTTTACATGGAACATGTTTAGAAAATTTTGATTTTCTCAAAAGTGATTCTAACGTTTTTGAATAAAAATATAATATGTTTAAGATATTTTCATGACAAATTAAATGAATATCTTGAATTTTCTGGGAGTGTTCCCAAAAGTCCTCTTCATTGTGAATGGTTTTTGCATGACTGGTAAACCGTAAGAGATAGATAAAATATTTGTACACAAAAAATGTAGATCTCGTTAAAACACACAATTTGTCATATATAATTTTTTGTCGGGTGAACCATTTTGAGATATTCGTTATTCGTTTGAATTTTCCAGTACTTTATACTTTTCTCAAATGAGAATTCGTTATTCTCTTTTTATATCCTGGACATGCAAAGAGAATGGAATGCTCCACATAGCAACCAACTCTTAAAATATTTGACTATCGCTTAAAGCCTGGCAATTCCCCTTGCATCTACAAGAAAATTAGCAATAAGATTAACATCTCGATATCTCGATTAACACGAAGTTAGATGGAGAATAAGCATTTGTAAAAGTAGTTTGTACAAGAGTAGAGAAAGTCATGTGAGTGCAACACGTCAGATTTTTATAGTGAATTTTAATCTAAATAAAGCTTTGCAGAAATACCTGCATTACACATTCCGTTATAAATACAAAGGGAACAGCGATAGTCAAATGTTTAAGAACTGGTCGCTGTATGCTGGCCTTGAGATTCCATACTGATTCAATGCATCGCGAGAAACAACTGAATGTTGACAGAACTTAAAAATAATGGCTTAAGTATTGAGCAATTCGAACAATTATTAACGTATATCTCGGAAATGGCTGATGCCACAAAAAAGTCATTTGAAATAAATGGTGTGCTTTAAAGAGATCTAGGTTTCTTGTGTAGTACGTTTTCGTCTATCGCTTAACCTTCACCAGTTATAGAAAGATTATACAAAATTCCTTCTGAATGAAATTAACTTCACAGGTTATTACCAAAAATTCAAGATAAATGTTATATTTGTAAAGTAAACATCTTTAGTATATTGCAATTTTAATCAAAATCGTTAGAGCCATTTTTAGAAAATCCAAAAATTCGAAAAATGTTGCATACAAGGGACAGTTAGGGGTGGGGGATTTTTATTAAAATCTTCGTGTCGCATCTTTGGAAGTTATTGAACGTCAATACCAAGTTTGGTATTTATCCGACTTTTCTACCCACTAATAAACGATAGAGGGTAGAGAAGGTCATGTGATTGAATAACATCAGATTTTTATTGTACATTATTGTTTCTTGTCACTATCAGAAACTCATAACCCAAAATTATTGTGCAAACTCCATTGACGATCATGTTTTAACTGAAAATTGTGTCAGCAATGATTACATTACTTCGTAGAACACCGTTAGTTGCCACATGCAGCTAGTTCGTTCCAATGTTAAGCTAACTGCAAATTAATGTAATTATATACCTAAACTACGGCATTTAAACTGTGGCTCCACTAACTTTATATGCTCTTCGAGGAATGTTAATGCTAATGTTATTGCAACATCCTGCTTTATTCTTCCACTTCCTAGAAGGAGCAGTAAAATAGAAAGTGTTTCATTTACATTTTAGTGTGCTGTGTGCACTATTTTTAAATCATCGCCAGTAATTTCTCACGAACTAATCTGGATGCTTATCTTGTTTTTATCTTTGATCGAACAGTTTCAGCGAGTCCTTTATTTTTTGCTTTCCCCTGCCCCATGTCTTCCAAAGTGGAATAATTTAGAAACAAAATAATATATCTTTATACTACTAATTGTTTTCAATTTCATATTTTATGAAAATTATAATCCAAAGGCTTAAATAATAAAGTTGAAACATTTTTAATGTGGTACCTGTTTTCATATGATAGCTCGCTTGTATGAACATGAAGTAATAGTTTAAATAAGTCAAGCTGTAGGCTTTTTGCGTTTTCCCACATTCCTCAACAGAGAGAAAAATCTGGCAATTGTTAGATCATTTTCAGCCTTAGTTTTCTAGCAATGATAATTTATTGTGTCGGTGCCACTTTGGAGCGCTACACTGTTGTGGAATACATTAGTGAAGTACTTGAATTGTACATGCGGTAAAGCAGGTGAAATAACACCACTATCAGTGAAGAGAACAATGGTTACAAAACGTATACAATGGAATTGCAAATATACCTATATCGGGCGAGAAGCTTCCTATCACAACCTGGAAATTAAATCTAGAAGTCATTTATTGCTATCAGCGTACTTCAGTAGTTTCTATATTAACACACAAGATATTTTCTAGCTCTATGTCATTATTAAGATTTTTTATAGACAGCCAATGCTAGAGTAAATATTTCAATGGCAAATACATACACTAAAATTGAAATTTTTAACACTCCATACTAAAAAATTAAAACTTTTTAATGTTGCCAGCTTTGGTTACCCAAAGAGGAGTTTATTAAATTGTTTAAAGTATTACAACTTCTGTAGTAGTAGTAGTAGTAGGAGTAGTAGTAGTAGTAGTAGTAGTAGTAGTAGTAGTAGTAGTAGTAGTAGTAGTAGTAGTAGTAGTAGTAGTAGTAGTAGTAGTAGTATCGAAACGCGGAAAACAACTCAAAAACGTAAGTTCGAATCCCTCTTGGGTATGATCTAATGTGCATGCTTTCTCCCCTCTCCCCTTACCGATCCAGAGATGTTGAAATGCCACTTTTTTAGGATTTTTTTTAGAATGTTTAACGTTTAAACTATCGTATTCCATTTTTATTATTTTCGCTACGACTCTTTAAAAAGCTCATGTGGCTGTTTAAATGCCCACATGCAGGGAGGCGTGGTCGTTTAAAAGCCTTAGCATGAGCTTTATCCGCTATAGTTTCGATTATTTAAAATTGCTGTGTTTGAACTTAGCACCTAGTGATTTATAGTGTATTTTAAGGTCACCAAAGTTTGCTTTGGTACCTCTTTAAAGAGATAAAGGTGATGTTCCGCCAAACCAAATAACAACACAAACTATAAGGGTTGGAAAACATTCCAACCCTTGTAGTTTGTGTTGTTATTTGGTCTGTTATTTGTTTTCGTCTGTGCTCTCAAGTTATTGTGTTATTGAAGTTGCAAGCGAGTGATTTTCGATATGATATACTTCTACGGCATATTGTTTATGTACGTTAGCGTTATTTTAGCAGTGATTATATATTTCGTAGTTTAGAACATACTTGTCTGCGTAAGTACTACAACCCAGCATAGGGAAGTGTGAAGGCTTGGCTTAAAGGTGTATAATTTTTGTATTAGTAGATTCTGGGTACCTATGAGTTGTAGAATGCAGCGAGTAAATGGCAATTGCCCTAAACGTAAGAGAGCTAGGAAACCTATCACATAAATTAGACTTGCAAAATAATTAAAGGTAAATGTGACAGTGCTTTTTGGCAAACACAAGGGAATGAACCTAGGCCCGACTGCAGAAGATTTCCAGCCCTCTGTTTCAACTACAAAGAATTTCAGCTACCTTAATCTTCAACTAATGAAACAAAACTTTCCTTCTTTACTATCATTCAGGCTACAGAATCAAAGGCTAGTAGTGAGTTTACAATAGTACACAAGGGAGTGTGGGCTGAAATTTTCAAAGACACTATTTGTAGTGAATGTTGAGCTGACAATTTATCTACAGAAGGCAATGCACTATGCTGAAAAAGCTATAAGTAAATGTAATAGCTGTAATGTAGTTGTTTCCTTTTTACCAGCCCTCGCGTGATAAGTGATTCTTCTTCTGTACCGCTGTTTCAGATGAATGGGATTATGGTAAACGGTTTTTTTATCCATAGGTTAATGCCATTCGGCTATGAAACAATTTTCACTTGTGTCATGGATTTGGCAGCTAAGAGTACAATTACAGCATTCACCTATATAAATTAGCTGAGGAAAACAAACTAATAAGAGAGGAAGTGATGAAAAATTAAATTGAGTTTTTATTTATGGACGCTCTTTAACTGCTGTGATCCTTAGCGTCCCCCATTCTATATTGGGCGTGAAAGGCCGGTAATTTTGCTCAGAGGCCTCTTTATCAGGCTTGAAGTTATTTTACATGCCGTAAATCTACGACACGGGACCTTCTTTACTTCCCTTCCGAAGGAAGTCATGGTAAGGATTTTTATACCCGAAAAGATCCATCGCCCTCCAGCGGGTTTGAACGCACGACCTTGGAATTAGAGGTTAACATGGCAACCACTACATCACGGAGGACGACAGGAAGTGATGAGACAGGCACATGAAGCAGTGCGACAAGCCTATATAAGTGTAAACCCTGAGCTCGATATAGGGTTTTTATTGTTAGGGTGACATTCCGTCGGCTTTATAAAAATATTGTCGTAACGTCTACATTTTCTTTAACTGACGTGGGGAGGGGTAGAGCGAGGTACCGATTTTCAAACACATCACAAACTACACGAGGTCCGACAGGGGCGAGCTCAACTAAGTTCCTAAATACCTGAAAATTCCTAAAAATATCTAGATCATGGTGTGGAAGGATAGAAGGAACTAGCTACTTCAATAATCTACATAGTGTTAATTTGGATTATTAATTATATTGAGGATAAAGAAAGATACAGAATACCTTCTGCTGTCGACGGAGCGTCACACCCTGCCATTTGCACTGTTTACTGCGTTCCAAGAGACTCTCTTAGCGTCAGACGCTACTACTAAGGACCGGCTTTCCCCCCACTCCCATTACGTCATTACCGGACTGTGTTGCCAGTTCTAACATATAGCCATACAATGATACCAGCCACAAATATAACAAATGTATTACCACACCACATGCCACAATATGATTGATATAAGTGATTTATATGATGGCACATAGCAAACGCATGGCAGCAGAGGGTCCAATGTATGCAGATGGACAGTTTTAACCCAAGTTAATTAAAAAAAATTCAAGAGATAACTGATTAATTGTTTGAACTTTGTTTTCTCAATAACAAGTTTACGGCATTTTTAAAACACGCTCTTCAACGCGATGAAGTTTTCAACCAAATTCATTAAAACTTTCAGAGTTAGTGTAAAAATTCATAATAAATAAACCCACAAAGTCCATTTATGCATATTTATTGTCAGCAAGAAGATAAAAAAAATAGATTAGTAACTTATAAGAAAATTTAAATTTTAACCTGCATCCTAAAATTATTTATATTTTATTTTCAATTTAAATATCAGCGAAAAACATTGATGTGTGTGTGTGTGTATTTATGTTGTTGCTTTTAATACAAAATATAAGTTTTATTAATTTTTTTCCAAATGGTTCATCGCGTGGGACATTTTAAACCTGTAAAAGATTACCTACAAATTTTCAAGCAAATGACCTTTTTATCTTTCAAACGAAGAACCACAAGTGTACCAAACTTGGTACAGTGTATATACTGTATACAATCATACTGTGGTTATAATTTCAATCTAATAGAATAAAAATTAACAAATTTAATGTGTTACACACGTATATTGCCTCAACACCACATTTTTGTTTTGCCTATAATACCAGCATCGTCTGTGAATTCCAAATAAATAAACGATAAAGTATATTTGAAACATAGCGTATAGGAAGTTGTGCCTTATTTGAACCTCTTTGCGCGTGTTGCATACATTTGGCGCCGTCGCTTGCCTGCATGAGGGGGGAATATGTAAATTAATAAAAACCAATAAAATGCAATTCCAAACATAGTGGTATCGCAAATATGAGTTACTATAAAACTATTGTGCAAATAGGTAGAACGACATATACAGTTTATTTTAGGTATAATTTTTTTTAATTAAATCAATCAAATGTTATCCAGAGGTCAAAATATCGCAAAGATAATTATATTAAATAATTCTTGAAAAAATAGGAAATTATGTGTGACCACCCACTTTGTTTTGATATGCAAAATTGTTAAAAATATGGAAGTTATTAAAATTATACTCGGCTTTCGAACCGACAGTCTTTGAGCTAATCGCCCTAATCAAGTTCCTTAGGATAAACATGGATGTTTTCTTTAATACGCAAATTACAGCTGGCAGCTTCCTTTCATTTAAAGTCGAGGGGCGGCGTTTTTAAAGCCACCCCTCGACTTTAAAACCGTGTATGCAAATTATCCCCACGTACAATTGAAATAAAACACACCAGTCAATTACAGGGGAGTACAGAGAGGGGAGATCAACCCATTGTATACTGAGAACATGAAGATAGAAGGGGCAGGGAAGAAAGGGGAGGGGCCTGCAAAATACATCTTACCCAGGAGGGACTCGAAACACGGTCTTCCATCTGGTTCCCGCGTTTCCATACTACGCATGATATTAAGTATTTCCTTCCTTCTAACTATAGACAATAAGCCTATTGCATTCAATATCAAAACGTTTTGAGAAAACTATTCATCGTCGGCTTTATAAATATATTTACATAATCAAATCATCCTGCCTTTTCAAGTTCGATTCCACTGAAATAATTTTATACTCGCCAGCTCTTAGAACTTTCTCAATCCGCAATTCATGACTTTGAAAATCTTCACTATACAGCAGCGACGTTTCTTTACATCGCCCAGGCATTTGATGAAGTGTAGTACAACGGATTGATGTTAAAACTTCATCACATTGGACTTCCTCACTACTTGATCTACATAGTTTACAGCTTCCTCAGAGATTGGCATTTCACCGTTCAGATTGGTAATTCTATATCAAACCAATGATTTATTGCCGTGGGAGTTCATAAAGGATTAGCTCCGCTATTATTTCATATTTATGCTCATGATTCTCCAAATTCGGAACCTACCTATCTGGCGTTATATGCTCATGATACAATGATTTTTCGGTCTAATACAGTTAACTCAATAATAATACCTGATCTCCAAACTTCTCTGTCACCTTAGCTAAAGGGAAGCTACATGAAGTATAGCTTTAAATACTCAGAATAATTGGACAACAATGTTTTAAGTGCATACATTTCATTGTGTTCCTCCATTGCAATCAACGATAAATTCACTTCTTGGTTGCCAAATAATATCCCAGTAAAATATCTTGGTATGTTACTCGACACAAGGCTCACCTGGCGCTATCATATTGATCACATGATTACTGCTAGAACAAATCCTACCCTCTTCTTAACCAATGTACTTCAATTAGTTTAGAATGTGGTTTACTGCTTTACCATTCACTGTTAAGGCCACTGGTGGTATATGCTGCTTTCGTATGTGGATCTGCAACCGCCCTCTCACATCCATCGTCTCCAAGTATTTCAAAACAAAACCCTATGGATCCATTATTTGTAGAGATGCACCAACTGCACCGTGAACTTGAGAGTTCTTTCTATATATCAGCATACCCGTAAACTCAGCCGTCAGTTCTTCTCATATTTACGAAAAGTGTCATGAGCTGTAACATACGCTATCGGCGTTCAAACAAGCCATCCAACACTCCTCAAAAGAAGACTACTACAATACACATTACTCAGTGCCATCTCTGCTTCAGATGGCTCCCAATAACATCACCGACTAGTTTCATTTGTCACACAGTTACTTATATGTGTACCTCAAGGAATTAAATATCATAGTTTGTAATTAATTTCCCTTACGTTTCGCTCGAGGAGCTCTTATGGTCAACCTCATAAAATTAGTACGTTAGCAATTATTTTTGACCACGGTATATAAAAAGCACTGTAATACTAATCGATCGTACATAAAAATTAAAAAAGTATTTCTTCTTTTTATATCATATTACTCATGAAGTCTAATCATACGCAATATGATTGTTAAATTTGTGCGAGCTTATTTTCATTGGCTGCGAAGCATATCTTGGGTTAATAAAGCTCCTGTATCGTTTAATGTAATGGTGCATTTCCTGACTATAGGCATTAGAAATGAATTCGTTAGAACAAGGAATTTTTTCTTAAGCAGCGGGAGAATTGTTACGAGAATCGTTTAGGTTTCTTTTTGTTTGTTCATTTTACGTCTAGATAATATTGCGTTTATTATGTTCTTTATTACATATGACTACGAATGTGCCAGAAGGGCGGGCTTAATTGTTAGCGCGCACGTAAATGTGTGCGTATGGGGGAGGGTAGTCTCGTCATTCTATCTGTAAGCAGTGTAACTCATTGAAAACTGGAGTTTATGCCAGATTTCATAAGTGACTAGAAGCTCACTTTCACATACACTTTATTGCTGTATTAGTATGTCTTATTCATTTCCCCATCTTTCCTTTACAGTCTTAATACCCAAAAAAGGAATGATAAGATGCATGAAATTAGGGCCAAATGTTGCTTTTCTTTTACGAAATCATTAATGTGAACATAAGTTCCAACAATAACCTAAATATATAAACTAAAGCAATGCATTTGAGCAGCATTGCTATTTGCTTATATTTATCTTTTCTCTTTTTTCCATTGTTCTGCTGTGTATTTCAAAACGTATTCAATTGGACCCCCATCCAAAAACGTAATACATTCAACTGTCCCTTGAAAAAATGCCTAGCAGGATTCATTATTGTTTTTAAGTCTGTGGAAGAGTGCATTCAATACTGTCCTTTATTTGTATACGAAGCAGGATAAGTAGAAGCAATGACGTTCAAATTCCCAGTGTTGTATGAGGTATTACGTAAATAGTTGATCCGGAAAGAACAATGCTTTACATTCTACAAAGCTAGAATTAACGATACCCGAGTGGGAACCTAGATGTAAAAACTCTTTTGGGACATATGTTTGAAGTACTGGAGAAAAGCAGCAATTTATAGCAGTTAGTGCACCCACTATGAAACACTCATTTAAAATAGTAGAATGGTGAACAACGCCAGTTTCATTTTAGAGCAGACGAAACAGAAATTGTTATTTGGTGTGATTAAGGATGGTTTCAGCTTAATTTCTCGAAAACGAAGTTTCTTTCACTAAACCCCTTTATTTGGAGAAATAAGACGAAATGAAATGTGATGTACAGCCATTTGTCATCATAAAATCTGCATAAATAATAATTACATAAGTGCTCATTTATACATTTCTGTTAGATTACATGAAGCATAATAAACTCAGTGGTAGAATGTTATGTCCATTTGCTCAACTTGTAAAAATTATACAGGATTATCAAACCGTAGGAATTTTTTGGATGTCAACGGTTTATAGGTATGAAAAAAATCGCGGTAAATACGACGGAAGTCCACGATTTTTGCATTCAAGTGGAGAGAAGCCTGAAAACTACAGCATACTGTGTTGATCTAAATTTCCCACGAAATCCTTTAAGTGTACGTTTAGAATACTTGCAATAATGCCGCTTGTGTGGCGCCCTTGCGTGAGAATTGAGTTATATTACCCATTTAGAACAAGGTCCACAAAATAATCGGCACTCCATATTTACATTTCTTATTCTGTCTCTGATAAACATTAAGAACAGGCGTGGATTATACAACGAGGGAATTAAATCCATCACCATGTGGACATACCCAATGTTTATTAATTAAGTACGATTTAATGAACAGGAGGTCCGCGGTTTGAATCCCAAATGGAGCTCTCAATAATTAAGGGTTTTCCAGATTTTCTTCGATGTTCATAACTGGCAAATACCGAAAGATGCCCTTAAACATAGGCTGGGAAAGTTTCTTCCCAAATGCCCTTTCCCAGCTATCATTTCATGTGCTATCGGTGTCCGCCGCTTATGGTGCCTTATGATGTAAGGATGGGTGTTCAACACTGTTTAAAATGTACGAAAAGAACCACAGGTGCACAGGTTGTGACTGAAAGAAGCTACAGCCTCCTTGGATGCCTTCTCGCGAAAAATCTATTACCTCTTCCGAAATCATTTCAACGTTGCGTTGCAACACTGAAGTATTCAGTTCAGCCTGTTGGATCTTAGGCTAGGTTTTTACACGCCTTAAATTTAAAATGGCGTTTGAGCTGTGCATGTAGTCACCAGTATGATGCAGGTGGTGACTAAACACTCATTGATGTTATGATGAAATTAGCTTCAATAGCCTTTTGTGAAACTAAAATCTTGCTCTCGAAATTCTGAAACAATATCTTGCAAATTCTGTTGGCTAGCATATCGTAATTGTTGGTACTGAAGTAACTTTTAAAACCCATAGTAACGAACTGGAGTTCAAGAATGTGATTGTCTTTATAATGTGGTATCTAATGAACAGTTCATCGGAAAGTTAATCCAAGAATGGGAGTAAAATGTCGCTTATCTCGTATTTCATTTATACGACGTCATTCCATTTTGGCTCAATGAAAATCGCAGTTCTCGATAATTTTTCACGGCCAGTCTTATGTTTTAAGACACAACTTTCTTCTTTTCTTCTCAGTGTCGCATTTAACTAATGTGTATTCCAACAAGAGATACATGCTAAAAATAAAATTTAATTCCAGGTTATGTCAATCTACTTTTATTATTTCGCTATCACGTACATAGTAGGCAGAGAAGGTATTGCATTTCACCGAAAAATTTGATATCCATATTTTACCTTAAATGCATGCTTTGAAGTCCCCTGAATTCAAATAAAGCAGTTTTTAAACATTTCCGTGTGTGCACGCGTGTGATTCTGTGAACAGCATTATCAAAAACGAAAACTCGGATAAATACCAAACTTGGTATTTGAGTTCAGCATCTTCCAAGGATGCAACAAGAAGATTTTCAAGAAAATCTCCACCCCAACTACCCTTTACATGGAACATCTTTCGAAATTTTTTATTTTCTAAAAAATGGCTCTAACGATTTTGATTAAAATACCATTTATGAAAGATATTTACATGACAAATAATATGTGTATACTGAATTTTCTGGGAATAGCATTGTAAGCCCTCTTCATTCGCGGGGAATTGTGTATAGTCTTGTATAACAAAAGATAGACAAAAACGTACCACACAAAAAATGTAGATCTCTTTATAACACACAATTTATTTCAAATAAGCTTTCTTGTAGCATAAGCCGCTTCTGAGATATCCGTTATTAAGCGTTCGAATTGTTCAATACTTATCATTCTTGTTAAGTTCCATCAAATTTCAGTTGCTTCTCGCGATTGCATCGAAACAGTGTGAAATTTTAACTGCTGTTAAAAAATTTGACTATCTAAACGAAATGTGTAACATAGCTATTTCTGCAAAGGTTTATTTGGATTAAAATGTAGTAGATAAAAAAATAAGCTTTAACAATAATAGTTTGTATACTCACTAATAAAGATAGACGGCAGAGAAGGTCATGTGAATGAATCGCACGAAATTTTTAAACCTAGTAAGTAATAAGTGAACGCTCAGTACGTGCCATTAGGCTCAAATAAACAAGCACCTGCTTTTCACTTTTGATATTACTAACAGTAACTTATATTCGTCTATGGCAGCCTCAAGATAGGTATATTATGCATAAGTTTGAAGTTATTAACATTTGTGAGCAAATTTTAGGGGACATTTTATTTAAATTCTTATTGCAACTACAGACCCTCATGGGATATTACTTGTGACAATTTCCTTCTGGAGAAAACGAGGCACAGAGTAGTCTCCATGTGGGGTTTTAAATTCTTTGAATGTTGTTATACTATCATTGCTGTTATATGACTTTAACCAAATGGCATTTCATTTTTATTATTGGCTTTTTTATATTTTAGACTGGAAATGTAGTCTAGTTTTATTATCTTTAGCTATGTTGTCAATCTCTGTTTAAAAAAAGGAATCAACAAAATGGAAGTTTCACAAGAGTATTCCTGAAATCTTCTCCTAGGCACTTGAAGTAAATACATACCTAAGCATATATTTTACGGTGTGTATAATATACTTCAATATATATATATATATATATATATATATTTTCAACATTTGTATTACATAACCTATATAGATAAGCTTGTTTGTTTTTCTTTTCTAAAGATTTTCGTTCTTGAATTTATCGTTTGGAAAGCCTGTATTTTTTTCTGCATTACGGGAACCTTAAATAAAAACATGGCATTGAAAGATAATATTTAAGTCCATTGTCCACATGTGTACGAACAAGAAATGCTGTGTTATTTGTTCTCTTAAAAGCAGCTAAAGAAAGTAAATCATGATATCATGGAGTGCGCCTAAATCTATTGCTATTTTTACATAAGTAAACGGCGGTAGAACTCAAATGTTATTGGAATATAGTGTACATCGTTCAGATTATTGGCAAGAGTTACTGGGCAGTAATTTAACTGAGTGGAGCGGCAATCATGTTAGTTGTGTGAAGTGCAAGCAACAACTGAGGAAAGACTATTGTTTTCAAGTTCTTCATTCACTTCACAGCAGGTTCTGAAGTTTCAGTTCGTTTTTGTATCACGATCACCAGTTATTGACTTGGTCACTGGACCATTACTAAATCCAATCACGCCTATTGCGATCATGCAGAACTTTCTACACTGTGGCGTCGATATACACGCCTTGTGACTGTTCGCGGGTCACTTGATGCTCTTCCTCAGTGAAAGATGGCCAGGGCCTGCAGTATTTCCTCATTTAGAGGGCTACAGCTACAGCTTCATTTTAAGCGCATCTAGGACAGATAAGGCTTTCAATCAATTTTCTTCAGATTTGTAAGCTGATCTATAATGTTCTGAACAGTATTGTGCATAAAATTCACTAAAGTAAGTAAACTATTTTGAAACATTTACAAGGTTGTCAACAGAATAGTTTTATGAGAGAGGAGCAACATTTCTAAAACTTTGTGATCATTAATATTTATCAAGTCTGAAAAAGAGAATGAAAAGAAACGGTTGCATAATTATAGTTAGAATTAGGTTTCGGTGCACAACCTAATTATATTAAAATTGTCATTCTAATCCTGATGCAATTTGATTTTATAAACGTAATTGGAAGAGTATATGACTTTTAATGACGGTAACGTATGGACAGTTCTTACCAATAAGACAGCTAATGATGGTGTTCTTAAACTACAACTACAGTATGTGGTAGCTCTGAAATCATTAGCTTATCACTTTGCCAAGTTTCATTCAAAACTTTTTGTATTCTAAAGAATCACTTAAGTTACAAATATTTAAGTATTTCACAGCATTCAAGTGTTGCATTATTTGTTGATGCCGATGATCCTCTTGTTTCACACACCGTAGCCATTAAACGTCAGTTCACTTCCTAAGGTATATCAGCATTACTAGATACCTCATCTTGGGAAAAAAAACTTAGCAACTAACCAAACAATGTTACCGCCGTATCGGCATACATAATCATTACACCACGTGTTTCTAAGCACAAAATGAAATATTGTCCCAGTTATAAATTCTGTTACAGCACGCAGTCAATAATTCTATAATTTCCCAAGAAAATAAAGTTAGAGGTTCTTTACATTTCTTTCTTTTATATGAATACTTAAATTAATTTGTGTACTTCGCCAGTTGATCACTGATAAATAATTTTTACGATCCATTTCTTCTTCTTCTTCTTCTTCTTCTTCTTCTTCTACCTCAAAGATAGACTTCTCAGTGTAGTATCGGTTCAAATTAAGAAAGGTTACTTATTTATTATCTGTATTTACTTGGAATGGTTTTTGTATTTAAATATAAGTACCCTATATGACACCTAAATTCAATACAATTAATTTTCAAATCTTAAGTTAAGGGAGGTGGCACAATTGCAATATCTGTATTTAAACATCAATATCTGTATGTTTATGTAGGTTGAAATTTTTCCTAGTTGAGAACACAAAAAATTATATTTCCGCAATTTGATTAGTTTATTGTTTTTAAATTATATATTCCGAAATATATCCAACTAATTATAACTTAATGTGAATTTCAAATTTAGAACTACAAAGCATTTTAGGATTATTAACCCACATGCTATTACTTTGAGGAATCACAAGGGTTACAACAATTTCATGTATTTTGGAACTTCTATATTGATATTGTCGTAATAAGAAGAACATTTCCCTACAGGAATGTTTGCCAAGGTAAAGTAAATTGTTTTCAGAAAATTTATATCTTATTTTTAAAACCGCTTAAGTTAATTTATATTTTAAATAACTCAAAATTCAGCAATAAATGAAAAGAGTGTTGCATTTATATTATGCCACAAGGTGTTCTTTCTCGCAAAAAATTTGAAAAACTCTATAACTCTCATAACGTTTGCTAAAAATGGGTCCTGGTTACGTTTTAGGCATAACCACTTAAAATGACCCTGGAGCTTTGTTTTAACCAAAATTGCGAAAGTTATAGATTTGTCAGTCTTTGTAAATATGGTTTTTTATATCGTGAGAGAAACGCAATGTATGACTTTTACAGCTTGTATAATTTTAATGGAGAATTTTGAAATATGTTCTGATATACAACTTGACTTTAAATTCGCGTATCTTTAATAAAATCTAATTTTTTCAAATTAGATTTTTCAGTATGATAAACATGCATGGAGAGAAAATTTTCCTCTTCTTTATGAGAACATGAACATACTAATACCAATAATTTATAGTATCCTTATTTGCTGCTTAAAACTAATGAATAAATGGATTAATGCTCCTAAAAGTTATGTACGATCGCTATTAAATATGATAACAATTCTCAGGTATTTCAGAAGGCAGAATTCAAAACCATTCTTATGAATAATTGTCACAATACTTCAGATAATAAAAAGAACAGATTACAACTATCAAAGAAAATTATTTTTATCGCCGACAGAAATTAAATATTTGCTTACATGAGTTGTAAAATATGCAAAATATGAAGAGAATTTATTGATTTTTGTCCTAAAGCGTTCCATCTGTCTTAGATACTCTTAAGGGAACAAGTACTTATAATATTGCAACTTATGTGTCAGTTAACTATTAATTTTCTTGTAGTGAAATGCAAATTGAGAAACCTCACCTGCCCACATACTTAGGAAAAATCTCGTCATTTCGAAAAACGATATACTTACTACTACATTCTCTCAAACTGACAACCCGTTTGTAATAAGTGGTAATTTGCAAATTCATTGTGGACCTACAAGTACGATTCATATTACTTTTAGCCGTTACAACCGTTACATTTTAAGCTACAAAACAAACAAACGGTAAGCTATCTTCATAACTGAGGAAAAATGAAGGCGAATTTGTCAAAAGAAGAAAGAATACTTAGTTGCTTTGGGTATAGGCTGAAAAGTGTTGCATAGTATATCTCTGGAGTAAACTTTGCTCTAAAACGAGTCTAATGTTACAGATGCTTGATTTAAGTTAGTATGGTATTTCAGAAGTGATAAATTATATGTACAATTAAAGTACGATTTTAAAGATAAACAAAAATTTTTTATTACCTTTCAAAGTACCACAATGATATTAATGCTGTAAGTCCATTTGTTCTCAGTAGTATTTTCCTAAACTCAACTCGTTTTACACCTCACGTATGAAGGTTGGTCTCAAATCAGCGAAGAACAACTACAAAAATTCACCAAAATGCTATCTGATCTCATTTTCTTTCAGGAACACGCGAGGTGTCACTCAGTTTAATACAGAAATGGGGTTACATTCTCAACGTGAACATTTGACATTCAAATCAATGATGCAGTAAAACTGGTGACTACGCTACATATTTTACAATACTTGTTTATAGCATTGTAATATATGATTTACAACTATCTTTGCATTCCAAAGATCTTATGCTCATTCTACGCGAGTTTCCTTCCAAGTGGACACAATCTCAGCAAATATATGGATAACTTTCCTTTTCCATTGCCCCTACTAGAAATATTCTCTCAATAATATTACCTTAATCAGAATATAATTGCTAATGTTATGTTTGTCTTCAAAACTGTATTTCGAGAATTATTTTAATTTTTATTGTCTTGCCAACATTGAAGAAATGTTGTTCTTATGGATGTTGGTTTTTATAAAACATTCCACTTTAATTTCCAAGCTTCAGTCCAAGAAGTAAGCTTCTCTCTATTGAATTACATCAATTCTGCCTTAGTTCTGAGTAACTTTCCTCTTATCAAAGTATTCAAAGTTCGTGTGTGGGTTCTGTTTAAACCAATTCTTCTAATGCATATACTATTCGCTTATCTCCTTTAGCAACTTAAACCCTTAAAAATTCAAATTACTTACATTCCTCTGTTAAATCATCTGTATCCGCTCCAAATAATGTTCTCTTTGTAGCATTCTCACCATTCTGCTCTTTACCACAAGGCCCAAATCTGCTGTATCCAAAATGCACTTCCAATCTTATCCTAAACTTTCTCATTTATAATATCCTTTTAATGCATATTCGCGGAGCATCTGTTAACACCGCTTAGCATATCTACATATTGTGACCATCCTTCTGATGTAAACCACGAACGTCTGCGTGTACGGACTTGAAAGTTTATATATGTAATTAAATGTTTCAAATTTAGTTGAAACCTATAGGATATATTACTACGACTTTTAGGCCTATTTTCCAAAATTACCACAGTAAATACTACGAATACTAGTACATTATTTTCTGTCACAATATAAGCGCACCTGAATATATGTGCGCAACTTATAGCCTTGTTACTTGTTTTGTTTTATTCAAGGGAAATAAAACTTGACCACCAATTAAACGAGACACGTTTTAATACTTATATTCCATTCCAACTTTCTTATAAAATGATATACCGTGGCCACCTCCAAAGACTTATCCACAAAACCCCTTTATTTAGTTCTACATGTTCAGGAGTAAACGTATCTAATACTAATTGAGGTAGCTATAAAAGTGTTTAGAATATACGAGTGATTAGACGATAAAGGTTCGTGATTAGCTCTGGGTAGGTAACCATGGATAAAACAAGTGTCATGACCGATTTGACTGTGATAACCTTCACTGCCCCGAATGTACGCAGATATAACTGTAGATTGTGTATCTTTTGCGCAAACAAAGTTTGTCCTCTCCAAGTCCAGGAAACCTAAGGATAACTCATTCAGTAAGAACATTATCATGGAAGAACCACAAAGGGAATGATTCAGAGTTTTCAAATCTGATTCTCTTTTCCTGTATTAAATTAATAGGACGTATAATGACATTAAGCTGAATGAAATGTTTTCTGCAGTAGCTAACAGCCATAATGAAAAATATTACTGACTTGTGGTTAAGGGGAGGCATTAATTAAATTATAGGTAATTTTTACTTTCTCTACAACGTACCTAACAGGTAGAGAAGGTGTTGCATTCCACCCAAAAATGCTACATCGGGATTTCACCGGAACTACATGTTTTGAGGCCCTTGAATAGAAAAATAACATTTTTAGAAAAAGTACCGCGTGTGTGGCAGTGTGTAGTGTGCCTGTGAACAGCATAACTCAAAAACTAAAAGTCACATGAATACCAAGCTTAGTATTTAAGTTCATTATCTTCCAAAAGTGGCACACGAAGGTTTTCGAGAAAATCCCCCATCCCAAACTAACCTTACATGAAATTTTTTTTTAAATTAAATGGCTTTTACGATTTTATTGAAAGACCATATATTGAGGATATTTACATGCTAAATAAAACGTATATCTTCAATGTTCTAGGACTAATCGTAAAGTCCTGTTCATTCGGAAGGAATTTTATATAATTTTGTATAACTGGTAAATGGGCGATAGACGAAAATGTACTGCACAAGAAATGTAGATCTCTTTAAAACACACAATTTATTTCAAATAAGTTTATGCCACATAAGCCATTTCTGAGATATCGGTTATTAATGCTTTGCATTATTCAATACTGTCATTCCCTTAAATTCCTGTTGACATTCAATTGTTTCTCGCGAATGCATGGAAACAGTATAGAATTTTAAGGCCCGAGTATAGGCGTTCAGTTCTTAAGCATGTGACTATCGCTGTTCCCTGTATATGTATAACGAAATTTTTAATGTAGCTATTTCTGCAAAAGTTTATCTCAATTAAAATGAAGTAGACAGAAAAATAAGTTTTCGTAAGAATAAATTTGTATACCCAGTAACAAGCGATAGAGGATAGAGAAAGTAACACAGGTTTTCATTAATATCAGCTTTTTCTTTGCTTTTCACAACATTTGAATCCTTGGTTTTCCTATTCCGAGCTTTCTTTGGTGTCTAGAAGTTTAAGTTTGGTGATGACTATGTGAATGTGTATTTAAGTAAATATTATAACTTTAAACTTGATTTTCACACATTTAAAACTGTTCTCTTTTTTCAGTACAGAAGTTGCGGTGCGTGATGCCAATTTTAATCGTCAGCTGAAAACTTCACCGCCGCTAAATGAAAGGTAATGAAGAGAATTTTCACGAAAATAGGCAAAAATTTGTCTTAACTGTTTCAAATTTAATCTTACAGAAGACAGCTAGAAGAGAAAAGGAGAGATTGCTCTTAAATCTTGTGTCATTGAAGGAGGAGCAATGCTACCACAGCCTTTTTTAATTTGTTCATCAGGTAGAGCATTTCACGTGTTTTTAAAATAAGTAGCATTTTAATATTTTGCCGCTGCAGCGCTGAGCATGCAGCATGTGCGATCACTTCCTGCATTCATTAGGAAGCCAGACACTGCTGTCAGCGATCGTCACCTGTTCTTAGAGCGTTTCGAAATGTATAAAAAAAATCGAACTACCCGATGACTGTGAAGTCAGATCAGTGATTCCATTTTTGAATGCGAGAAATGTTACGCCAGCAAACATTTTTCGCCAGTTGTCTGAGGTTTATGGGGAGATAATAGTGATGGAATGGTGAGGAAGTGGGTTAGACACACAGCCAAACAAACTCAAGATCTCATCGCATCATTTGGTAGGGAACAATTCGACCACCCTCCCGGATTTGGCAGCAGGCGATTTTCACGTTTCTTCATCTGAAGAAATTCCTTGCTGGAAAACATTTAACGACGATGATGTGAAACAAGAAGTGCAGACTTGGCTTTCCTCACAGGTGGCATCATTCTTTGACGAAGGCACACTAAAAGTGGTTTCCCGCTACAATTGCTGAATAACGGCGGTGACTATGTGGAGAAGTAATGTGAGGCGTAAGGTAATGAATGATAATAAAGTATTTGAAAAATAATGTTTTGTTATTTTTTAAAAAAGTATTGGTTCTTGAAAAACACGCCTCGAAGAAGAACGCAAAATTGGCTTTAAAAAATACAAAACAGCATTTTTCCTAAAATTATTGAAATAGAGGCTTCGAATTTTTCATGTTCACTTTCATAGATATTGTGTATATTTTCACAAAATTTTGCAATGTTAGCTATAAAAGCATTAATGCTAACAATTAAAGACGATTCCCCTTAGCAACATTGTCATTTTAGACTCTAAAATATTTTATGGAATAGCACTGTCATTGGAGACTGTCATAACGAAAAAGACAATATACAATTGCAATTTATTTTATCCAGATATTAAAATATAAAAAATAAATTTCAAAATATGAAACATATTTTAAACTTAAAAACTTTTGTTTATGATGGGCCAACCGATTGCTTTTCACTATCGGTTGTTAAACGATATTTTCCTGTAACCGAATGTTTTCTTTCGATAGTTTTCATGCGGTTAGGTATTTTTTTTCTCAGCATGATCCTTCGTGTAACATCAGGTTATATATTTCCGCTCTTCTTTAAAACTGGATATTTATAAAAAGAGAGTACCTGTTTAAAACAAATCTCTATGGCTAATTTATTCAAGAAACTTCGTAGCAGATAGAAACGGCACTGCCATTTCTATTTTTTAATGTTATATACTGATTCATTTTTAACTCTTAATACAATATTTTTCTTTGAAAGGAACATCGAAAGAATATTAGAGAAAAAGTAATTTCTCATGCTTTTTCTTTGGAGTGGGCACTTAAAGTTTCCTTAAATGCGGGAGATCCAAGGCCAAAGCGGTCCGTTTGTCCAACTCCCAGCGTTCCTTCCGGATAAATATCTGGAAGGCCGTAGATTCACTGCGTTCCCAACTTTTAGCACCCATAAATGCGTGGCAAAGATTAGCCAAGTAAGGGTATCTGTCAGTTTCTATCACCGTGTGTGAATTCGAGATTCAGTTAGACCCCAGTGGAAACACTGGTACGCCAATACAGATCAACCGATTCGTCCATATACCCAGTTCCATATTGGGCGTACTACGGCAGAATCCACTAACTTGTGACACAAGGTCTCCACCGCAGAACACCGGAGGCAGAGATTTGATGTTGCCCTACCATGCCGCCAACATTTGTCAGCTGTTGCAACAATCTCGTTGACAGACGAGTAGACAGCAGCTTTCCAGTCAGTGGGGATCTTCGGTTTCTGAAATTTGTTCCAAATTGTCCTCCATCGTCTCAGCGAATAGTTTTGTTGTACCCGCGGTAGAACATTGGTGTTAGACATGAGATGTTTGTAAAAGAAGGTCGAGTGAAGGCCAACCTCTGAGTAGTCATTGTGGGTAGGTCCGTAAAGGTCTTCCACCACCGCCGAATTTCGGGTAGCCGCTTATCTGGAAAACGAAGTTGTGTTGCCCAAAGAGATTGTTGTAGCGGAAGGCCCTCACCGTCCAGAATACGCATTATAGTTTTCCCAAGAAGTACCAGACATTCACATTCACTGCTATCAACCCGCAACCACATTTATTACCTGGCAGTCGTAATTGTTCCCGGGAAACCCGATAAGCAAATTCGGACCAGAGAAAATAACCAATAAGACATTCGATTCCCTGAGCTTGGTAATAGGCAAAACTTGAGAAATGTACCAAATCCCACTGAGGGCGTAAGTGTGCACATACCACACTCATTCGAAATGTTGAGTGATCGAGTCCGCTGCTCGACTAAGAGCACCCGTAACTTCGTCAGTTTGTCAGCCCAATTAAGTGCCACAGTCTCGCGAAAACAGTGCGTAAACACAACGCCCAAGATCTTCGTGTTGCTTACTGTCCACATACCAAGAAGGTTCAAGGGTTCTGGTCAATGAACAAACTGCAATACCTCCGACTTGGTAAAGTTTAGTTGGGCTCCAAAAACGGCACTATAGTCTCGTAGACACTGATGCAAGGTGACCATGTCAGCATTTTTGCCACGAAGACAGTCACATCATCCTCATATGCGGTAAGCTGAATCACTGACCGTGCAGTTCTACACCGCCGAGGGATGAATGTAGTTGTCGCAAAAGTGGATCGAGGCTCAAATCAAACAAACCTATAGACAGGGGGCAAACCTGTCGGACTGACCTCTCTATGCGGAGAATCGGAGAAAGATATCCATTGCAGTCTATCCTGGATGTCGCGGCAGCATAAAGGTTTTGTAATAATCAAATAAAATGCCCTGGGATCTCCAAATGCCGCATAAGCTACCAAAGGTAAGAATGACTAACGTTAGCAAAGGCCTCTTCAAAGTCAAGATTAACCAATACCACTGGAAGCTTCTCGTTTTCAACAGGACAAATAACATCCCTCAATAAGCCAATATTTTGGATGATGTTCCTGCCACTCGGAACCACAGTCTGGACGTTGCAGAGAATTGCTCCATAAACCAGATTCAGCCTCGAAGAGAACACTTTCGCCAGTAACTTGTAGTCGCAATTGAGCAAGGTAAATGACCTAAACTCTGCAACGGTTCTCGCGCATCGATGCTTCGGAAGCAGCAGATAACGCCTCCTGCAAACTTCACGTTAACCACAGAGGAACGCTGAATTTCTGCAAACACTGCTGTGAGTTCGGTAGCAATGACATCCCAAAACGTGGAATAGAAGGCTTATGGAATACCATCCGGTCCAGGAGCAGTGTTCTGCTTCAAACTCTTCAATCCTGCCGCTAGTTCCGCAGAGAGGTCGCAAAAGAGAGGAGCTGCTCTGCGAAAGCAGGTAATAATGCAGCGGGAACGAGGCGGCACCAGTATCGGAACCTTTGTAAAATATAACACTTAAATATTCATGAAAGCAGCGGATGATAGCAGATGATCCGGAAATTATCCGCCCATCGTGACAAAGTTCTGGTATAAAACGCTGCCTGTCCTGCTGGCGATCTTCGGCAAGATGAATAAGAGAGAACGTTTCTTCCGCAGCCATATGCCGACGATGGGAGACGTCTCGAAGGCGGAGCATTACCATTTGCTTTAACGAATTTTGTTCCTTAATAGCATGCAGACGTTGGGACACATCACGACCGCTCTTTGCAGTTCAGCGAGATCCTGTAAAACAGCATAATAGAAATCTAGTAGCTCTCGTCGTTCCCTGGTTCGTTGGAGAACAGGACGTTTAAAAAGGGAAATAATTGCTGGTTTCCCCTTATAAAGCCACCAGGAAAGTTTGTTGCGGGAGTTGAGGAAGGAAGGATGCAACTTCCCACAGTAAGCGAGAACTCTCGTTGACAATCTTCCTCCGCGAAAATGGATACAGGAATCTCCAATAACCTCTCCCCGGCGAGGGAACAGATGCAGCCTGCGTAATCCGACAGACAACTGCGTGGTGATCACTGAACTTAAGGGAATGCACTCGAAGATCATGTACAGTAGGAACCAAGATGCGAGAGAAATAAAATCTGTCAATTTTAGAAGCCGATAATCCACGGACAAAGGTAAAATCCTAACGAGAACCATATTTTGAACTCCGAGGTATCTATAAGGTCAAAACGCGTTACGATTTGCTTGAGCATAGGACTAAGGTTGGCATCCCACGCTGATCTTTGCCAGCAACAATACAATTAAAATCACCAGTGAGATATTTAGAATCCTTAGAAACGGCATTGAGAAGAGCGGTTTTGAAGAATAATTCTCGTTCAGATCGACATTGAGAACCAGAAGGAGCATACAAATTGATCAAGGCTATGTCAGTGTACAGGGTGGAGATGAGGCGTCCAGAGGGATGAAGGTCGACGTTTGTAAGACGCATTCCTTTTCGATAAAGCAACGCCGTTCCTCGGCCTCGGGTCCAAGATTGACAACGTTCTCAAAATGACACAGAAAATCAAGTTTGGACGCATTGACTTCCTGTAAAAATCCAACATTCACATCATATAAGTGTAGAAATGCGGCAAGTAAGAGTTGATTCATCAAATTTCGATGACCATTAACATTTATAAAAACAAAGACATGAAGAAGTGTGATATAAGAAAACCACGAATGATAGGATCTCCAGAAGTAAAAGCACAAACGAGGAAAAAACAGCACTACTAGAGGACCGGACACCAAAAACGGGAGATTAAAACTGATCCGCCACCCTTCTCGCCCGGTTTGTCTCGCGGCACCGTAGGTAAGACGTACGGTTGCACTTGTGTTTCTGCAAAGATTTGTCTTTTATCTTATCAATTTTCTCATAATCACCATCCGGAGTCACTGCTGTCAGGACGGGCAACTCGGGGGCATCCAATTCGTTTGCCTCCAACGGTAAGGCGCGGTCCACGTCGTCTGACCAGGGTTGAGGAACCTTATCGCCGTCCTGCCGTGGAGGTTCTGTTTTACGAAGCCGTGGATCCCGTGACTGCGTCTCTTTCTCAGGTAGCAATTGCCGGTTTACAGTCACAACTCTCGGTGCTTGAGAGGTTACTGCCTCACCCTTCAAATTCTTGGAATCATGTTCGCCTTCCGGACGACTGCGTTGCAAAGAGTCCGTAACAGCATTGTCAGATGTGATTGAAGGTGCTGCCCCGTGGTCATTAATAGGAGTCACTGAAGTTGTCGAGATTGGCACTGCGACAGCCGTAACCGCCGAAGGAGTAACCATTGTCACGTCCGCGGGAGGCACTGCATTATCTGAAACAACGCCTTTTTTGGACACCGATTTAAACAACTCACTTATAAGCTGATGCCGTAGTCGTGATTGAGGAGGAACAACGCTGAGCACAATCTGCTTTCAGATGTGTGTTATCCTTGCAAATAAAACAAACCTGTTCTTATCCGCTGTAGATAACGTAGGCCTCAAACCCGGCAATCTTTAACGTGGAAGATATCGGTTTAGTAAGTTGAGTATGTACCAAACGTATACCAGTGTAAATCGGAAATCTATAACGGCCAGACCAACCGTCACTAGCGATGTTCAATGTTTTGCCGTAATGTTGAAGCTCGTAAACTACCCTGTAGTTACTGATTTCCGGTGGCACATTGTAGACGCGAACCAAAGTATATTCTTTATCTGCCGCTATAATTTACCCATCTGTCACCTCACCGGACATTAAAGCAAATTGGAAAGCTCCCTCGTGTTTACGTAGTACTTCTTCATAAACACTGCACTGGTGAAACTGTATATAAACAGCGCTTTCTCTTCCCATCAACTGAACTGTAGGTACCTGCGCTGGAGAGAATTCCAAAGTGTGGTGCATCTATTCGTGAATTTCAAAAGCCGTGGGCCGTTGCATACTCTTATTAAACACAACTTTTATAGTATTTTTACGTACTGCCTTCTGTTGCTCCATTTCACTGCCGACCCTCAGTACACCACCAACAAAACAAGAGGCGTGGCAATAACCAAGCGTTCTCCAACTTGCGATGTGCACCAGCCAAAGGCCAGACAGTGACTGGTATTCGTAAGCAGTGATGAGACAATCGATTGTTTTTCACTATCGGTTGTTAAACGGTTGTTTCCAGTTGAAAAAAAACATTCGGTTTGGTATTCGTATAAACATTTACTGTAGTCGTAGGCCGTAGCAATTAAACTGTTTTCATTCGATAGTCACGCAGTATATTATAAGGTTGTATTCGGTTCTACGTTGCGTTGAAATATTCGTTTCAAGATGTAAACAATGTTAATGTGGTCCGGAATAGGAATTTTTGCAGTAAAGTTGTAATTGTTAAGTAATAAATGAAGTTAAATATGCACATTACACAGTTATTAATTGCTCGGTTTATTCATAATGTGTACTGTGTAACATGACATGCTGCGTTAGGTTGTCTGCTGAAATGTAAATATAATTTTCGAAATTGGACTGGCGTGTTGAAGCATAATAGTTTTTAGTTGAGTGTATGAATAAATAAATGCACATAGTATCCAAACATTTTATTCAGTTTTTGTAACTGTTTATACCCCGAGATGTGCAACATGTTTCTTTTGTTGCCCTTTAACTAACATGATAATAAATGGTTTACACAATTTAATACCAAGTATTTGCAATACTCACAGTGCAGTGCCAATAAGAAAAATTCAGTACTAAATGACGCAATGCTGGAGAAATGTTTTTGTTTCTATTTTTTAACGGATCTCAAAGGTAGTCAAAGACATTGGAAAGAAAGGTCAGTTATCATTCATGCACATGTTCCACATAGTTTGTAGAGTATTAGAACTTGAACAGCAGCAACTGTCAACACGCACAAAATTGTCAAATCAGCACTCCTGTACTTGAAACTCTCTATTGCAGCAATTTCACATTATTTTGGCATTTTATTCTAAACACGGTATAACTTTACTTTGAGTTCAAACCAAATTGTTTAATTTATGATTATTGTTACTGGCACAGATCCAACCCTTATACACTTTAACCTCCAAAATTCACCATGTCCTATTATAATCTAGATTAATTAACCATTTTTAGTTTGCCTAATTTACTTATTTTCCTTCTGTTACCGAACTTATGCAGTGGTATTAGCTTTATTAGCTGGCATTTATTTTGAAATTTAATTAACATAAAGGGGAAAGTGAAAGCTTATGAACAAATTAATATTATTGTAATTCACATGGAAGCCAACGGGTTTACGGCAGGCTTAAGATGAGTTAAGCAATTTCCTGTTTTTTAATTCTCGCCCCCTTACATTTTTAAGTTAATATATTTGTTCATTCCTTCATAGCTATGCTTCCATAATATCGGTGAATATATTCCAACTCCAACATACACACAACAGGCTGCAAAATCAGAGGGGCAGGGGATAGGTTAATGCTTTGAAAATCTCTCAGCAGATGGCAGTATTATCCACACACACACACACACATATATATATATATATATATATATATATATATGAATAGTATTAAAGTTACTCGCATGGGAAAGTGTGTTATTCATGATTTTAGATGTAGTAATTAGATAATACAACTATCCAAGAACTCAGCAGTTTTTATTCGGATTGTCCAGCACTACTTTTGTCCCTAAGCTTTTGGAGCAGGTTTATTCCATTATTTTCAAAAAATAAGCTCCAATAGATTAAGTTTGTTCATATTTAATAACATAATAGCAAATGAGAGAATAAAGTAAGCCACTGCTCACTTTGGCGTATTTAGCTTTAGTGCGTTACAAGTAGCTTTGCAATATTTTCCGGTAGAAGATTGCATATTGCGTTAGTATTGTTATGTAAATGAAGAAGATTACTTCACACACGAAGTAATGAGAGCATGTTGGATAGTACTATCGCTAACTCAATATTTGTTGGTATTTTTCTGCTCTTATCTTCAACTGTTTTACTAACCCAAAAGAGAAAAGGGTGGGATGGCTTCTTTTAAATTGGTAGCAACATTTCTCAAAACATCTTTGGAACTTTAGACAATTCTGCCTCAGAACTCCATAGCAAAGTAGTATTCCTGGAAAACGATCTTGACACAATTTGTAGAAAGCCTGTTCCATTCCTAATGGAAGTATCATTTACTTTAGGGAGAACAAGATCTTAAAAACTTTGAAAATAACATACATAATTTCCAAGTTAAAACTCTTAAATTTTATGAAGCATAGAAACACAAGCATTTTGATAAAAAGTAATTAAAATAGTAAGACATATTACTTTTTAACATTCAGATTGAATTGTACAAAATTAAAATCTCTAAAATTATTTGTTCCCATAGCCTTGTTCCTAGTATTCCTAGTGTAGAATATAACATTTCAAATTTTACCTTCTATATTAACCACCACCACCACCACCACCACCACCACCACCACCACCACCACCACCACCACCACCACCACCATCACCACCGCCATTGCCATTATTATTATTATTATTATTATTATTATTATTATTATTATTATTATTATTATTATTATTATTATTATTATTTTCACTATTTATATTTAATGTGTCATTCTGAGCCGGAACTGTGCGAGCTTCATCATCATCATCATCATTATTATTATTATTATTATTATTATTATTATTATTATTTTCACTATTTACATTTAATGTGTCATCATTCTGAGCCGGAACTGTGCGAGCTTCATTATTATTATTATTATTATTATTATTATCATTATTATTATTATTATTATTATTCTCTGCTGTCGCCTGGTAGCGGTATTGCTCTGCTCCCCGTTCTGGCTGGCTCGAGACAAGTCGGTGGAGTGTAAAGAGAGTAACCTCACTGTAAGTTCATGTGAGTATTTCGCCATCTTGCCGGATGTCTCTTGTGGGTGTTATTTTAAAATCTTCTGTCTGGCAAACGCTGGTTTAAGTTTGGGTCGTGGAAAGGAGTTTCACATTTCGAGATCTGGAAAAGTCAGTTAGGTCTAGCCACATGTAATTTTGGGTATATACTATACATATGTTAAGTTGCATTTTAGTATTGTTAATGCTTTAAATAGTGTTGGTTGTTCGTTACGCCGGCATTTCGGCGTCATTATATATTAATAAATTTCTTGAGACTTTGGATGTAATCAGGAGCATTATGAAGAACTGAAGTACAAACTACGTCTGTAAATTCAACAGTAAATAGGAACGCGTGTAACTTTATCTGTTCGTTTGTTGGCCTATATCCTCTCCCGTCACTAAACCAAGGAAACAAAAACCCATCGAGTATAGGAATTCTGGGCATGACCCTGGCATGACAGTAGGTATTGTTCAAAACAGAAACTGGTCCACCTCCGTGTGAGAGTAACACTCTAATTTACGTTCCGCAGTTCCTGAGTTCGAAACTGGGTTTCTGAGGAGACAAACCAGCAATTATTTCACAACCTCATTCACCCTGCGATACGACTTGGACGGTTAAAGGACGTTAAACTGAAAAACAGAAAGAAAAGAAAAGAAAACCCGAAACTGCTTAGCTCTTTAATTATCGGCATACGTTGATCGCGTCGTTTATAGGCCAGTCATTGACTGGGTATACAAATGAAAGTGTTTGCACTTGTACTCATTTGGGACAATGGAATATTATTAATTTCCATGTAATGGTAACTTTAATTAAATACACGTTTCAAAACTCTTCATGACATTGGCTTTGAAAACCCTCTAATACAATATTACTTGTATTTGGGAGATCACTGCTCGCCTCAATTTCCCAAATAATCCTGCAACGCACACTTTCTGGTTAAGATTGTTTCTATTTTAAACGGACATTTTGGAATTGTGTTGTGAATGCCGGTAAAGAACAGACTGCTTTGTCATTCCATGCTTGAGCTCACTGCATCTGCTCGAAGATGCAAACGGTATACTTGGATCTGGCGTGAGAAGATGTCGACATCACACAAATCTGACCCTCATATTCAGCAGTCATTGTGTTGGAAAGCAGTGAATGAAATTATACAGTGTGTCCACCAATTGTGTGTATACTACTGAAATGTTATTTCTCTCTATTACATAACCATTTGCATGTGCCCCAAACTAAACTAGAGATTTGCTTGCATACAGAGATCTTTGCTTAATTGCTTTAATTATATAATTCATCTTTGCTTAAAAATATATCGTAGGGCTGAGGAAAGAGCGGGTGGTGGACACGGATATCTGAGAGAGCTAGAAGCAAAACTGTATTATCTCACCAAAAAACTGAATGTGTACGTTTCCGCGCTAACCAAATTAGTTCTCTGTTTTCCTTATCAACTGAAAATGCGTACTGAATGCGTGAATTAATTGACCGCAAATTTAAGTAAATCTCTAAAACGTTTGCTGTGTTTCTTTAATCAATAATCAACCAGCAATATAGTAATAAAAGAAAGGACGAAAAAGCATGAAAAGAAAAAGGAAGTGCGTGTGGCGTAAATGTGATGACAGATGAAGTGAAAGAAAATCTAAGAAATAGAAGAACGCAGCAGCGCAAATATGTAGTAGAAGATAAAAATCTGATGTGTTGCACTCACATGGCTTTCTCTACTCTTGTACAAACTGTTTTTACAAACGGTTATTATCCATATACTTCATATTAATCCATAAACATTTGCAATCTTATTACTAATTTTCTTGTAGGTGCAAGGGGAACGTGCTAGGCTTTAAGGGACAGTCAAATCTTTTAAGAGCTGGTCCCAATGTGGAGCATTCCATTGTCTTTGTATCTCCAGGACATAAAAAAATAAATAATAAAAAATAAAGAATAACGAATTCTCATTTGAGAAAAAGTGTAAGTATTGGAAAATTCAAATAAATAACAAGGAATATCTCGGAAATGGTTCGCTCACAAAAACAAAACAAAACCAAAAAACAACAAAAATAGTATATGACATAAATTGTGTTTTATCGAGGTCTACATTTTTTGTGTAGTGAAATTTCGTCTTCCTCTTACGGTTTACGAGTTATGCAAAAGTCATTCAGAATGAAGAGGACTTTTGGGGAGATTCCCAGAAAATTCAAGATATACATTTTATTTACCATAAAATATCTTAAATATATGATATTTTAATCAAAATCGTCACAGCCATTTTTGAGAAAATCAAAATTTTCCAAAACTTTTCCATGTAAAGCGTAGTTTGGGGTGGGGATTTTTGTTTAAATCTTCGTATCCCATCTCTGATAGATACTGAACCTAAATACTAAGTTTGGTATTTATCCGGCTTTTCATTTTTGAGTTATGCTATTCACAGACATACAGGCACGCAGACACACAGACAGACACATACACGACCTTTTTCTAAAAATGCTTTTTTTTTTTGGATTTAGTTAGCCTCAAAATGCGCATTTCCGGTGAGATCTCCTTATCGAATTTTTAGGAATGCAATACTTCTACTTACTATACGAGTAGAGAAAGTAAACAAAAATCTGATGCGTTGCACTCACATGACTTTCTCTACTCTTGTACAAACTATATTTAGAAACGCTTACTTTCCATATACTTCATATTAATCGAGATATCGAGATGTTAATCTTATTGCTAATTTTCTTGTAGGTGCAAGGGGAATGTGGTAGGCTTTAAGCTATAGTCAAATATTTTAAGAGCTGGTTGCTATGTGGAGTATTCCATTCTCTTTGCATCTCCAGGACATAAATTTAAAAACAAGAAACGAATTTCGAATTTCCATTTGAGAAAAAGTATAAGTATTGGAAAATTCAAACAAGTGATAAGGAATATCTCGGAAATGGTTCACTTCACAAAAAATTATGTAAAGTCTTGTCTATCTCTTACGGTTTACCAGTTATGCGAAAGTCATTCAGAATGAAGAGCCTTTGGGGACATTCCCAGAAAATTCAAGATGTACATTTAATTTTCCATAAAAATATCTTAAACATATGATATTTTAATCAAGATTGTTGGAGCCATTTTTAAGAAAATAAAAATTTTCCGTGTAAAGGGTAATATGGGTTGGCGAAGGTTTTTTGAAAATCTTCATGTCACATCCTGGGAAGATAGTTAACTCAAGTACTAAGTTTGGTATTTATCTGACTTTTCGTCTTTGAGTTATGCTGTTCACAGACTGATACGACTGACAGACACACATTCACGGACGTTTCCAAAAGTGCTTTATTTGGATTCAGGACATCTCAAAACATATATTTCCGGTGAAGTCTCGATATTGAATTTTTAGGTGGAACGCAATACTTTACTGTACGTAGTAGAGAAAGTAATACATAAAGCTTGATTAAATATAATGATACTTAGTTCGTGCAGTTTTTATCCAAAGTAGAAACACAAAAGATACATTAATCTCCCATGGCCAGTCATTGCAGTATGAACATGTGTGTACAACAAAGTTTAGGGAAATAACCGAATGGGATATCTTAGGTCTACATCTGAGAGTTGAATTTTGGAGGTCGCGAGTTCGAACCTTGACTGATCATCCCGAAAGTATTCTTTTTTTATTTATTTATTTTTGATTAATTTCTCTTGTAGCAATGCAAAAAAACGGTATAAATTCTAAAATATCATGAATTAACCCGTCCTTCATTTCCCCTCTCATTTCACTTCCCCACTCATTTTTCAGTGTAAAAGGGCCCGGCACAGTAGATGGTGGTGTGTGGCATATGCAGAGGACGTGTTTTTTGACTTCAGAGATATAGTGCTTTGTGCCGCCGTCACCATATCTGGCCACCCTTGGTAATCCCATCACCGCATCCCTTCTTTCTCGAAGTCAAGTAGGCGCAATGGTCCAAATACTACCTGCAATGTTGAAATTCTCTTCCTTCATTAGCTTACACCTTTATCTACTTATAACGGAAGAACAATCACAAAATTATCAACCAAGGGCAAAGCGCCATTGCTGGTTAAAATTCTTTTATTACTCGTAATGATGTAGAATATATAGATAATAAACATTTATAAAAATTATAGTTATTTAACATGCTGCCTGCTACACTAGTAGCAAAGGAAGGCATAGCTTAACAGTTATGTTCCTCGTAACGTATGCTATGCTACGACGAAGAGCCATTTCAATAGACTTAACAAACTTTTCGTTGAACGCCATTTTAAAGTGCGATTGGTGACAGCGTGACATGAGTAGGAATATTAAGACGGGACTAGCGCAGCATGAAATGCGCAAGATGGCCACAGTGCGTAATGTAGAGAATACGAGGAGAGAAGCTTGATAGCAAGGGGCTGAAGATGTGTGAGGGAAGCTCTGTGAACAATTTAGAGTTCATTTGTTAGAGAATAATGCTATATGCACACATATATATATACATATATAAAGAACAAATTTAAAAAACGATATACATAAATGTGTAATCCACAACAAATTAGCCCACACAAGCAAGCGTTGCGCTTACATAGGATCGTCAATGCAGGACAGCGCTGCGCCAAAAACGCTTGGCAAACATATTAAATGAAGACATGAGCATAGGTTAACTCATATAAGTGAATGTCTCCGTGAGACAAATATTAATATTTAATTATTTTTTCCGGTTTTAAAAGTGGCGTAAAAGCTTATTACAACTTTCATGGAGAGAGCTGAGTCACTCAATACCTACATACTTTATATTCCAGTTGGCTTGTTTGTTCATAAGGTGTGGGTAACGGAGCTAGCTATGATATTAATACTACTAACTTCAATGACAGGTTAACCAACAACCGACATTAATGCGATTTTTTACGTCTTTTGACCGTTTAAATGAAACTAATCTCTATTTCATACCATAAATGTAATGAGAGAGACGGTATTTCTCGGGTACTTTGGTGTATAAACGAATATATTCCAAAATAATGATTCGAATAATATACAGCATCGTTAATTTACCATTAAATAGGCTGCAAAAAGTTTCCATCGAGTGTACAAATATGAAACTAAAACTCTGTCCGTCTGACCTGGAATGATTAAAATATCACGGAGTATGAAACAAACATGGTTCTGAAGTGTCTAATTCCATATATTTTGAAGTATAATTCTCTCATAAAATTTAAATATTTTTCTGAGATATGCTGGTGAAGACGTAGCTTGTGAAATACTACTAGAGCGTAAAGTAAACTTTTTCGCATATTTTTCACTCTGGAAATAAAGTTCGACACAGCTTGAAACAAATAAACACTCTTATTCCTGATCTGTACATTTGGAAAAGGTTATAAAATAGTTTTTGATTAATTTTCAATGACCATTCATCTGCTTTCGAGTGGTTTACAAAAAGTGAATCAAATACATTTGGAATCGTTTTGAGCTAAAGGTTTCTCTTTAATTCCTGAGAAACTACAGAAACTGCTGCTTTCTGAACGATAATATGCACTTCAATTCTGGATATAGATTGTTATGGTATAAAGTAAATCTGTATAGTGCCACTTTTATCTATGTTATTATTGTTATTGTTATTGTTATTATTATTACTATTATTATAGAAAGAGGAAATATGTTGTATATAGGGTACTTTGGGAAACTACTAAACTAACTTTGATAATCTTTTACCAGGATTTACAAGCTCTGTAAACTAAAACAGGAACAGATGGAGTTCTAACAGAACATACTTGTGAAGAACGCTTTGCCTTTTTGTTGAGAATGCCTAGCAGTAGAAATTGATGTCGCTTTTACTACATTGAAAACGGTGTTGACATCGGAATTATTAACTCGTATGACTAATAATTTTATAAAGAAATGATAAGCAGTTAGATATATAATTGCAATAAATAATTTCTATATATTAAATCTATGCATAATGGAATAAGAAAGAGTTACAACTTTGTAAATGAATAAGGAAGTCAGTAGTAGGCAGATTACGTGTTCAGAAAAAATAATTGGTTAGAAGTAGAGTAGCTAAGGCAATAGATTCTGAGAACTCGGACAACTAAAAAACCATTAGCTCAATATTCGGATAACTAGTACTCAAGATGTTAAGAAATAACAGCCTTAAGTGGCTATAGTCTTTTACGGTGATCGGCAGTCCATAGCGCTTAAGATTATCACTTACTTCGCGGCAGCTGGAGGAATAATTGCCAGTAAGCGTTTTAGCGACTCACGGCAACTTGCACTTGTAGTTTTTATTGCCGGAGCAATTATTTCATACCGTAAATTGATACTGCAGAAGTTAGCAGGTATAATAATTCAATAGTGACAGTTTCTATTGCTACGATTCACAATCATTTTAATTCTTTATCTTCAATGGGGTCGGCAACTCGCTTCAATAGTTCAGATATTAGCGCACATTAAATTTCTCGGTCAACTTAACTGGTGTTGCCTATCCTCACCCTATTTGCTCATATCCTGAGAGAAAGATCTCATAGCCAACTGCTGTAGTAGGCGGCAGAAAATTCATAAGCAGATACTGGAAACGACATTAAAAGTGCCGCAGAGGTATGTCGTCAAACTTGGTGCACACTGTGTTGAGAAGAGTCGTCAGTGCAACAATATGACAAAAGACATGAATATTTCATTTCTAGCAATATACACAGATGGTCAGGATTTAACATTAAAATTTCTGAGTAAATTTTATACTAATCTGCAGATAATAATGGATATCAAAATATTTTAATATCTGTTTGCCTTATTTTGTCTGTACATTACGTTAAAGTTCATTACCAATGAAATAAAAATTATATAATTATACATACAATAAGAGAACATTGTATCCAGCATAGCAGCAGCTATATAACCCATATTCACAATTATCAACTGCAAAGATTATTTTTATCAATGGCAGTAGACTGTTTGCCACTTCCAAAATGTTAAACTTGTTGGCCTGGCGGTCGGAACCTGCAAATTTATGTTTCACCCCTTTTTACTTTATTTACCACGTACCTAGTAGTTAGAGAAGGTATTACATTCCACCAAAAATTCGATACCGAGATTTCACTAGAAATACATGTTTTGAAACCCATTGAATAAAAAAAGTATTTTTAGAAAAAAGTCCTTGTGTGTCTGAACAGCATAACTCAAAAATGAAAAGTCGGATAAATACCAAACTTGATATTTAGGTTCAGCACGTTCCAGTGATACGAGACAAAGATTTTCAAGAAAATCCCTCCACTCTAAACTACACTTTACATGGAAAGTTCTTAGTATTTTTTTTTTATTTTCTAAAAAGTTGCCTTAACGATTTTTATTAAACTATCACATATTACCGTTATTTATGCGACAACTAAAATGTATATTTTGAATTTTCTGGGAATAGCCTGTGAAGTTCTCATTATTCGGAAGGAATTTTGTATAATATTGTATAACCGCAAATGTTCAGCTATAGGGAAGACCTAGTACACAAAAATGTGGATCTCTTTAAAACTTAATTCATTTCAAATAAACGTTTTGTAGCACCAGCCGTTTCCCGAGATATACATTATTAGTAGTTCGATTTTTTCAATACTTTGTCATTCTTTTTAAGTCCCATCGATTTTCAGTGTTTCTGGCGATTACATGGAAACAATACGGAACTTTAAGGCCAGTGTCCATTCTTAAACAGTTTGACAATCACTATTCTCTTTATATCTTAACGAAATGTGTAATGTAATGCACTGGATTAAAATGAAGTAGATAGAAAAATAATTCTTGGTAAGAATAATTTGCATATTCACTAATAAACGAAAGAGGGTAGAGAAAGTTATGTGAATGTAAGACTTCAAAATATGTCTTTAATATTTGCTGTCGGTGGTTTCTGTATTATGAAAACTTTTAGTTTTTAATTTTAAATATTGCATAACTACGGGACCAAAGAAAATGCAAAAAGCTGTAAAATTTCATCCACCATGATTTACCACTCTGGACCACTCTGATACGTAATTATTCCAACACTAAAATATTTATTTCAAGGCTATAAAAAATTTCCATAATCTAGAAGACTGTCGGATGGAAGTTAAAGAATTCATAATCACAATATACGTCGATATTTCGTATCTGTTTCTGTGAATATCCAGAATTTTTCGTCCGTTATTTGCTTAAACGAGCTTATAAGGATAAAGGGAATCTTTTAAAACATTTCTACGTAATTTATAGTCGGTTCATAAAGAAAATGGTGGAAGTAGATTAAATCAATTAAGTCATAAGTCGGAGTTTAACAGGCCACTTCTTGCAGCCAGATAGAATCTAATATTCTCTAAAATCGATTATGGTTTTACTGCGAACTTCTCATATGAGATCTTTCTGTAGTTTTATAGGACTGATATTTGCGTCACTGTAAAAATTTGCGCTATCAAAATTAACAGGGAAACATTGTTGTCAACGGAACGGGGTTGGAAATTATCAGGGATTCACAGTCCTAAACCTGTTTAGGAAGTTTAATCATTGTCAGCTCTGATTGATTCTCCGCATACTTTGAAAGCGAATTATTCCTGTTTCCATCTTCGCAGATGCTTCCATGTTTAACGTTACTTATAGCATAACTTTTGAAATTAGTGCTTCTGCCCTTTAGTTGTATTTTCAGATTCTGCTGCTGTGGATGGTTCTTGGTATTTTGTTTCTGAATGCAGCTATTCTCAAACTCCCGAGGATTTTCATTCTCAAGCTCGTATGACTTACAACATCTAGAGTCATACCTATCAGGGTCTTTGACTTTAGAAACAATTCTTTTACTCTAGGTTCTTTAACGTTGAGTTTCAACCATTTTAACTTAAAACACACTTACAACTCCTCCCACGTGCATACTTCCAGACTCCGCGTAGGTCAGGGAAACATTCTAAATATTACTCTGTCCCAACCGGAAATCGAACCCGGGAACTCTGTGTTGAGAAGCCAGAATGCTGCCCACTCTACCACAAAGGTAGTTGCCGAGTTTGTTGTAGAGGTGCGAAAAGTGGTTATTTTTCAGTAACAGTTCCTACCGTTCTAGCTCCAAAAGATGCTAGTATCCAAATAACCGTTCCAAAATAACATGAGTATTTACGTATAGCCTAACAGGTTCATGCCTAGTGGTTATTATAATTACTGCCCACTTAAAGAAATTCACGTCCATCATCAATAACAATTATTGTCATAGTACAAGTTTCCAAGATGCTGATTATATTCCAAAATGGCAGCTCCGGAAGTGTATTCAAGCACTCAATACCATAACTCAATGTGATTGACCGGAAGGGCTTTAGTGGACGTTGCCTGGGTTGTTCTCCGTGGTGTAGTGGTTGCCATGATAGCCTCTAGTTTCCGAAGTCGTGGGCTCAAACCTGGGGGAGGGCTATGGATTTTTTCGGGCGTAAAAATCTTTAGCATGGCTTCATTCGGAAGGGAAGTACAGCCGGTGGTCCCATGTTCGTAGATTTACAGCACGTAAAAGAACCTCAAGTCTGATAAAGAGGTCTCTGAACAAAATTACCGGTCTTTCACGCCCAATATAGAATGGGACGCCAAGGACCACAGCAGTTAAAGAGCGTCCATAAATAAAACTCAATTTAATTTAATGGACGTTGCCCTCTACTGGAACTTGGAAGGACCTACGATTCCATCATATACATAATTGTAACTGCTTCGTTGTAACGCAACGTTTCTACGACCAGAGCGCTAGTTTTATAGCTGGTTATTAAACTACTGGAATAGTGCAAATTTGGAGAGCCAAAACTGTATCATTGTACCAATGATTATTTGTTGTAACAGTTCCATTCTCTGAACAACCGCGAAATGACGATGTTTTTCTTGCCCTAAGCCTGTTGACAAAAATGTGATTAATACAGCATAAAGTAGTTTGAAGAAGCTCAATAGGTATTAATATAACCGTAAAGCATACGAGGAAAATATCTGCTGACTTTAGTACACAGAGCTTTAGTTACACTTGTAGTCAACACCATTAGTTCAAACAATTTGCTAAATGAATAAGTATCGAAGGTTCATAAAATATACACTGCGATTGTAAAACAAAATAAAGTTTATATTTATGAAATTTGCTTGATAAAAAGGGACTAAAACACAGACGAGGAAGTATAAATCATCAAAATAGGAATTTCCTAAACAGTTTACAAAACGTAAATGTTTAAGAGGCTTAAGTAAGACAAAACATGTAGGTTGCCTCTCAACGCGGTGAATAACGGAGGAAGGCTTCTTCATTTTACTCATTTAACCATAATATGATCCCTTAAATTCAAGCGGAAATTGCTTAAAATATGTGTACAGATACCAGTAACTGGAATTTTCAAAGAAGAATTAAAAGGAATGGAATACCGGAAAGAAAGGCGTCAGCCACAACAGTGGTCAACATATGATCTTTTAAAATGCTGATTTTTAAATCTAGTTAAGTTACCACTCAATGTTAGCGAAGCAACATCTAATGAATAATTACTATGGAGTAAAAAGTAATCCAACTTAAATTTTATTCACCTTTGATTATGTAAACCAAATGTCGCTTTTAATTAACTTTTACGCCCAGTGTCTTACTTTATGCACACTTCAATAATTAGCTCTGTTCTCTTTGCTATCGTTGCTGCATCTCTCCATTATCTGTTCTCTGCTCATACGTCCTTTTAGAGTTCTAGATCGCTTAACGTTTCCATGACACCTTTTCTGGACTCTTTCTAGGCATTTTCTTTTGGAAGGGGGGGAAGGAGTGTGAAGTTTAATGTCCTTCAACCGGGTAGGTCTTATGAGGCAGTGCATGCAAGGAATGGTTGAAATGATGCTCAGATGTGTCCAAGGTCCCTAGAGCGTAGTGTTACCCAACAGTCGTCTTCTCAGGTTAAGGGAAAACCCCGGGAAAAAACCTTAACGAGGTAATTCGCCTTAACCGAGATTCGAACTAAGGACTTCTTGAATATGAGGCAAACACACTAGCCCTCGCGATGGAGTTGGCCTCTAGACACTTGTCGATCTCTCGAAAGCGACATCTGTCGGATCTGCTTATCACTTTGGTGTGAAAAGGGAGCGCAAGCAAATTGACTATCATGATAATAATGCTTTCACAATAGCCATGTCTAAGTACTTCAAATTTAAAAAAAAATTTCACCAAAATTGTTGGCAGGGAAGATAAATTAGTCGCGATGCGGTTACTGGAAGGGGTTCATCCTTGCATCAGTTGATCAAACAAATGGAGGCAGTACAGTGACCTTAGCATCACTCGCCAAACGACCGGTCACCCACTGCAACATTGCTATGAACTGAGTGACACTCGCTGACGTTTTAACAAGTGCACTCTCAGTCGGCAGAGGCTCTAAAAGTAATGAAAATTGATCGGTTATAACAAATCCGTTCCGCAACCAAAACTATCGATAAGCTATACTAGACTGTTACTTCGTTTGTGGTTTCTTCCGATTTCAATTCAATTCAATTCAATTTTATTAATCCTTTAACATCAATTCAGTACAATAGTACATTGATACAGGATACGTCAATAGTTAAATTTATATATTACATTACAATAAAGTTATATATAATTTGAGTTCAACTATGATATACAATAGATATATTTATAAATTGAATGACATACTACTACTTAACTTATAACAACGGATTAGTACAATGTCTTATGCAAACAAAGATTTATTAAACTGTAAATATTCCTTTACGGTGTAGAAGCAGTGTTCCTGCAAGAAAGCCTTTGTTCTAGTTTTAAACACATTATAATTATTTATATCTTTAATGGCATTAGGTAGGGAATTATAATTCCTTATACTGGAGTGCAGTACTGCATTCTTACATATTGTAGTTCAGACAGAGTTTAAGTGTATATCCTTATTATGTCTAGTGTAATGACTATGGACATTGTCATTATTTTGAACATTAAATTTATTTCTTTTTACAAATAAGACTGTTTCTAATATATAAGAACATGCCAAAGTAAGTATGCCAAGCTTTCTGAATAGTGGTTTACATGAGCATAACATTTTTTCACCACATATAATTCGTATGGCTTGTTTTTGTTTGATAAATACATCCTTAGTTTCTGGTGAGTTTCCCCAAAATATGATACCATATTTAATTATTGAATGTATATGTGCATAATAGGTTGTTAACAGCACATGGAGACTGACATTTTGACTTAAAATTCTTAAGGCATATATATTCCTGCTTAGTTTGGTTATTAGATGTTTTATATGAGTTTTCCATTTCAAGTTATTCTGTATCCACAAGCCCAAAAAGTTTGTCTCATTTTTATATGAGATTAATTTATTATTTAATTTTACTTCAGGGATGTTATAATTATTGTTTGCACTATCAGTAATATGAAATTTAAGACAAACAGTTTTGACAGTATTTAAAACCAGGTTGTTATTATCTAACCAATATACCAGGTCTTTACTGGCCTGGTTTAGTGAATTATTTAACATTTCATTACTCTTTTCTGTTATTAGTAAATTAGTATCATCTGCAAATAGAACAATGTTATGAGCTTGTATGTTATTTGTAAAGTCGTTTATATACAAGATAAATAAAAATGGTCCTAGTATAGAGCCTTGTGGTACTCCATAAGTTATATCAAGTGCATTAGATCTAACTGCCAAAAGTGCATTAGTGTTAGAATTTACATCTGTAATCTCTGTTATTTGCTTACGGTTTGTAAGGTAAGATTCAAACCAAGAATATGCTGATCCTCTTATACCAAAGTCAAATAATTTTGTTAGCAAAATTTTATGGTTAATAGTATCGAAAGCTTTAGTTAAATCTAGAAATATGCCAATTGCTTTATCTTTTTTATCTAAAGCAGTTATAACACTATTTAAGAAAGAATATATCGCAGTCTCTGTTGATTTTTCTTGTCGGAATCCATGCTGTGAGTTAGTAATTATATTATTTTTTCCAATAAACGATACAAGTCTTCTATACATTATTTTTTCCAATATCTTTGAAAATACGGAGGGTATGGAAATAGGACGGTAGTTAGCTACCTCAGTCTTTTTCCCTTTTTTGTGCAAGGGTATAACCTTAGATATTTTTAACATGTCTGGAAATATTCCACTAGTCATGGATACATTACACAAATGGACAAGTGGACCAATTATGTGGTCACTACATCTTTTTATAATTATATCTGGCACATCATCAACACCTGCAGAATATGTATTATTCAATCCATTTATTATGTTTAGCATTTCCTCAGGCGTAGCTTCATAAAGGTATATGGAGTTTACATTATTGGTAGTATTAGTCTTTATTAGACTGCCAAGATGTCCATTATTATTTTGAACCAAATCTTTAATTATTTCTGTAAAGTAGGTATTAAAATATGTAACAACTTCTGTTGCATCAGTGATCTTTCTATCATTATGCTCAAGTTCTATTTTACCTTGCATATGACGTGTTTTATTAGTCATTTGGTTTACTATTTGGCACATAGCTTTGGTCTTATTTTTAGAGTTTTTAATATGATTGTCATTACTATTGATTTTAGCCTGTCTTATAACTTTATTTAGTATGCGTTTATAATTCTTAAAATAATTATCAGAATCTGTCGTTGTGCTACCTTTACTTAAGTTATATAGTAATCTTCTACGTTCACATGACTTTCTTATACCTGGAGTTAACCAATTTCTCTTAGCTTTCCCATTGGAGGTTCTTGATGTTTTGAGAGGGAATGCAGTATTAAATCAGAACATAAAACTATTTACAAACAATCTAAATTTCTCATTAGTATCTGCTGTATTATACATATCAAGCCAATCTTCCTTGCTTAAGAGATAATTCATATACAAAATATTATCATTACTAAATATTCTTTTTTTTATGAGTGTTGATCTAAACATCTTAGTATTATTAGTTTCAATTTGGATTATTTGTGCCTCATGATCACTAAATCCTGTATTTATCACCTGTGCTTTATATGTACAATTTTCATTAATTATAATTTGATCTACCGCAGTTTTTGAACGACTAGTTATTCTTGTAGGGGATGTTATGACATGCATTAGGTTATGACTTCTAAGCAGATGTATGAGGTCTTGCTTTTCTTTGCTGTCTTTAAGAAAGTTAATATTTAAATCACCACAAATTCAAATATTTTTTTTTTTGGTTTTCACGAGAATGTTGAGTAGTCTCTCTAAGCTATTTTGAAAAATCCTAACATTATTATCTGGGGCACGGTATAAAACAATCACAGTAATATCTAGTTCGATCAAATCCACACCTGCAACTTCAAAATCACTTTCTCGACATAATGTCCGGCATGTACCTATATTTATAAAACGGATACCTGTTTTAATAAATATGCATACCCCACCCCCACTTTTGTTAGATCTGCAATATGAGCTAGCTAATGTATAATTTTGTATCTTATGTAATCGATTTCATTGCTCTTTAACCAGTGTTCAGAAATGCACAAGACACCAACCTCATTCAGATCTTTATCTAATAGGATTTCAATGTAGTTTAATTTATTGTGAATAGATTGGACATTTTGATGAAAAATTGTTAGATAGTGTGCATCTATTTTTATAGGCTTTCTTACAGAATCACTTACCTTTAACAGTTTCGTTTTTTCTGTTCCATCCATACATTTAGTAAGAGTGGTAGTGAGATTCGCCGAAGTGACACCTATAACCTCGTTCGTCCCTGATAGTTGGTTGGATTCCACTGCTTTAAAGTAGTGGTCCCCAGAAGCATTCACACTTACAACATTAGTTTCTGTTCTGCATGTTTTATTAAACACCTGCACACTTCGATCACTATTTCCAGTCACTAATGCATCATCCACCACCCGGTTTACTCGTTTCCCATTATCACCGAACTAATTACATCGCACAACAGCATTCCAAACTTATGAGACCCTCTGCGGTTGAAATGAATGCCGTCTCTTCCAAACTCGTTATTCTCTAGCCAAAAATTTCCATCCACAAATGTGCAAATTTTTGTGGAACATAGCCAGTTCAATTCTTTATTAATCCTCATTACTTTTTTTTCCGTTGTATCACTCCGTCTTATCACGCCACTAACAATTATCTTGGCGTTAGGTGACTCTCGTCGTATATAGTTAATAATATCCATGGTATCTCCCATGATTTCTTCTGCATATACTCCTGGTTTTACATCATTAGATCCTGCATGCACCACCACGACGTCAGGATTGCGTTCTTTCAAGTTAATTCTCTCCATTTGGTGCTTTAGTTCATTTAACTTAATTCCCGGAAAGCACCGCACATCATGTCCACGATTTCTACACAACTGTCCTGCAAACTTTATCATGGAGTCTCCCACTACCAAAACATCAGGCGATTTGTTTCTTTTAACACTATTATTCACATGGTTTTCGTGGTAGTTTGAACTAGTATCCATCAGCACATTAAATCTATTTTTCGTTTCGACCTCACTTCTGTTGTATTTTGTATGTTGCACTCCACTATTCTGAGTTGGATGCTGATATCTTCTATTGTGTTTGTACAGCACTTCAGTTTATCCATTATTATCCTTGCTTGCTACCTTCGTTTGAAGGATTAAGTTTGCTTCTTTTACTTCCGTAATTTCTTTTTCTAGTACTTCAATTTCATTTCTCAGGACGACACTTTCTGTTTTGTCTTTGTAAAGCGCGTCTCTCTCATTTTGCAGAATCTTGTTCTCACTTCGAAGGCGTATTATTTCTTTCTGCACTTCTCTCAAATCCTTATTCAAAATGTCAATGATTGTATGAAGCGACGCCGCCATTTCCTTTTCACGCACGCCCCCGATCGTCAATTCATCTTGACACAATTTACTTGTTTGCTTCACCGAATTGCCTTGATCCCCCAGGTTGCCTACATTCACACAAATTCCTTTACTAATATGGTTCAAATTAGTACCATCTTCAGTTGCTGTATCGGTATATTTACCATTGTTTTTGCTATATTTATGCTGCATGCTTCGCGTCACAACACCACTCGCCGCCATATTACACGTCACGTTTTACCAGTAGTAATTAAAAAGAACATTCCTAACTATTTAATGACTCTCACCTGGGTAAGTGTGTTGAACTCCAACTGAAGTACCAACACCTACAAGTAGGGATTGGCATCACATATTCAGGTAGTACACTAGAGAGGATGGAAAGGTGTCATCGTATAAAGCAGTGGTTTGCTGCTAGTGATCTGTGAAAACACCTTTATCCCGCCCATAGCAATTCCTAGTGTCTACTGACACTCCAGGCTTAATTTCTGTTCGGGTAGGCTGTTACAAAATTCATATGGACTAATGAGTTCATGACAACTAAAAGTTCGAATTTTAAAACGACAGACTGAGAAGCTTTCACTGTTAAGAATTAATCATTTATCGTCATTTAGGTATATGTCCTGCGGTCTACCAGAAAATGGTGAAAGCGAATATTTCAGTTTCTTCCGTACAGAAAAATTGGGATCATAGAATTAAATACAGGAAAACTGAACGTAACTGTCACGTGCGAAACTCAGGGTGCCTCCAAAGTAATAATATATATTTCAAATAATTTAACTTGGGATTGGAGGAAATTGTTACTGATCAAGAATGAGTATAACGGCAGAAAGTTTCATGGATTGTGTTTTGATAGTTGCATTGTTCGTTGCTCAGCTTGAAACATATAATAATGATAATGATAATAATAATAATAATAATAATAATAATAATAATAATAAGGGATGTGACCTCGATACTCGTGATATCGATGAGATAAACCTTGGATACTTTTACATTTTTAAGCTTTGCATTACTGAAATCTGTTGCGTTTAACTTTTTGCTAGCTAAAGAATGAAATGGGTGGAGACTTCACGTTATTGCCTCACAGGTGACCATAAACAGTTGCTGAACTATAATTCTTGATAAATTTTGACCGTATTTCTTGTGGGTGAATCAATGTAACATTCCAGTGACTCTTGTGTCTAAATGAAAACATGTGAAACAATGGGGGAAGAAGTAGAGGTACTCATGTAACATGCAGCGTCAACTGAGTTGTGAATGAAGCAGATTTAGCACGTTTCTGCAATAGCCTGCCTTGGTGACTCGCTCTTAGCCACATCATTTACCTACTCCGGTGACCAAAATCTGTGAATCCAGCAGAAGCGTCAGAACGTAAGACATGAGATAATATAGCGCATGGAAACATCTGCTCTTTCCTTCCATCTGTCAGTTTATGTCTACGTAAGTCAAACTCGGGTACGAGCGTAGCTTACAGGTATACCGTACGACTCTTTCCAATAATATGAATAAAATATATTTTAAAAGAAAGTTTTCAGCACAAAATGTAATTGCATAAAAAGGGAAGCAAAGAAAGTATTATTGCCTAACAATATGGGTATATAACCTGTAGCGTTTTCAAGATAAAAAAGGTGCTGTCAATTGGAGAATGTTAAACAGGCACAATTTCTGAATTAGCATACAATACAAAATTGGTTGCATACGTTTATACACAGAAAACTACTAATAAGGACACAATTCAGTAAACAAACTGTCACCTTTATAGTATTTTATAAAGTGAGTATCAAGTATCGGTATCGAGCATCGAGTAATAATGATATTGTCACATCATCATCGTCAATAATAGTAATAATAACAATAATACACCTCGATGTATAAAAACCACTAAAAGCTATACAAAAACTTGACATCTCTTTGCATTACTACTTACTACATTTCCTTTAAATCTTTTCTTTTGTTCTGTTTTTTTTTAAAAAAAAGATATGTCACTTTTTATTCAATTGACATTGGTGAATCCCTGCATTAGGACTACTCTACGCACCATTCAAAATCATCCAAGAGATACGTATGTTTACAGAATCTTCATCAAAATCACTGAAAAATCTTACTAGTATTGTCTTGTTATCACCAGTTAAGAGGAGGAAACCAATTCACCAATAGCACCAGAGAGAAGGTGTGAGGCTCGTATTCGGGAGGTCCTGGGTTCGATTCCCGGTGACCGCCCAATCTGATCTTGAGTTTTTCGTGGTTTTCCCTGGTTGATAGGCGAATACTGGATGGTTTCTCATCTACTAGACTTCCTTTCCATCATTTTCCTTTAATTCCGTTTTCTTCTCATGTTTCAGGTGTGTTTCTGGGTTTCGTGGCGTATGGCGGTCCCGGACAGATGGCGCGGACGCTTGCACATAGGGAAGAGTATCTCTCCCATCGTAGACACTAAGAGCTGCTTCCTTGATGGGTCGTCCTCTCATGACAGCTCCAGTAGTGATATGGGTCTTCGAGCCAAGAGCTATTACGGATTTCCCTGCGTCTCTCTGGTCCGTCTGACTGTGGCCTGTAGCCTCCTGTAGTTCCTTTACTACATCCCTTCCGCAATAGACCTCCCGTAGGTCACAGTGCGCGAGGTATCCCCCTCTGTTCTATACAGATAGAGAGTTATGCAAGACCTACCACTTGTGTGGTGACATTGTCTTTAAGGTCAGAAATGCCTTAGCAGGCAATCCCATTGATTCACCTAAGTTGCGTGACTGTGAATATCGATTTGAGACTTGTTATATTGTGAAACAACGTACGTACTTAGTTCCCTATAAAGCTCCTCATTCAAATGTACATGCATTGCTTTATATATACGAGTATTTTAATAGAAATAGTTTGATACTTCCAACTTTCATTTTCTGTAGGATTCTGCTAACAAGCAGTATACATATTTGAATACCCTTCGCTGTTGTAGCTTTCCTAACATAATTAAATCAAATTTCTCTAAAACTTCATATAATTTGTATCTGTGAAATTAATTTTAAAACATCAATGCATATGTTACTTTTGTCCCCGTTATTGCGGACGATAGTAACACACGTGGGATACATAATAAGCAAAGTTTAGTTTTATCATCTAAATTATTTATAGAGTACCTTTAAGTAAATTGGCCATTACAACACATTGTACAAACACTAATAAATGACAGAAAAACAAAACTCCAATTCTAGATACATTTGGAATAGTTGCATCTTTCAATTTTGCGTTTTTAAAAATTAATTATTTATTATCATTAGAATTTTGGAACACAAACCAGTAAAGAATACCCATGTCACCTGAATAAGTCTCAAAATCTCAATTAATACATGTGTTTATTTCAAACTTTAAAACCAACAGAAACGTCACTGAAATTGCAGTTAATAAAGTGAATGAATTCAGGCATTATGATTAAATGTTCAAACTGAATCAATAAAACAGAAGGGTATTGAATATCCGCTAAGTCCTATTCAGGTTCGAAATTGTGACACGTATATATCCTCCCCTTTTGGAGTAAGGTTCGAGACATACAAGGCAGTAACTGTCCTCATCTTCTGATTATGTTTAATTTTTTCCCCTGTTGCACTCTTGGCCTTCTGCTTTTTAAATTTAGCTTCTTGTTCGCTTTCTTTGACTCGGAACGGGCTTTTTAGCTCTTGTTCTATAGCTAATTTCTCTGGCTTATCAGTCAAAATCGCAGTATTTCTCTTTTTCCTTCCTTTTCTTGAGTTTTGCGTCGGACCTGTCTTTGGGAACGGACGTACAGCTTCAGTGGAAAAGGCTAAGCGAATTGGAGGAGACGACTGTAAGCCACTAGGCCCTGCATCACAGGTTGCGACACCTGGATGTGATTCCTCGCATATTGCTACTGAATCAATCAGCATTAGATGTCCTTACAGCTTCAGATGGTCCGCTGAAAATTCGTAATGGCTCTCTAAGGACATTGTTTGCTTTTCATAATCGGAAGCTTGTGGTGCTGGTCATCAGTGACAGCAGATGGAGCAAAGTAGATTTTACTGAAAACATTCCTATGAAAGGGGTTATGCCTGTGCAGTGAAAGCCTGTTGCAATGTTTTTGGGTGTTACAGCAAGTGGAAGTGCTTCCCTTACAATTGAGGGAATGTCATAAATTGGCATGGTCTTTCCTGGATGATTTCTGATCCAGCTATCGGCAAAAGCATTGACCATCTTTTTAAATGGACCACACACTGAACGGTCTAGAGGCTACATCCTATGCGTACAGCGTGGTGGAAATGATAGCTTAACAATCCCCTTGCTTTTGCAAAAATTCAGGATTCTGATGGATATATGAGATTCGTGATTATCAAGAAGTAGCAAACATTTGTGCTCGGGAGTTTGTTTAGCATAATTTTCAAAGTGGTGCAAGAAAACCAAACATTCTTCTTCTTCTTGTATCCAACCACTCGCATTTCCCGCTCCAGTGCAACCAATAGGATCATGTCGAACAAAATGGTCATGGTACCTCAAGCGAGGGAATACAAAGAGAGAGGGTGCCTCTTTCGGCCGAAGTGTTCTGAACAGTGTTGATACCCGTCCCGTCCATATTCCAGATGTCCATGGGCTCGAACTTGTATCTTCCCATAACCTGAGCAAGGTTATCAAAAAAGGCTTTTACATTTGTTGGATTAAAACTCGTTGCTCGAGCTAGACTTGTGGGTAGAGGCGACCGAATAGACAACCAGGAATTCCTCTTCATGAATGCTGAAAACCAGTCTGTACCAGAAGTTTGGTTGCCTACCCAAGTCGATGGCATTGGTATATTGTTTATCGTTGCCAGTTCATAACCTAACCCTCGGATGTCCTTAGGACAAAGTACGTAAAATATCGCCGACGCATTAATGACATATTCAGCAATTATGTTTTCTCCTTCATCAGAGAACACTCGTTTCACGCTTCTATAACCGACGCGAGGCATCAGTGTGCTGCCATCACTAACACACTTCTGTTTCTTTTTAATGTACCGGTGCAGCGCCACATGACACACATTGTGTTTCTTTCTGCTGCTCTAATATTTATGTTATAATTTGCAACATCATCTGCCGCAATCTGATACACACAGATGTAACAGTTAGTCCTCTTGTAGCCGTCCTAATTCGTGTTCCTGTAATGAAGAAACTAAGTAAGTAACGCATTTATTGACTAACGAAGTTACTACTCTTAACAGTATTATAATCAATACATTGATCGCTAGAGAGAAAAAACAGGGAATCTGCATCTAATGCTATTTTATTAGTAACGGGGACGAAAGTAACGCTGCAGCAGCAATTTTAACTTTTGTCCCCAACCACGCTTTTCTATTTAATTTGTATTTTTGGCAAAATATATAATAGTAACAAAAACATTGATAACAACGACATAAAACTAAGAGTTTTACATTGTTAAATCATTTTAGTGAACTTACGTTTACAACGTTCTGTTGCCCTTATAACAAAACTAAGAATATTAAGAAACTTACTTGAGGCACTGAAAAAACGTTTTACGTCGACAGACTCAACAGTTCTTCTCCAATACCGGCCAGCGAGTGATAGGCAGTGGGGAACCTTTAAAGACATTCATTGTTTAAATCACGTGACTTTCGGAGGTACATGCGAAGACAGGGGAGGAATGTTACTTTCATCCCCTGTTAATTCTGTCCCCGCTCTCTCATATTCTGTTAAGGGGATGCCCCGCTGAACTTAGACCAAACGTCGAATTTTTACAGTTCATAAATTTGCCAATATAATATTTCCAGTATCATGAAAAATAGTGTACCAAGTTTCACTACCTTACTACAAGTCATTTTAATCTCACTGCTTATAGACGTTTACAAAGAATTTATATGTCTAACGTGCTTTGCAGAAATAATATAGACCCTATTTTCTCTAAATCAACGCGGGTAGCCGTGCTCGTTAAATCACGGACGCGTGAGCGGTAGGTCCACGGTTCAAATCCAGCAAATGTCATCCTCCCAGACAAAAGTTTTCTTTTCAGGTTTTCCTCAGATCTCATAACTGACTGGCAAATGCCGGGGAGGAACCTTAAACTTAGGTCTGGAACGTTTCCTTTCCAAATATCCTTGATTTCCTTTCACATATCTCAGGATTTACCGCCTGTGGTACCGTATGCAATAATAACGGGTGTTAACACTGCCAAATATTTTCTCTATAGCAAGCTGCTTAGAAATATGTTGCCCTAATGTATGACAACATACCTCAGTGTGAACAGTAGTCACCTATACAAACAAAACAAATGCAGTAGAGATAAAATATTATGTGTTACATTCATATGACCTTTCCTACGCATTTTTCAACAAACTATTAGAAAACCTCATTCTTCTATCTAATTCATGTTAATCGACATAAACATTTGTAGAAATGGTTTTACTTAATATTTCCTTGTAGGTAAAACGGGGATAGGAGAATATAGTAGGCTTAAGTGATAGTCAAATCATTTCAGTTCTGGTCTTTTAAGGTCTGTATATAGCTTTGAAATTTCGTTGTCTTTGCACGAACAGGAGAAAAAAAAACGAACGAACGACTTCCTATTTTTGAAAATCTTTGAAAACTAGGTAATGAGGTAACAGCAAAACTAAAAAATCTTATGTGATACATTCACATGAATTGCTCTACCCTCTATTGTTTATTAGTGGTTGTACAAACCATTCTTGCTAACGCTTATTTTTCTATCTACTACATTTTAATCCAAATAAAGGATTGCAGAAATAGCTACATTACACATTTCGTTATAGATACAAAGAGAATAGCGAAAGTCAAATGTTTAAGAACTGGACGCTATATGCTGACCTTAAAATTCAATACCATTTCCATGCAATCGCGAGAAACAACTGAATGTTAAAAGGACTTTAAAGAATGACCAAGCAATGAACAATTCTAACCATTAATAATGGATATCTCAGTAATAGCTGAGCCACAAACAATTTATTTGAAATAAACTGTGTGTTTTAAAGAAATCTACATTTCTTGTGTAGCGTGTTTTCTTCTGTCACTTAATGTTTACCAGTTACACAGCATTATACAAAATTTCTTCCGAATGAAGAGAACTTTAAAGGTTGGTTCCAGAAAATTCAAAACATACATTTTGTTTGTCATGTAAATATCATTAATATACTCTATTTTAATCAAAATCGTTGGAGCTATTTTTTTAGAAAATCAAAAATTTCGAAAAATCTTCCATGTAAAGGGTGGATTGGGATGGGAGAGTTTTTTGAAAATCTTCGTGATGCATCATGAAAAGGTAGTGAACCTAAATAGCAAGTTTGGTGTTTATCCGACTTTTCGTTTTTGAGTTATGCTATCCACACACACCACGCACGGAACTTTTTCTAAAAACACGTATATCCGATGAAATCTCGATATCAAATTTTTGAATGGAACGCAATACCTTCTCTATCTACTAGGTACATGAGAGAGAAAGTAAAACAAAAGAAGCATACTTTGTATGGAACCATTTTCCATATTTTTACTTCCTCTACTACGTACAGTAAACAGAGGAAGCTTTATATTCTACTCAAAAGTTGGATACCGAGATTTCACCGAAGTACATTTTTGAGGGCCCCTGAACCCAAAATGGTCAGTTTTAGAAATGGTCCATATTTGTGTGTGTGTTGTGTATGTGCTATGAACAGCATAACTCAAAAAACAAAAGTCCGAAAAATACCAAACTGGTGTTTAAGTTCAGTACGCAAAAGATGCGACACAAAGATTTTCAATAACATCCCCTCATCCCAAACTATTCTTTACAACAATGTTTCGAAATTTTATACTTTCTTAAAAACGGCTCTAATGATTTTGATTAAAGTACTATATATTCAACATGTTTACATTGCAAATTAAACGAACATCTTGAATTTTCTGGGAATAGTGTGTGAAGTTCTGTTCATTAGGAACGAATTTTGTATAATTTTTCAAAACGGATAAACCATAACAAATACACAAAAACGCTCTACCCAAGAAATTTAGATCTCTTTAGTACACCTAAAATTTAAGTTCTTCTGCGGCATTAGCATTTTCGGAGATATCCACTATTATTGGTTTGAATCTTTCAACGTTTGTGTTTTATATATCTAGTGCTGTCGCTATTCAGTTGTTTCTGGTGTTATAGAAAGAGTATTGAATTTCAAGGCCAGTACATACCGACTAGCTTTAAAATATGTGGTTATCGATTCAAATTGAAATTGAAACTGAGTTTTATTTATGGACGCTCTTTAACTACTGTGGTCCTTAGCGTCCCATTCTATATTGGACGTGAAAGGCGGTAATTTTGCTCAGAGGATCAGTCTTGAGGTTCCTTTACGTGCCGTAAATCTACGACACGGGACCACCGGCTTTACTTCCCTTCCGAAGGAAGCCATGCTAAGGATCTATCGCCCTCCGCCAGGTTTGAACCCGCAACCTCGGGAACTAGAGGGTTATCGACTCGGTTTCCTCTATCATGTGAATGTAGCAGATCAGGTTTTCTTTTTCTTTCTTTGTTTTAAAGTTGGGTTAAATTATTAGCACTAAAATATCGAAAGATTAAGATTTCGGAATAGTGAAAAAAAAGAACATAATAACGTTCATATTATAAAGTTAATTAAATGATGCAATCCGAAAGAGAAGAGATGGAGAAGGACTCGCTGACAGGAGCAGGCAGATAAAAGATGCCGTCAGCAGAAGAGGCCAGGATCAAGACGAAGAGAAGTGGAGGTTGCTGTTGCATTGTGCATTCCCGTTACCTGACGACCCATGCGTGACGTCACAAGAAAGTATATAAAGACGAGATCCACCCGCGGGCGACTGCTTCTCTAGTGTTCTCAGCTGATCCAAGTGTCAACGATAGCGGATAACCGTGGATCATTTCCCCTCACAGGTAAGTGCTGTGCATCTCGGCTGGCAAAGTTAGTTGGAATGGTGTACATGTGTCATCCAAGGAATGATGACAAATATTCATAAATTTGAACTGAAGAGATAATTAACTTGTGACTACGTCAATAAATTAATCCTGATTTTAGAAGTAAGTGATAGAATCGTGTGCGGATAGTATCCAACATTAACTGAACAAAGAATAGGCAACTTTGCTTTAGAGTGTACTAGTTGGCTTATCCAAGTTGCACATGACTAAATAATTAATAATAATAATAATAATAATAATAATAATAATAATAATAATAATACGAAACTGTTCCACATCATTTAGAGGATTTTTATCGTGAATCCTCCCCTTTATCGCTTAAAATTGCAACTTTATACAGCCCCGGCTATTCCTCCTAACGGATGAAACATCCCCTGCTATTCACACAAAAGACGTGAAACATCGGCGACTTCTTTAACATTCCCCCGACAGTCTGCAAGTGCTGCATAACCTAAAAGTACCCTTTGGCGGTAGAACAATCATCGTCTGAATGGTCGTGTAATGTTTTCAGACAATTACAGTAGGCGAAACGTTAAGCCTTTGTACCCTCTTTTTGGTGGCCAGATATTTAATAAGATAAAAGGTACATAGTCCTCACATACTACAGAAACCCTTAATATATACAACGAAACAGAGGTAAAGCTGGTAAATATTAAGAGTTTACGCCCACAAGCTACCAAGTTAACTTCTTTGGAAAAGGCGCATAGTCATAATTATCAAATATCGGTTGACTGATTTCTAATGTCAGCAGGATACAATTTTCTCTCTTTTATACAACTATTTAGCATGCCCTGATAACAAACTTGATTACAGCATACAATGGAAATAAAAAGACTTACATGAGGGTTATTAAAATATTTTGGCATTTTCATCGTATGCGGATCGTACCGTTATAAGCAGATTCGACTCTCTTTTGTTTTGCTGCGTCTTCTGTGTTCTTAATTGCTAAATCGTGACCATTTACATACTACATTACTTGGAATGAAATATCCGCGGTAATTGTCTTATTTTATGCATTTTCTGTGGAGTAACACCTATTTTCTACTCCATGGCAATCTCAACGAAAAGTCAAACACTTCTTTGCAAATATGCCCTTTTATAACTGGAATGTGTTCGTATGCTGCTACGCAGGCTTTCTAAATCCTCTTTAGTCTTTAGTAATTCATTAATTGAAATTAGGTGTTTTATAGCCCATGTCCTATAGAAGGAATACCGTTTTTCAATGGCTAAAGAATCGTTCTAAATCAGTTGAGTGCTTTTTTAGATTACCCCTACATACACACACACATATATACAGAGTGGACCATTTCAGTTGAGATTGTAAATATTTCCAAAACTAAGCGTTATAGAAACAAATGCCTTTAATAAAAGTTGCTTGATATTATGAGGGATTTTTTAATTTTTTTTTATTTAGCGTCCCATTCTGTATTGGGCGTGAAGGACCGGTAATTTTGCTCAGAGGCCTCTTTATCAGGCTTGAGGTTCTTTTACGTGCGGTAAATCTACGACACGGGACCACCGGCTTTACTTACATTCCGAAGGAAGGCACGCCAAGGATATTTACGCCCGAAAAAATCCATCTCCCTCCGCCGGGTTTGAGATATTATGGGGGGAAGTAAATGTCATGAATAGTGTTTTATTTGGAGGACGTTGTGATGGTCATTTTATAGTCAATTTAAGTTTTTTAAGTGGGAACCTACCTTTTTTATGTTTTCCTCATCTTCATAAAAAACTAAACAACATTTGTATAAAACACTTTACAATGTTCCTACACTAACGTAAATAACAACGAAAATTCTCAATGGCTCTGTACGAAGAGCGCAATGAATGGTTGGATCATCCATGGATGGTCATTTGATGGTCAAGTTACGTTTTGTAATTGGGAACCAACACTTTTTATTTTGTTTCCTTATTCCTCATCACAAAATAAACAGCTTTTTATAAACCATTTTCTAATAAGAAAACAACGTACAAAATGTAGGTTCCCATTTAAAAAAAAATTAAATTTACCCTAAAATGACCATCATAACATCCTCCAAACAAAACACGACTAATGACGTTTACTTTCCCCCATAATATCAAACAAACTTTTATCAAAGACATTTGTTTCTACAACGCTTAGTTTTGGAGATATTGTATAGTCTGAACTTAAATGACCCACCCTATATACACACATACATGCATTGTACTGTATTACGTACGTATAAATACATACATTACATGCGTGAATACATACATATATACATATTATATACACACATACACAAGTACATAAATACATACATACAAACAACGCTTATTTCTTTATTATTAATATATATTAAACAAAACCTTGTAGCTAGCGACGGAATGGTCATTTAAAATGCTGCGAAACTTTTTTTAAGGCACCTATTCCGACGAGTGTTATCGTCATTATCATCATCGTCATCATTATCACGTCATCATTATCATGTCATCATTATCCCTACTGTCATTACTTTTTTTTTGTATTTCAAGCTGAATATCAAATTGCACAACTGCTCTAAAACATGAAACTCTCAAAGATTAATACATATTGTTGTTCAGTAATAATTTCTGGTATTCAGAGTTAAATTATTTTAAGTAAATTAATACTCAATACATAAAATTTGTTCTCATTAATGCTAAGTATTGCATTGAGAAGCTAGTCGTAGATTATTCAGTTCAGTTAAAACAGACAAATTAATTTTCCTCTTTAAGGTATATTTTAAATAAGAATGGACATATCCATATGGAATATACTAGGGACCTGCACTATCACCTATGTGCAGTGAACGTAGACTTTTTTAAATGTATTTTAATAGAAAACACCTATCTTTAAGCATAAACAAATGAATGTTACACTATTTTATATGCACAATATCTTAAGCTTTAACTTTAGCTTTTAATTACCTCATTATGCGAGAAACTTCCACAGCACACATGTTTGTTTCGACCTGACACGCATGATAACCCTTGACTTTTATTATTCTGTTTAATCTGCTAAAATTTAAGATACAAATGAATATTAGATATGCTATTCCATTATTAAGGTTGATAGACTTCCTATAAATTAATTATTACGCATTTTTATTAAAAGTTGAACTGCGTAATCTTAACATTAAAACTAGTTTTACAAAACGTTTATACACTTTGCAGCTTAGTTCCTTACCTCTAAGAAAATTTACATTGATACATTTATTTATTTATTTAATTTTTACTTTTTAGTAGTGTTTAACGGTTTAACGCCCGTTCTTACTGCGTGCAGCGTCACAAGCGGAGAACACTAATGATACATAACATGAAATTTTAATTGGGAAAGGAAATTTGGAAAAGAAACGTTCCAGGCCTGAATTTAGGAATTCTCCCCGGTATTTACCGGCTATGTGGCTGGCGAAAACCTGGAAGCACTTTCAGCCAGGAAGCACTGTCCTGGCAGGATTTGAACCGCAAACCTCCTGTGCATGAATCCGTGCCTTAATGACCTCGGCTTGTAATAAAACTAAGGAAAACATTATAACTTCTGTATCAATTGACACAAAAGATAAATTATTAACCAAGAAACGTGTTAACACTTTAAAAGCAAAAGACATTACTACGTTCCAAAAGTTCAGGAATTTATTTTGGTTAAAATAGACAGGCAAAATGGCGCATAAAACATTGAAAATAGGCATACATTAGAAGTGAAAACAGGGAGTTACCTCACACATTATTATTGACGAAACCGGGTATTTAAGATGCTTAATAATATCTCTGTCACATAATTAGAGTGCTTATTCTTATTTCTCTTGGTTACAAGCAACAAGAAGATATTGTAGCAAGATACCAACTGTCATAGTCAGCCGCCGGTCAGAGAGGACTTTTTAATCATGGAAAAGAAGTGACTGGAGCATATCAAAACAAACTATTTTGGAAGGATTCAAATCGGTTACAGCAGAGCATTGGCATTTCTGGACATCCAAAAAGTTGTTTAGGTAGCCATAGGTGAAATTTGTATATCTTGCAGTTTTTATCCAAATGTCTTCAAAATGTTGGTAGTTGGTGCTCTGTCACAGTAATATAAGTGCATTTTAAATTTCATGCCGATATCTTTATCAGTTTTAGAGAAAGTCTGTTATTTTACTTTTATTATATCTACTAATTTTTCAGGTGTTGCACACGATGCAGAAATCATTATTATGAATGACGAATTAATTATGTCACGTCTTGAAAAGTTTAAAGGTGTAGCAAAAACCAGCTTTTTAGCCAGTTCAGCCGGTTTTTTTAAGTTCATTCTTTCTGAGTTTCTGCTGAAAATGTGAACAAGATTGGTTACAAACTACATCGTATGGAACATTTTAATGTGTAAGAAAAATCAAAGTCGTTTACACTGGAAGTAAATACAGATCATTATGCCGTTAGGTCTTGGGCATACAATCGATCACTGACTCAAGCTTTAAATGCCTCCTAGAGCAAAAACCATATTATGCAATTAAGGTTAAAGATTCAGAGTATTGTTTGATATAAAAACTAATCGTTGTATTTTTTTAAAATTCTGACCAAACATCAACTAGGGATATTTATGTTTCTCTAGGCCCACGTTAACACTCATAAAATGTTTACGTCTTTCACTAAGCTTTTTCCGTTTTCTCCTGGCACTTGCAGTAGTTAATTTAATGCATCTCTGAAGGTTCCATGGATGGCACCAGTGCATCCCGTTTTTTCTCTAACCTCAAGATTGCTTCCAGAGCACACTATAATGTATTGCTATAAACACTGATCATTGCTGAGTTCCTCATGGTACATCAATCTGTTTACCTCGCGAAGTAAAACAGCTTCGCCTTCTGATACAGCACCAAGTACCTTCTGTCTTGTCCTACCTGTTGTAATATACGACTGCTGAGATTCGGGTTGCCATTTGGTGAGAACTAGCTATGCAGGTAAAGTGAGCTGGTCCCACTTCCTTAAAATCCCTGATTCGGCGGAGGGTGATTTTTAGGAAGAGCTTCATGATGTTCGAAACCAACTTATCCACGAGAGGATACAAACTTCTTACTTGTTCGACGACTCCGCGCAGCCCGTGGACCAGACATGTGAGAAAGAGCATTTTCAGAAAGAAGGCTTTAACTTTTTTCTTCTTCTTTCTTTCTTTCTCTTGTTTTTGTTTGTTCGTGTTTCTTGTTGTTTCTGTGTAAGGTGCTGCATCTGTGACGAAAAGCAGGACAACCATTATGCCGTACCCAGAGTAGAATTAAAGAATTTACAAACAATTTTGCCACTGTGAAACTATTTGCTCTATCCAGCTCTTCCGTTCTAAGAAGAAATACTGCAGGGTCGCTTGCGTTGCTTTATTAGTGCCAATGATAACGTTGACCAAGTAACGCCCCACTGCATCCTTAGTTTTATCAATGGAAATCCAGATTTTCTTTTCCGCATTCCGTTTCCTCTGCATGGAGCTCTTTAAAGCACTTTTAGTAAATATTTCTAGCGTGGATTCTGATGGAACCTCTTGTTTAGTGTACTCCTGCAGGAACGTCCCGAGAGATGGGTTTTCCAGTTTCCAGAACAGAACTCCCCAGTCGCGAAAGCTCTGCATAGATCCAAGGAAAACTAAGATTGTGTGATAGATGTTGAAATTGCTGTTGCTAATAAAGTGAGCTTAGCCTGGCCATTTTAAAAACTCTAGACTTGTGTTTCGCTGTTACGAAGTGTTGAATTAAAAGTGCATTTTTTCGCGATTAATTGATTTTTCACAGATTTTGCAAAAGAGCGTAGCCCTATCAGTAGAAAGTGTGTCTGAACTCATTCGCAAACATAGCCGTGTAATTTACTACTGAGTGTTGAACTTGGGCATGATAAATAAATCAACATGAACACTTGTGTTATATTTATAAAGTTCAATAACACAATAGGCTTATTGTCTGTTTATGTTTTGACCTGTTAAAAACAAGTGATGTTCTTCCTTTCTCTCCATTACCTTATCTCTTCGACATCAGGAAAACCAACAGTGCATTGTCCAAGAAGAGAGGTGTGAGGGAAATATCTAATGGGACCCGACGTACTTCCTTCAGCCTCTTCTTTCCTGGTATTCTTACGCCTGGTGTAACTGTGAATTCCTTTTAGTAATGAAGGTTCTGCTAAGTGAATGGGTTGAAGACTGCTTGAAAACAAATGAATGTAATTATAGGGAACACGATTTTCAATATATATTACTTTCTCTACTACGTACAGTTTGTACGGGAAGTATTATATTCCACCCAAAAATTCGATACCGAGATTTCACCGGAAATATATGTTTTGAGGTCCCCTGAATCCAAAAAAAAACATTTTTGGAAACATGTCCGTGTGTGTGTCTGTGTATCTGTCTGTGTGTCTGTGAACAGCATAACTCAGAAACGAACAGTCGGATAAACACCAAACTTGGTGTTTAGGTTTAGTATCTTCCAGAGATGCGACACGAAAGTTTTCAAGAAAATCCCTCCACCCCAGATTACCCTTTACATGGAACATTTTTCGAAAATTTTAATTTTCTCAAAAATGGCTATAACGATTTTGATTAAAATATCATATATTTAAGATACTTTCATGACAAATAAAATGTATATCTCGAATTTTCTGAGAATGTCTTCAAAAGTATTCTTCATTGTGAAGGACTTTTGCATAACTGGTAAACCATAAGAGATAGACAAAATGTTACTACACAAAAAATGTAGATCGCGTTAAAATACACAATTTATGTCATACAATCTTTTTTGTTGAATGAACTATTTTCGATATATTGCTTGTTATTCCCTTAAATTTTCCAGTACTTATACTTTTTCTCAAATGGGAATTCGTTATTCTATTTTTTTTGTCCTGGTAATGCCAAGAGAATGTCATACTCCACGTAGCAACCAGTTCTTAAAATATTTGACTATCGCCTAAAGCCTACCAATTCCCCTTGCATCTACAAGAAAATTAGCAATAGGATTAACATTTCATATCTCGATTAACATGAAGCATATGGAGAATAAGCGTTTGTAAAAATAGTTTGTGCAAGAGTAGAGAAAGTGATGTGAGTGTAACACATCAGATTTTTTTTGTGATGTGAATGTATGATTTAATTTGTGTAACCTTTTTTCCTTGATATACTGAAACTATTTATGTAATTTTTAAATTGTGTAAATAATCGCAGAAAAAATCATAACGAACCAAAACTGACAAAAAAGGCTTTAAACCTCAAAATAGACAAAAAGTCAAAATAGGCGAAAAAAGGCAAATTAAACACTGGCCATAGAGTTTACAAATGTACGGAAACGTATTTATCTGGGTGTTGAACATATCTACCCCGACACAAAAGGTATTCTAACTTCGGGCCTCTACCCTAAGACCCAACTTCGGTTTTTTAAGCAACGCAAAGCGGAAGTACCTATTTGAAAGGTGCTTACTATGTTTTTGCAGCATGTCAAAACTTTATTGGGAGAATAAATAATATTACAATAAATCTTATTAACGTCATTTATTTAACCCGCTCTTCCTATGTATTTAGCACATCCATATCTATAACTTGATGTGTTCCGTTGTTTTATTTAATGTTTTTTAAAGTTTAAAAGTTAAAAAAAAATAAAAAAATTCTAGCTATGGTTTAAAGTAGTGTTTCATGACTGCATACGGCACCACAGGCGCTAGACACTGATGATGATACATGAAATGAAACATAATTGGGAAAGAAAATTTGGAAAGAAAGTATTTCAGGCATGAGTTTAGGGTACCTCACTGGCATTTACCATTTATAAGGACTGAAGAAAATATGGGGGAAAAAAACTCAATAGGGAGGAGGTCCTGGCGGGATTTGTACCGCAGACTTACCGTTCACTAATTCGTGCTATAACGACCTCGGCTACTCGTGTCGGTCGCATGTTCACGATGATTATATAAAAACGAAGATGCCATGAGTATAATACAGTTAATTTTGTATGTATATTACAGTGATTACGAGTGAATCCGAGTTGCACTTAGTATGCTAACATTAAAATGCATTAAATCGTGCCGTCAAATAATGGTGTAAAAATAAAGTCAACACACCCTTATACAAATTGTAATTCATTGACTTTTTGTCACTATAAACTCATAGTGCTTTTCAAATTACTTTCTGTACCACATACCTAGTAGGTAGAGAGGTATTGCATTCCACCCAAAAATTCGATACAGAGATTTCACCGGAAATACATGTCATGAGTCCCCTGAATACAAAAGAAGCATTTTTAGAAAAAGATCCGCGCGGCGCGCGCGAGTGTGTGTGTGTGAACAACGCAACTCAAAAATGAAAAGTCGAATAAACACCAAACTTGGTATTTAAGTTCAGTACCTTCCAAAGTGCAACACGAAGATTTTCAAGAAAATTCATCTACCCCAAATCCCCGTACCCCTAACTACCCTTTACCTAGATGCAACATTTTTCAAAAGTTTTGATTTTATAAAAAATGGCTTTAACTATTTTGACTAAAATATCACACATTAAAGATATTTACATGACAAATAAAATATATATCTTGAATTCTCTGGGAATACCCTGTGAAGTCATCATTCGGAAGGAATTTTGTATAATCTTGTATAACTGGTAAACGTTAAGCGATAGACGAAAACGTACTACACAAGAAATGTAGATCTCTTTACAACATACAATTTATTTAAAATAACATTTTTGTGGCATTAGCCATTTCCGAGATATTCGTTATTAATGGTTCGAACTGTTCAATACTTAAGCCATTCTTTTAAAGCCTTGTCAACATTCAGTTGTTTCTCGCGATTGCATGGAAACATTATGGAATTTTAAGGCAGCATATAGCGTCCAGTTTCTAAACATTTGACTGTCGCTGTTCTCTTTGTATCTATAACGAAATGCGTAATGCAGCTATTTCTGCAAAAGTTTATTTCGATTAGAATAAAGTAGATATAAAAATAAGATTTAGTAAGACTAGTCTGTATATCCACTAGTAAACGATAGAGGGTAGAGAAAGTCATGTGAATGTATCACATCAAATTTTTTAGGAGTTTACTTCCATGTGATACTAATGTCGGATATGTCCAGACGCTTTGTACCTTTTGAGCCTGTTACAAAGAAGGAAGCTCTCTCTCTCTAAAAAGGGAAGAAGTAAACAAGCAGACGAAAATGTGCTGTAGGAACAACCTTACATTTCTGGTCAGAGGTATAGAAAACATCCACAAGAACCTACTAAAAGCACTTTTAACGTACCGCGGTTTTTTTCAAATGTATGGAAAATTATTACTTTAGTTGATTTTGGTGCTCACTTTAAAACGATTACTCTGTTCAGAGACATTCATTCCCCCCCCCAAAAAAAATTACTAAGATTGTTTTTCCAAAGAGATATCCAATTATCTATTATCATTTCTGTTCCTGAAGCGCGCAATGCGCAATTTGGAAGACAGCTCCCATGAAATGTACGATGTTTCGAAGAAAGCAATAGCATAATACTACAGAGTTAAACCTATGTGTTTAGATATTGATAGGCACCAGTTCTCGAGGAGCCACGACTTTCAAAAGCTTAATGCAAAGGATAAATTAGCCAAGCGGGATGGCTCAGGCGGTTAGTTTGTGGTCCGCATTCGGGACGCCCTGACCTCCCACTCTGGCCCATGGGACTTTCGTGGTTTCCCCGGGTCGCTAGGCGAATGCTGGGGTGGCATGTACCCATCATGTTCCTTGTCATCTGTTTCAGGGTTGTAGGACCAGGTGACGGTGTTCGGCGGGTTGCGGCTGGGCGGTGGTTTGTGCTCTGTAAAGGTTTCTTCCCTGGCGTCGCTGCGGTACCGCTCAGTTAGGTCTCTCCTCAGCGTGGAGCTGGAGGTTGGTGGCTTGCGCTCTGTAAAGGTTTCTTCCCTGGCGTCGCTGCGGTACCGCTCAGTTAGGTCTCTCCTCAGCGTGGGGCTGGAGGTTGGTGGCTTGCGCTCTGTAAAGGTTTCTTCCCTGGCGTCGCTGCGGTACCGCTCAGTTAGGTCTCTCCTCAGCGTGGAGCTGGAGGTTGGTGGCTTGCGCTCTGTAAAGGTTTCTTCCCTGGCGTCGCTGCGGTACCGCTCAGTTAGGTCTCTCCTCAGCGTGGAGCTGGAGGTTGGTGGCTTGCGCTCTGTAAAGGTTTCTTCCCTGGCGTCGCTGCGGTACCGCTCAGTTAGGTCTCTCCTCAGCGTGGGGCTGGAGGTTGGTGGCTTGCGCTCTGTAAAGGTTTCTTCCCTGGCGTCGCTGCGGTACCGCTCAGTTAGGTCTCTCCTCAGCGTGGAGCTGGAGGTTGGTGGCTTGCGCTCTGTAAAGGTTTCTTCCCTGGCGTCGCTGCGGTACCGCTCAGTTAGGTCTCTCCTCAGCGTGGGGCTGGAGGTTGGTGGCTTGCGCTCTGTAAAGGTTTCTTCCCTGGCGTCGCTGCGGTACCGCTCAGTTAGGTCTCTCCTCAGCGTGGAGCTGGAGGTTGGTGGCTTGCGCTCTGTAAAGGTTTCTTCCCTGGCGTCGCTGCGGTACCGCTCAGTTAGGTCTCTCCTCAGCGTAGAGCTGGAGGTTGGTGGCTTGCGCTCTGTAAAGGTTTCTTCCCTGGCGTCGCTGCGGTACCGCTCAGTTAGGTCTCTCCTCAGCGTGGGGCTCCGCTCCGGGGGATCCTGGAGGTTGGTGGCTTGTGGGCAGAGACCGTGCGGCGTCGGATGCGTTCTATCTCGAAACGTTAGAGACCCCGACCATGCTTGCGCCCGTCGGCATCCGGATCTGGTCGCCCTTGGGGTCTCTACCCTCATCCTTTCCTCACAGGGAAGCAAACAGGGCCGACTCTGTCCCGGTTTCGGGGGCCCCTCCGTGATACGTACCTGTGCCTGTAAAGGATAAATGATACAATCCTAGGCATAGTAATAAGCCTAAAGCTTCCAGTATCAATTGTTCTGGAAAGCAATGCCCATACTGTTTGAGGTCCCCTCTTCATACATTTCTTGTAGAGTCAAGGTTTTCTGCTCTTTCAATACGGTGTGAATTTCGTCCCAGGGGTTCATGTCCAGGCAATGGCCACTGGTTCAGGTCACGGGCTATCCGGTAAACGTTGTGATTAATGTCTCCAATACTTCTCCGCTGCTGCAAAACCTAACTTTGATATAAACCTTTTTAGAGTCTCTTAATTTTTATTTTTGGTGAATGGCACCACATTTCTCGTTTTGTGAGTAGGAGTTTGGTGCTCTTTTTACCAAGGAGATCTAGTTTATAAGTTAAGAAAGTTTATAAAAAGAATTAAAGAGGAATGTGTTTGCCTTGTCACTTATGGTGTAGCTCCTGCTGTGCATTACTTTTTACATTAGTTAATTTCGCCTTTATATGCAGCAGCATAGGTAATCCAAAAAGGATGAGTCATACCTATCCACTATCCAATGCGTTTCATGATACACAAATAGGAATAGGAAAGAAAGAAAAAGTAAGCATTTACTATTATTTGAACCTTGGACCTTTGCACATCATGTGAACTGTTTTACTACTGAGCCATAAGTTGCACTTCGTGTTCTTTAACCGTATCACCATAGCACAGTGGTTTCAACATTGACTAGCTGGCTCACCCGACGTTACACGGTTACCTTTGTAAACAAAATGAATAATTAATAAATTTATCTCCTCCGTTCTTAATTAAATTAGAGGGGTTTTATGGTGAATCTTCCTCTTTATCCCTTATAACTGTGATTTCGTATAGCCCCGGCTATTTCTGGGAATGGATGAAAAATACCCTCATATTCACGCAAAAGAGTATGAAACATGTGACTTACTTACCCTCTCCTCGACAGTCTTCCGAGTTCCGAAATGCTGCGTTGCCTTTGGTGGAGGAACAATCATTGGTCTGAATGGTCCAGTAACCTTTTATATAATTACAGTAAGTGAAGTTTTAAATATTTGTAGCTTCTCTTTGGTGCCGTGGATATTTGATAACACAAAATCTACATAGTTTTCACACATCGACCTTAACGTACGCAGGCGAGGTTGGTGAGTGCGAAGCTTCCGCAGCCCAGGCCACCAAGTTTACAGCGACGCATAGTTTGCGACCACACAGAAAAATATTCTGAGTTTTTAACTATAAACTATCAATTGATTGATTTCTAATGTTATCTGGACACAATTTTCTCTCCTTATACAATTACTTAACATGTCCTGCTAACGCTCTTGATTACATATAACACGCAAAGGAAATAAGGCAACAATTTCTAACTTGAAGTTTATTAAAGTACTTTGGCATTGGCACATTCAATTCTGTTGTACTGCATCTTAATTGCTGTATCGTGACCATCTACATACATATTGCTTGAAAACAAATACCCGCGGCTTTTGTTTTGTTCTACATGCATATTCTGTGGATTAACAACAATTATGGAATTAATTGAGTTTGGAAAGGTAGAATCAGACGACAGTAAAAAATTCAATGCCATAGCCGTGATTTGTACCACAGATCTCCCGGTTACCGTCGGGTTGCTCTAACCACTGAGCTACCATGGCAACATGCCGGTACGACATTAAATTCTCCAAATGATATGCATTCGCAAATCCCGGCATGTCATCCCAATACAATTTGAGATCTCCTTGTGGTTTACCGGGAAAAATGCGAATCAGTTGAAGAATTTAAGGTGGTGCCGGCATGTTGCCATGGTAGCTAAGTGGTTAAAGCAACTGGGCGGAGACCGGGAGATCCGTGGTTCAATCCCGGCTACGTCATTAAATTTTTCAGTCGTCTGATTCTACCTTTCTAACAACAATTATGTTCTACTCCGTGGCATTTCAACTAAAACTGAAAGGCTTCTTCACAGGCATGTTATTTTATAACTCCAATGTGTTCGTATTCGGGTACATGAGCTTTGTAAATCCTTTTTAATGTTTTAACAATTTATGAAATGTAATTGTAAGTGCTTTATACACCAGTCCGCCAGAAAGGCTTGAGCTTTTCAAGGGTGAAAGAATTATCAAAATCGGTAGAGTGGTTTTTGAAATTACCCTGCATATACACCTGCATATACACACATACACGTTTTCATATACGTAGATTTAGCATGACCTGCTAACGAACCTAATTACAACACAAGTAAAGAAAATAGAGCAAAAATTTCTTACATGAGGGTTATTAGAAGGTTTTGGCATCCAGAAACTTCAGTGCATGCATTTCGAGAATTAGAGTAAATGTTATTCAGAGGTTTTGAGCATCTTATTACACACATAATTTGTGTTATTTGATAAATGGCAATTAAATAAACAAATAGAACATACCATTCCTACCGTTATAACCAAAATCGATTGTCGTTTTTTAAGCTCAGTCTTCTACGTCATAGCTGTCTGTGTATATTGCTTGAAATGAAATGTAACCAGCTTTTGTTTTTACACGCACTCTCGGCTTTTACTCGTATTTCTCCACATATCCTCTGTGGAGCAACAACTATTTTCTACTCCATGGTGTTCTCAGCAAGTCCTTGTAAACCTTTTTAGTATTTTAGTAATCTATGAATTGACATTAGAAGGTGTTCTATAGCCGATTTCCGTCAAAAGAGTAGGGCTCTTCAACGGTGAAAGAGTTAAATCGAAGGAGTCTTAAAAACAGACTACACAGACACGCATACATACACATTTTCTCTCTTCATAACATTAGTAAAGGTATACTGCGTCAACTTATTTTGGTATAATCTATTGTATTTAATCATGAACTCATAGACCTTGAGGTTCTACATAAAAATATTCGACGAAAACCACCTTTCGTTCCTTGAAAGTTAGTTGATCCAGTTATGAAATATTCTGTGGTTGTAACCATTCTATTTTCAATTAACGTCGCTTTTGCAATTACGTGTCACCGTCTTTTATTTTTCATTAATATGTTTTTAAGCTTCTTGAAATCAAAGTTTTCACTTTAATGAAGTCTTATTTTCCTCTCTTGCATGCCTTCCTAACTACGGTATAGTCTGAAGCATAACATACCTTTACATTCTTATAATCTATATCTATGTACTTACAATATCACACTGGGTATGAAAACTGCGATGGCAAAAGCAGTGTATTGGCTCTAGAAATCTCCAAAATAGTCACCGCATACCTATAGGAACTTCCTTACAATTGAACTATCTCATTTTTGTTCTCTGCAGACATAAAATAACAGCTTTTATCATCCTATTCTTTTCTCATTAGACGTAACAAATATTATGCTATATCTGCTACTTCTCTGCCAACAATCACTTCATGCTGTTTTATTTCTGCGTTTCTGGAAGAAATAGCATAAACAGTCAAATTTTAGAAATCAGTTTGCGTGTGTAGAATTTTACTTTATTTGAGAGCAATATCGCCCATTTTCTAAATCGAAAACGAAGGCATTCGGCTTCTGATGCCCCTAACTTTTATTTCTCGAGTCCACTCCTTCGCTTAAATGTATGTTTCTCTTTATTTTCAGTTTAGACATACTTTTAAAATTATGACATTCGACACATAAATCTTTCCTTGGGCAGTAGAAAGTCATGCTAAAATACAGGAATAGAAGGAGAATTTCATTGCTTCAGTCAATCGTTCATAGACAACTCATTGTGCATGACATGCATTTTATTGACATTTAATTCAGATGGAAAATATTCACTCTAGTCAACCTATTTTGTGTAATGAGATGACGTTGATGCCACTTAGTTCGTTGTAAAGGCTCGAGCGTTTTCAGATTTATTTATGGCATGATATTCTCTTAAATCGTCTTTCTTGTGTAATAAGGTTATAGAAGTTCATGGTAATTAGTTTAATAAAAATTCTCGAGTATTTTGGGATTGATATGTTTATTTCTGACTCTAGCTTTCCTCTATGATCCAATTTCACAATCATTACATTCATCATATCGTTTAATGTGCAATTGATTATTATATTTTATATATTAAATGTATATGGGTAACAAACCTAATGGGTAGACCTAATTTACAAGGAAAACGGTTTTGTACATTGTCTTCTCGATGATGCTTTTCTTTCCTTCCACTTATTTTTACTTTCGTAAAATGTTTTATCTTTTAATTTTACATACCCTTTTCAATAGTTATTTTAACATCGTTATTAATTTTCCAGCATTGTGTGTTAATTTGTATCTCCATTGAAGGTACGAATGGATGCTACAAATAGTCTTTGTCAAGAACCTTCTTAGTAGTTATAATAAAATGTTACTGCTGCTTAATGACTTCTTCTCCCCTTCGCTGCGTCCCTTTTGTTAATTTTTCCGCAAATCTGTGGTTTTTAATCTGTATTCTCAATTATTTAGTCTAAGATTTTCTTCTACATTGTTAGTAGGTAGGTACCATAATTTTGGGGCTTTTTAGCACCAGAAATATGGGTGTGGAATGTAGTAACTAACTTTGAGAGGTTAAGAGTTGCTATTGCCTTCTACTTCTTCTTCGGTGGCTCAATCACTGAAGCTGACGAGTCTTCGAATGAAAGTTTGTCCATAAGTAGAACATTCCCTATTATCTCCTATTAGTAGTTTAGAATGTTTTGAAGTTTTCTCTTGCCTCCAGAAAAAGCGGGATCGCAGAACGTTCTTGAAATGGGGAAATGGAAAACAGTTTCTACGGCTGGAAATATTAGGACTTAATGAATACTCTATGGATTCACGGAATAAAAAAATAAAACAGCTTAATCAACCCTTGCATTATGAGCACCCAGTACATAGAAAATAAAACATATTGGCACAAACGCGTGCAGTTAAATGCAGAAAATCTTGCCGAATCCAGATCGTAGAAGTCATTTCTGAGTGTCATTGCTATCGAGTGAAGCGTTCTGGTTTTTCAAGCCAGACGTCCGGGTTTCGATTTAATGCTGGAGGGAGGATTTTTTCCTGAATAACCTGGAGTCTGGAAGAAAGAATAAAAACGCCCGCGCGCGCGTATATAGGTTATATTGAACTAAGTGTAAACAGAGTGAGCATCATTGCTGATCAGCAGAGTTAGGATTTTTAGGTGCAAATTTCAGATGAAAAAAGGAAGGGAAAAAGGGACAATAAGGTGCTGGTTTATTTAAGGGGATGCACAACTGAAATTGCTGTTTTCTAAACTATCCATTCAATTGGGCTGAAATTTTAACCACATGTCAGTCTCCTTTATATATATATAATTGTTTTGTGAATTTCAATCCAAAATCTTAATTAGTTTTCAAGTTATTAATTTTAAAAATATAAAATTATGGGTATATGGAAAATGCAACGCATGATGCATTTTTCAAAAAGAAAAAAATCTTATGTTGCTTCTATGTCAAGGAACTACAAATCTGTCATATAATTTTTTCTGCCATTCTTAGTTTAGGAAAAAAAAAGTTTTGCAGTTTTGTATTTGCACTTTTTTCGTTTTGTTTTGTATACATTGTTATCTTAAAAAATTAGTAGCGCAAAACTATTCATTACACAGAAAAATTATATGACAGTTTTATTTATTTGGGGTTTTGAAATAAGCATAAAACATGTCAATATGAATGGATGAAAACTACATCGTGTGGAACATTTTGAATATGCAGAAATACTGAAAATAAGAAACGCCTTAAAATCAAGTTTTAAAAATATAAACAGCTAGCAAACAAATGCGCAAGTGCATTTAAAAAGTCTCGTAAGGACCCTGAAGGGTTCGCTAGGTCAAAAATAAAAGTGGATTCTAAAACTACAAGCAATGGAGAATGTTTTGGGAACATCATTTTTTTTTAGATTTTGAGTTAATTTCAGTTGTGCATTCCCTTAACTAATTCAACCATTTCTCTTTCCTCTATTCTAATTTATTGAACTACAAACAAGTACATAAAATTATCACTCATCAAAAAAGGAAAAAAACATGAAGCTGTTGTACTTCAAGACATTAAGCATTTCCACATTTTCAAAAGTAAGTCTGTTTCTATTAGGAGATAGAATGTCTTTGTAGACGCTAAAGCTTCTTTCAACATCCACAGACACCAGTGGGGCAAACCTTGTATTCACTCGGTACGGCAACTCTACAGATGTGGCGAATTCCTCAATGTCTGGATTTTTCTGAAGACTAGATTCAAGTTTGTCTTTGGCAAAGCCATCTAACTGCTCCCACGCGGAAGAAAAATATCCCATTATTTTTCCTTTTCCAGACCTTCTTCTTCCAATCGTTTAGTAGCTGCAGGCAGGTACTTGTAACTACGGACACAATATGGTTCTGTCTGCAAATTATGTATTTTCCCCGGTGACAAAAGTTGCTGTGCCTTGAAAATTGCACCTGCGTCGGATGGATCCAAAGAAAGCACAAACTCTTTAATTTTGTCAATAATCTCACACAACATAGCAGCACACTCAATCCAAGATCCCCAGCGAGTAATGACCGGGAAATTTGGAAGGGGCAGGCCAGTGATTTCCCTGTAGTAAACAACACGGCTCGGAGCTTTCAGTAGAATCTTCTTCAGGGCAGAGATGAATTGATTTGCAATGTCGTATTCGTTCCGTATGGGTTCACAAACCCTGTGAAGGGCATGAGCCAAGCATGTCACATGCTTCAAGTTAGGAAATAAAGGTTTCAATTGGTTAACAGCTGAAACCATGTATGGAGCCTGGTCCGTAACCAAGAGAAGATGTTTTTCAAACTCGGTACCAGTGGGCCAGATTTTTGGCAGAAGTCCATAATGGATTGCATTACTGTACTGGCATTGGCTTTCTGCAGCTCGTACATTTTTAACAACATGGGCTTAACTTTCTCCCCTGCTAAGGGAAAAACTAAACCTATCGTTCCATTGAGTCTATGGTTTCATCCACAATGATTCCCACATCGCAATCAGACACTTTTTCCTTGATTCTTTCTATGGTTTCTAGGTAAACAGGCTCCATGTAGTTTTTTCTTAAAGTACTCTCATCGGGCATTGACACCTTTGTGTATTTTTCAAGAAATCCCTTGAAGGCTGGATGATTCACCTTATGGAGTGGAAGTCCTGCTTGTGTAAGAGCTGCACACAAATCAATGTTTAATTCCTTCAAATTTTGGCTTTTTGAAGAACTCTGTTGAAACGCATTTCGTAATAGAGGTTGCCGTGATTTGTTTGCTTGAAGAGTCTTGTTTATTTGATGCTTAGAGCTGAAAATGTGTTGTTTGATGCGATGTCGCTGGTGTTTTTCATTTAACAAAATTCCTGAATTACAAATAGTACATCGCATAACAGTTCCATCAGTGTCTGTGAAATCTTGTTTGAATTCCTCAGCCAGAACAATAAATTGAGCACTGGACACCTTTGTCATGATAAAATCTAGTATTAGTACATTCGTTTGGAGAGCTAACACTAGTTCACTTGCTAACACAATGCGACTGTCACACAACTCACTCTTGCGCCCATTCGCTGTCCACATTCTCTTATAACACCGCGACAATTACCGGAATGTTCTCATTCATGCTGGAGCTTCAGTCTCAGCGATTTCTAGTAGTTTCGAGCAGAACCCAGTCATAATAATTCTCGGAACTGCGCGGTTGAGGTTACTGCCGTCTCTGCGTGCCCAGTCTTCGCCTACACGCAAACAGATGTCCCTCACAGTAACAAACTCACATTCACGAACAACAGACTACTGATTCTGGTGGGATAGAATCACTCATTGTCAATTGCATTATTGCGGTCTACTTTATAGCGATAAAGCAAGAGAAAGAGGTTTTCGTCCAACATACAATTATTTTCCATTGTTGCTGGTGTGTTTTCAATTCCCGCGCGGCGTTTACTGAAAGAGGTAGGCTTACTATTCGCACACAGCAAGCTGAGGAGACGTTAATTGAAAGTTAAAGAATAAATTGGAATGAAGCTTAGAAGAAAAAAGGGGGAAAACGGGGATTATGGGCATAGTTGGGTGAAAATGGGATAAAGGTGCCAAAAAGGGGTAAAGGTCCTAAAAAAGAGAAAAATGTGGGAGAAAAAAATGCCTCTTTTCGCAACTAGAAACAAAATTTCACACTGTGATATCTTTAACTTACCCTAAGAAAAGGTGTGCACCTGAGAATCCTAACCCTGCTGATCAGCAATTATTATTGTTCCCAGAATCAAACCTGCCGATGGACTCCAGGAGCTTATAATAGGCAATAATAATGATAATAATAATAATAACAATAATGTGGTTTTCATCCCGTAGGTTTGTAACAGCTGCTTAACTAAGATCAAATAACCCCAACGTTTGGAAAGCAAGTGTTAAAGAGGAAATATCACGGCAGCAAGAAGGAAAGTAGTACGTGTGTTGTCATTGGTTGCAAATAAAACGTGTTGGCGTTCTCGACGAGCATCAGAAAAAAACAAATTTGCTTTGCATTAAGTCAGTGCAACTGCGACTAACATGCACTGCATGGAGAATCAACTTATCCATCACAGAGTCTCAGAGATGCAACTTTCCCACGCATATATGCGAATGATTTTGCAGCTTCGCGCGGTGAATGATAGATAAGCTTGCGTATATTTTCTTTTCAAAGCAATGCTGATGCAGTCAATGAAACCTTGAGAGCGGCTGAACAGGGCACTATCTAGAATTTCTTAATCATATCTGGTACTAAAACTACCATTCACCTATATCAGCAAGATTTGTTTGCCCTTAACTGCACTTGTTGTACGTGTGAAGTTTTTGTGAAATTAAATCTACAATGTACCATTAATGAAAACTTCTGTAACATCAAAATATACATCAGAATATGGATTTAATTGCATTAAAACCTGGTAGGAATTAAACTAATTACGATATTGACCACTGCACAACCAATTTTACCGAAAGGGACACCATCTCCTACATTTCAAATGGAGGATTCCTTTCTTCCTTTTATATTTTAGATAATTTACTGTTTTTGCATAGTATAGGGAACAAATTGTAGCAAACAATTTACATGATCGCAGTATAATAAATAAGTTTATCTTAGTTCTTCCTAAACACAGGTTTACTCGTACAAGCAAAACTTATATTGTTTTAGGTGTTAAGTTGTTTAACAAGTTACCTTATGAATTAAGACGTATTAATAATACCAAAAATTTTAAACGAAGAATAATATATATATACTTTTAATAAATAACTTCTATTCTGTACAGGTATATATTTTTAATGACTTTGCGTATAGCATGTAATGAAAATTTGTGACGCAAATCCATTGTAATCTTTTATTACGTAATGATGGAAAATAGATCATTAAGTCATCTTGCATTTATATTGTTTGTATACTTCAAAGGCACTCTTAAAGGCCTTAACAAAACCACAGGATTTCTCAGCAATTTGGCATCATCCAATTGTCCTTGGTTTAAGAAACAAAGAAAATTGACATTACTGAAACAGCCTAAATGTATATATACATATACATACTAGATAGTGGCGTCGCGGTAACGTGTACGACTCGCATTCCGAAGTCTGGGTTCGACCCCCGGCGACCGCCCATTCTGATCCATGTGTTTTTCGTGGTTTCTCCCGGGGTCGCAGGCAAATGCTCGGGTGCTTTCTTCTTCTCATTTTCCTTTCATTCCATTTCCTTCCTATTTTTCAAGGTGCCTCTAGGATTCGTGGTGTATGTGCCGGACAGATGGCACGGCTACATGCTCAATGGAAAGAGTATTCCCCATGAACATCAGAGGGCTGCTTGACTGGTGGCTCGTTCATCGCCCTTTCTCTGCGGCTCCAGCAGTGGGAGGGGTCTGAGAGTTTGGAAATGCTAGGGACTTCCGCGCGTCTCTGTGCCTGTCTGTCTACGCCTGTGGTTCCTTCATCTATCCCTTCCTCCTGGGGATGGCAGCCGCAATAGATCTGTGCAGGTCGCGTCGCAGAGCATCCCCCTCCGCTGAATCACTTCGACTTCTATCTCTACTGCAGAGATACTAGTTAAAGCCAAACCATTGACAAACCGCATATTTTTAGGAACCGTGTAAGGACGATGCTCGAAAAACAAACAGTACTTAGTTGTTCTATTTAAAAAAATAATCTCGTACTAGCTACGTTTCGGGATGTGGAAAGAAAACTCAGGGATATCTTCATTAAGTACCTCAGTTCTATGAAGAAAGAAGGTTCCAAGAAGAGTTTTCTTTGAAAAATCATTATTTAGTATAAAACCCAAATCATAATATAAAACATACTTATTACTCTTATCATTATGATTATTGTGTAAACAACAGTTGCAGCGTATTTACATTCTAATAATTATTTCTCATCCGCTGCGTTATGTGCCAAAAAGTGGGAAGAAAGGATAATTCAGATACATTCAGGATCAGAAAGAGAAATTGTAAAAACCGCTTTTCTCCCAGTTTACTTAATTTTATCGTGATCTGTCGCATTTACTTTCCAAACTGTGTCCCGAGACTTCGATTATTACCTAATTGTCGTGAGACCTCTTGTGAAATCTTCCGGTTTGACCCCATGAGTATTTCATAACTGACGTGATTGTCTGATTTCGCTTTTAGATTCGATTTCTCTGAACAATAGATATGTCAGCCTGCATAAAAGCATCACAACATTTAAAAAGAAAATATAATTCCCTCCACATGATTATTTAGGTAGGTACGATAAACTATGTTGAACTTTTAATGATCTCGTAATATGTACTTTCGACTCTTAGATTTAAAATTATTTCAATGTATTTATGAAAAAATTTCTTGTATTTTTTTCTGCCTTCTCGACTCTACAATTTCATCCTTATTTTAAGCATGGTGGTCCTCGTGGCCATGGTCACTAAAGTGTTTGGTGGTGTTCCATTGGTGTAGGACTGCGCGTTCGAGTCCTGCCCGGGCATGAATGCTTCTGTGCTTGTAAGTGTATGTATGTATACACGCAAGTAAAAGAAAAAAAAAAGTAAACAAACAAAACAGATAACACAAGATGAAAAAGAAATATCTGAGTCTTCACTATAAAAGTTTAAATAAAAACAGAAAGAAAAAAAAAAGAACAGAAGAAATACGAAAACCACAATTAGCTCCTAATTCTAATACGATGCGTACTGTTCCACATGCCAAACACACTACTACAGGAGGCGGGACTAAAGTGCCGTCTTTTTTCGAGTCATTTTTGCTTTCTCTACCACGTACCTAGTAGGTAGAGGATGTATTATTTCAATGTATTTATGAAAAAATTCCTAAAAAAAATCCTAAAAAGCTGTTTCAACTGATATAAGAGAAAAATGCGCACAAGGTGTACACAGATTAGATGGGATGCTCCACTTTGTTTCCATGTATTTTATAATACAGTACATAGTATCGTTCACAAATTTGGTCCCATCTTTCGCATATGCAGTTACTGTCTGGATCCTGGTAGTCATTTGTCTTACAAATATTTCTTTTATTCACCCAGCAAATGTTTAGTTTATTAAAGCGTTAATCGCAAATATCGCATTTGAAACCTCACTTTACACGACGGGGATATCTTGCATTAGACTGTAAACGGAGGTCCGCGGTTCAAACCCTCCAGAACAGAGGCTCTTTTCCAAGTTTTCCTCAGTCCTCGTAATTGGCTTTTGATGGGGAGATACCCTAATCTTAGGTCTAGAACATTTCTTTCCAAAGTTTCCTTTCCCAATTATCATTTCAGTTTTGCATAATCACTGTCCACCGCCTGTGTGCCGTATGTAGTAAGAACGGGCATTAAACACTATAAACAAAGCCTCTGTTACATTCGCATGTCTTTATCCATCAGTTTATTCTTATGTAGCTTCTACAAACTACTCATAAGAAAGCTTATTCTTGTATCTACTTCAAGTTAATTATGATCAGCATGGTATAAATAGTTTGATTGCACGTATTCTTATAGGTACGAAGGAGATAGTGATAATCAAATGTTTAAAAGCGTATCACTATATGCTGACCTTGAAATTTCATCCTCTTTCTGTGACATCGCAGGAAGCAACCGAATAACGACCGAACTTAAAAAAAATGACAAACGTGTTGAAAAATTCAAACTAATAGTAACGGAATTCTCAGAATTGACCGATTGCACAATTATACTTATTTGAAATAAATATTGTGTTTTAAAAAGTTCTATATTTTCTGTGTCTGTTTGTTAAGGTTTATCTGTTATACAAAATCATACAAAATTTTTCTAATAAAGAGGATTTCGCAGGCTGTTTGCAGACAGTTCAAGATACATACATCGTTTTACACAAAATATCTTAAAATCATGGTTTATTAATCAAAGTCGTCATTACCATGTTTAAGGAAATAAAAAATATCGAAAATGTTTCCATGTAAAGTGTAGTTTGGGATTGGGGAATTTTCTTCAAAATCTTTGTGTAACATCTTTGGAAGATACTGAACTTAAATACCAAGTTTGGTATTTATCGGAATTTTCGTTTTTGTCTTGTGCTAGTCACAGGCACATACACGTTGACATTCTTTTTCTAAAAATTGTTTTTTTATATTCAGAGGCCTCAAAACACACATGTCCTGGAATATATCGGTATCGATTTTTGGAATGGAATGCAATACATCCTCTACCTACTAGGGACGTGGTAGAGAAAGCAAAAATGACTCGAAAAAAGACGGCACTTTAGTCCCGCCTCCTGTAGTAGTGTGTTTGGCATGTGGAACAGTACGCATCGTATTAGAATTGGAGCTAATTGTGATTTTCGTATTTCTTCTGTTATTTTATTCTGGTTTTGTTTAAATTTTTATAGTGAAGACTCCGATATTTCTTTTTCATGTTGTGTTATTGCTGTTTTGTTTACTTCTTTTTTCGTTTACACGCGTGTATACATACACTTACAAGCACAGAAGCATTCATGTCCGAGGCAGGACTCAAACGCGCAGTCCTTTTCCATGGAACACCACCAAACACTTTAGTGACCATGGCCACGAGGACCACCATGCTTAAAATAACGATGCAATTGTAGAGTCGAGAAGGCAGAGAAAAATACAATGAAAATAAGTAATTACGAAATGAAACAAATTATATAATTTCAATACATGGGCATTAGGCATGTGACACTTAGATACCTGTTTAATTTACTTGCCTTACTATATATCCCCACTTTCTTACCCCTATAAGACTATTCCTAAATACTACAAAGTTGTAATTCATAGGATATTGCTCCACCATAGAAACTGAATGCTTTTACACTCAGAAACTTTTTAGGGTTACGCGAGTCAAATAGCTTGAGAACGAGCGTTGTAAACAAACTGTTGAACGTTTAATTAAAATGACTCAGGAGAAAATGCTAATACTTTTAGTTTATTTCCGAAAGGCAAGATAAAACTTACCTATATGAATTAGGTTTTATATGAATTTAAGTGCTTCAGGAGGTACGCTATTAATGTTTATAAACTCTTCATCAAAACAGTTGCTGCATGGTGCAATGGTTTGTAATGGCGTTTGTCACACGGGAGAGGGGGGTTGAATTTCACACCGGGTGTTAGAACTTTAACCTACATTATTAATCCTTAAATAGATTACATATATGTTTTCATTAATTACTACGCGACTCAAGACCAGAATTACACTTTTTATTTTAAATTTATTAAATCAACTCTTGCTTTTAAAACATTTCAGGTCCATGGCATGGATTCCGAAATGTTAGGTTTATCTGAGGACCACTCAAAGTATCTTCACGAAACACAGAGGTTACTATTAAAAACAAATAAATCATTCGGTAATTTTATAGTTTTACAAAGCACCCATCTCACAAGGTAAGGTAAAACCACCACAGATATAGAATTGCTTGCAAAATGCAAACTGAACCCTGGTGAATGCAATGAAACGACATAAGATGGCTTTTTAAATGACGAGAAAGCAAGTGAAGGTAGTAAATAAGCAATATTAACAAATGCTAGGTGAACGCTCATGGTTGAGTTTTTTCAAATGGTTAAATAATTAACAGTAGTTCATAAGGAATTGCTGCTAAAAATGTGCGAGTTTTGAGATTATTGGTTCCTCAAATGTTAAGTGAATTCAAGAACGCGAGACACAAAAGGCTCATGCATACACATACACCCTTACATAGTACACACATATGCATATACAGGGTGAATCATCTAAAACTTGCACCGCAAATATTTCGGAAATGGAAAGTGCTATTGAGTACAATTTTCACAGCACTGTTTGGTGGTCAGGGGCTCGTACATTTAGCTTATAAACAAATTTTAATAATACTGAGAAAGTGTATTTTTTGAGCGAGCATACAATTTTTTAAATGCAGTAATGCCTAGTTACACCAACAGAATAAAAGTAGGATAAATTAGAATTTTAGTGGCGTTTGTTGCAAGATTCTAGTTCAAGTGGTTTCCGAGAAATCTTATTTTGAAACTTTTACGCACCGACACTTGTACAACCTATGGTAGCACAAACTGAAGAAAAACAAAAGGGAATTACAATACTTCTGTGGATTCTTACAAATAAAGAGAACATTGCCCTTCAAAGGTCGTGTTCAAAATGACCACCGGCAGCTTCAATACACGCTTCCAATCTGCTATGGAAAGAGTGCTGCACACATTCTAGCATTACAGCGGAAATTACAGAGCAGGCAGCAGTAATACGTCGTTTCATATCGTCTGGTGTAATTGATACAGTGGACTTCAAATGTTTTCCGATGGACCAAGGGGTGTAGAGGAAGAGGGGGAAGAAATGTCTAGTCATGCCTGACTATAGCCAACAGTAAGTGCCGGTATCGTCTCAAAGGTCACATTTACTTCTGTGTATGCTCGTATAATTCAGCGATCTGACTCTACGAGGAAAGAAGACGAAACTACATACTTTTCTCTTTACAGATCCATTCAAGCGAAATAAATTAACATTTTCTTTCCATAATGTGTTGTTTAAAAATCAAATATTGCACTGTTTATGCGGGTGCTACACACGTTTATGATTAAGTAATATTCTTGAGAAATAAGGTTCGCATAACGTATATCTTGTTTTTAACGTTTGTTGCTAGTAAAAAATAATAATAGTAATTTCATAATTATCATCATAGAACGTTCTACGCATGCTCCGAAGCAGAGGGTATTTATTAACTTGAATATAAGTTCGTTTTGCTTTGTAATTGTCATAGATATTGATCACAACGTTTAGCGCTAGCTTCCATACAGTTGGCACATTCAGTTCTGATAATATTCAAGTAAAATTTTAAAAATATGAAAGCAACAGTAATAGTAATGTGAAATTGTTGAAGCAGTTTGGGCACAATTAAGTGCAACATTAAATTTTCTTCAAAATGAGATATATTTTGCGTTAGTTACTGAAAAACGAATAAAGATTGTTTTATTTGAAACATAATTCCCCTTACACACACACTCATAAGAGAAAGGAAGAAAAACCGTGCCAGTCGTACAGGTGGACATAGAGTAAAAACTCTTGTATCCAAAAGGAGAAAATGTTAATAGATAAGAGGAAACAACGTTTAGCGCAAAATATGCAGCTATTATATAGCTGTTTTATTCGGTTAGGAGAACATATAAGTTAAATTTTCAAAATAGTGACCCCGAAAGTGTTAATACAGACAGGTTGATGTGCTTTTGTTGCAATTGGTTCATTTGAAAGCACTCTATTCTGAAAATTAAATTGCTTTCAAGTTACAAATCTGAAGATACCCCCCCCCCCAAAAGACTTAGGTTCTTTGTATTACGATTCACGTTCTGAATTCTTAAAATGCTTCTCTTCCCTGGTCTGTAACGGAATGGGATGTGTAACGGAAGAACTCTACCCGGACCCAGTGAATGAGGCAATTCTGCTTGTACCCCTCGATGCGACGCTCCCTGGAGGGAGGGACGAGGTGGGAGACACCGAGACACCGGGCGGCCGGAACCAGGAGTGACGGTGCAGCAATGACAAGGTTCCTAAAGTTTCCAGATTGAGACGCCCTGATAGTCGGGCAGACCAGCTGGGTACCCCACCCCACACAGAGGGTCCAACGCCCCCAAAAAGTGGTCCATTTACCCTGGCAACCAGCCGAAGACCGAGAGAAGGATAAGGTTCCACAGAGAGCATCCTTTTTCTCTGCCACGCCACACCGGAATACTATCGTCGACACTTCCAACCCTGAAACAGACCTAACGGGATTAAGGATGAATGGTATGAGGAATGGAACGATATTCGGGGGCTGAGAGAAATCACATCCAGCATTCGCCTGACGACCAGGGAAAACTCTCGAAAAACCGGTGGGTCAGATTGGGCGGTCGCCGGGAAGCGAACTAAGGATCTCCCGAATGCGAGTCGCACGCATTACCACAGCGCCACCTCGACGTAAACTGGAAGATCCGTAGTTCAAATCTCGGCTATTACATTGAATTTTTCAATCTGATTCTATCTTATCAACCCTGTCCTTCACACGGCTTGAGTGAAAGAGTCTTCTTGTTATTTGAGATGAACGCCATTACAAACTTCGTTGTAAGTACAAGAAGAATGCAGTAGCTCAAACGATAGTCAGATTTTTATGTAGTGTCTTTGAAACTCCACGCTCTTTGCATTACCACGAGAACAAACTAACGTGTTGCATTCACATAACTTTCTCTTCTCACCATTATACAAATCCTTTTTTCTAAATCTCATTTTTCTGACTACTTCTTATAATCCAGATAAACTTGCAAGTCACATTTAGCCCATCTCTGTGGTGTGGGGGTCTGCCTCACATTCAAGAGGTCCCGAGTTCGAATCTCGCTTAAAGTGAAATACCTGGGTAAAGCTTTTCCGGGGTTTCCTCTAATCCTGAGAAGATGAATGTTAGATTCTAATTCCTAGGGACCTCGTGCCCATTTCCTTCATTCACCGCCCGTAACGGCCTACCCGGTTAAAGGACTTTAATTAAATACCAAAAGAAAAAGTTCACATTTACACATTTCGTAGATAAGCGATAGTCACATTTTCAAAAAGCATGTCACTACGTGAGCTTTGAAATTCCATGCTGTTTGTATGACCGCGACAAAAACAAAACGAATAGCGACTTCTCAGTTACACAAAGTATTCAAACCAATAACAAAAAAATATCTGGGTAATAGTTAATCTCATAAAATATATGTATAACAAACTGCGTGCTTTAACGGAGTCTGCATTTCTTGTGTAGCAAACTTTGTCCAATCTTTTAGAGTTTACCAATTACACAAAAGTCATTTAGAATGAAGAAGACTTGAAAGGCTCTTCTCAGTAAGTTAAAAATATATATTTCGTTTTTCATGAAAATATTTTAAACAGAGAGTATTTTAATCAAAATCATTAGAGCCATTTTTAAGAAAATAAATTTCGAAAATTTTTCCATGTAAAGGGTTGTTCAGGATGGGGGAGATTTTCTTGAAAATCCCTGTCACATCTTTGAAAGATGCAGAACTTAAATATCAAGTTTGGTATTTAACCGACTTTTCGTTTTGGATTTATGTTGTTCATAGACACGCAGGCAAATGAAGCTTTTGCTATCAAATATGTGTTGCACTCACATGACTTTCTCTACTCACTCTTCTACAAACTATTCTTATAAAACTCATTTTGCATCTATGTCATGTTAATACCGATAAACCTTCATCACTAATTTTCACAATACGTTGTAGGTATAACCAGAACATATTAAGCTAAAGCGATAGCCAAATCCCTCAAAGCTGATCGCTATGTGATAGCTTTAGAATTGGTTGGCTAAGGAGGGGACTCGGCACTGATCCACATAGTGGATATTGTGCTTACGCCCCACAAGAGAGCATCTCCGAGAGGAGGGATGAGGCGAGAAAGACACCGGGCGTCCGGAACCAGGAGTGACGGCACAGGAATGGCAGGGTCGTTAAGTTTTCATATAGAGACGCCCCGTCAGATAGACAGTCAGACTGGAGACCCCATCCAGTTAGGATACTTCCGACAGCCAGCCGAAAGACAAGGGACGGAGAAATTAACAAAAAGCATCGTTTTCCCCTGTCACACTGCCGAAACACCATCGCCGACACTTCCACCCTGAAAGAAACCAACGGATGAAAGATGAAGGAAAATGAGATTGGAGGTGAAATGGTGGTTCAGGAAATTCGGGGATGTGAGAATCCTTCCCAGCATTCGCCTGGCGACCAGGGAAAACCCCCCGAAAAAAACCATGGATCAGGAAGATCGGCAGAGGAATCGAACCCATGACCTCCCGAATATGAGCCACAGACGTGATAGCTTTGAAATTCTGTTCACTTTGTATGAACACGAGAAAAAAGAAACAAAGAAACAAAGAAAGAAAGAAAGGAAGAAAAAAGAAACAAAGAAAAACAATAGCTATTTGCAGTTGAGAGAGGTATAAAGTGTTTGAAAATTCAAACTAATAACAAAGAAAATATCAGAAGGGGTAAAATATAAAAGTTATTTGATATAAAATAAAAATGTTATTTGATATAAATTTTGTGCTTTAACAAGATGTACAGTTATTGTGCAGTAAGATTTTGTCTCTCTCTTACGATTTACTAATTATCAAAAGTCATTGACAATAAAGGCTAATTTACGGACTTCCTAGAAAATGAAAGATATACATTTTATTTATCATGAAAATAGATTAAACATATGTATTTTAATCAAAATCCTTAGAGCCATTTTTTGAAACAATACAAAATTTCAAAAAATGTCCAATGTAAGGGATAGTTTGGAGTGGGGGATTTTCTTTAAAATCTCAGTGTCACATTATTGGAAGAAGTTGAACTTAAACACCAAGTTCGGTTTTTAACTAACCTTTTGCTTTTGAGTTATGCTGTTCGTGGACACACACACACACACACACACACACACACACACACACACACACACACACTTGGACCATTTTCTAAAAATAAATTCATTGGATTCAGCGGGTCACAAACGTGATTTCTGGTGAAATAAGACATTGAACTTTTAGGTGGAACGCAATACTTTCTCTACTACGTAGCTACGTAGTAGAGAAAGTAAAAATGCTTACTTTGGATTCAGGGGTCTCAAAACGTGTATTTCCGTTGAATCTCTTTATTCAATTTTTGGGTGGAACGCAATACTTTCTCTATTTAGTACTGTATCCACGTAGTAGAGAAAGTAAAAATGCTTACTTTTTATTCAGGGGCCTCAAAACGTGTATTTCCGTTGAATCTCGTTATTCAATTTTTAGTGGAGCACAATACTTTCTCTACTTACTGTAACTACGTAGTAGAGAAGGTAAAAATGCTTTCTTTGGATTCAGGGAGTCTCAAAATGAGTATTTCCGGTGAATATCATTGAATGTTTGGGTGGAATACAATACTTTCTCTACCTCGTGTAACTACGTAGTAGAGAAAGTAAAAATGCTTTCTTTGGATTCAGGGAGGTCTCAAAACGGTATTTCCGGTGAATCTCTTTATTGAATTTTTGGGTGGAATACAATACTTTCTCTACCGCCTGTAGCTACGTAGTAGAGAAATTATAAATGCTTTCTTTGGATTCTGGGAGTCTTAAAACGTGTATTTCCAGTGAATCTGGTTATTCGATTTTTGTGTGGAATACAATACTTTCCCTACTTATTATAGGTAAATAGCAGAGACAGTAAAAAGAAGAGTTGTGGTGTAGATAAACGGCTGTTTGCCATTAAGGCATCTTGCATGTAACCAAATAGGGAAAAGTGTAACTTAGACTGTAACTTGAAATAATTTTGGGCCTAAATTGTTGTCAGATTAAGGTAAAGTGCACGGAAAAAGCATACTATAAGGACATTACGAAAATAAAGAACAAATTCGTTGATAATGGGTAGAGAAAGTAGTGAATATTGAAAACCAAACCATTTTGTTTTGTGAAAATTAGTTTGTATACTGCTTATGTCGCTGTGCTGTAATGTTATTTCTGCTTTCTTTTCACATTTATTACTTTCTTACAGCCAAGTCTAAGGAAATGTGTTAGAATGACATTTTCTTTAGCACTCCGCCTTCGTAGAGCAGGTATGAGCTAAGGCACCTGGCATAACCTCCCGATAAGACACCTGCTGACCCCCTTACAGGTGGAACGGAAAACATTTGAGACCGTCTGTACATCCTTGTAGACAGTGTCTTTCAGCCTTCTCCAGAAAAAAAAGTCTAAACGGGTCAGATACGGTAAACGGGCCGGACAAGGTACAGGTCCTCTTCGTCCAATCCAACGATTTGGAAACAATCCGTTAAGACAAGCTGTAGTACTTCGTGCTCTATGGGCTGGACAGCCATCATGTTGGTACCACAGGTTCTTCCTAGTCTGCAAAAGAACGTCTTCTAGCATCTGTGGAAGATGGTCTGTTAGCAGGCTGCGATACTTGTGCGAGTTCATTGTTCCTTCTATGAACAAAGGGCCTATGAGCTGATGGTTCACCATCCCACACCACACGTTTAAACTCCATGGACGCTGACGTTCCAACTGACGAAGCCAACGGGGATTGTCAACAGATCAATAATGCATGTTTCTGCGGTTTACCTGGCCATGATTAGTAAATGTTGCCTCATCACTTAAACAAGATATATGATGAATCTGGAGTATCATGTCCTATTGCCCATGTACAAAAGTTAACACGATTCTCAAAATCGTTTCCATGCAGCTCTTGATGGAGAGAGAGATGTGATAGGGATGGAACCAATGCCGATGGAGAATGCGCAGTACACTTGCCTGACTTTTGCCACTTCCAAGTGCGATTATGCGGGAACTAATTTGCGGATCTACTGCAACGGCAGCCAAAACATTAATTCCAGCCTCTTCTCCAGTCACTTGTTTGCTTCTGTTACGTTTTCTAGGTGTTACAGTACCACTTTCACGTAATTGGTTGAAGAGGTTGATAAATAATTGCCGAGATGGTTGACGTCTATTGGGATACGTTTCCGCATATACCCTACAGGAACGAACGGCATTCTTCTTACACTCTCCATACACCATGAGCATGTCGGCTTTTTCTGCATTAGTAAACCCCATCTTCCACTCACGACTTACTGCTTGAACTGTCACAAACTAACTGACCAGAAAGTCGCAATGCAATCAATGAACAGAAAACACAATGCAAACAAACATAACAACATCGTACCTAGCAACTAAGCAGGTTGAATGGGACAAACAATTGTCGGGGTGGAAACTTTTCAAAATACGATTTCTCGTAAACTACTTGTACTAGAATCCTGCAACAAAGACCATTGACATTCTAATTTACCCTACCTTTATTCTGTTGATGTAACTAGGCATTGTTCCATTTAAAATTGTATGTTTGCTCAAAAAATACACTTTCTCAGTATTATTAAAATCTGTTTGTAGGCTAAATGTACGAGCCCCTGACTACCAATCAATGCTGTGAAAACAGCACATCAATAGCACTTTCCATTTCCGAAATATTTGCGGTGCAAGTTTTAGGTGATTCATTCTGCATGCATCCATCCATGCATATACACACAGAGCTACGTGCACGCACAAAGACATACACACACACATAAAAACACGTCCATTTATACACATGAATATATGGATGCAAATATATACACACATGTGCATACGTACATATATACGTACATTATAGGTGCATACATACACACATACCTACGCACACGCGCGCGTGCTCATTTTCTAGAATACTTTTCTATTCAGGAATCTCAAAGCATGTGTTTGCAATGAAATTCCAAGACCATATTTTTTGGGTGGAATGCAATACTTCTCTACTTAGTATCCAAGCGGTAATGAAAATAAAAAGCCCTCTTCTGGGTAGAGTATGCAGAAATATTGCTTCTGGAGCAATTGGAATTTGTCTGCCGCTGCAAATTGGTTCAGTACCTTACTGAGATGCCGCCCACTACCTTGGAAACTGAGTCTTTAGGTCATCCAGCAGCCCACGTCAGTTCGCCCAGGCTAAACTGGAAACACTGAACATTACATGTGTAAACAAACTGGACTGGGAACCTCGTTCCCTTGCACTTGTTCTTTGTAGTGGTCCCTGCAATAAATATATAATATATATTTGTAATAGTCCCCTTCCGTTCAGGGTAGCATCTGTAGTACCTATGTGTAATCGTGGATCAGATAGTTCGCCGCATTATCGCCGTGTATCCCTGCTGATCTTCCTCTGCCGCCTTAGTTCCAATTGCACGTGTTTCTCTACGGGACGTAACAGGCTTTTATGGCACATTTTACTCGCGTATAACAAATGAGATAAAGCAACAGCATTTCAGTGCCCCTAACCTACTTTCTGAACGGAACGGTAATCGAATCACATTAGCAAGCTTATGATGCAGGAAAGTGTTAAATCGAAATGTTATTCAAGGATATTTCGCATCTGCATGCCTTTAATTGTCCAAGGAAACTTGAAGGTCGTTTAATTTAATATACAAGTCTTAAATTAAATTAAAACGTACTTCACTGTTACATCGTAATAAAGCACTTACAGATTCTTATATTTATCAATTCAGCAAACCATTAGTTATACTTTATTGTTAAATAATTTTTAAAAACCTAATATGTTACCTTCATATGGCTATGTAAAACCATTATCGTTTGTTTCTAATCTTTTCTACAAAAATGTATTTTTTCTATTTACCTGAGCTAATCATGGTAAGCGTTTGCGACTGTGGTTTCATTACACATTTCCTTGTAGGTACAAAGGGAACACAGGATGGTGAAACGATAGTCATATCTTTAAAAGGGAGTCGCCATATGATGTCTTTGAAGTTCCCTTCCCTTTCAAAGACATCGAGAGAAGCAACTGAATTGTGACAGCACTTTAATAATGTATTGCAAAATTAAAAAATGCTGCTGATGATGATCGTGAGATAATTATCTCGGAAATGGCTTATGCAATATGAAATAGCGATTTGGCTATCTCATATGTCTACCATACAAAATTATGCAATATTCACTTCGATTGAGGAAGCTTAACAGGCTATTCGAATTAAATATTTAGAATGCACATTTCATTAACCATCTAAATATCTTAAACAGATTGTATTTTAATAATAAAAAAAAGGTAGAACCATGTTTTGAGAAAATCGAATATATGACCTTTTGTTCATGTGAAATGCAGTTTGGGGTTTGGATTTTCTTGAAAATCTTCGTTTCGCATCCTTGAAAGATGCTGAACTTAATTAATAACCAAATTAACATTTATCCTACATTTCGTTTTCAAATTATGTCTTGGCCACACACGCGCGCGCGCGAAGAACTTTTTCTGAAAGTGTTTTCTTCCCCCCCCCATTCCGGGGATCTCACGTATTTCTGGCGAAATGTCGATATTGAATTTATGGGTGAAATGCAATGTTTTCTCTACCTTACTATGACTAGTTGCTATCACGATCTCCTTTTTTCAATATGAACTCTCAAAAAGAATTATGCTGTTATCTATAGGTTCTATAAAAAGTCAAATAAATTGTATGCTTAGTGCTAAATTTTAATTTTCGTCTTTTTTGGGGGGGATGTGATAAATTCATTACTATAGGAATTTTAAGAAATAATGCTGAGATTTTTCTACAATTGTCTTTATATTTTATTTTTGTTAATTTACTTTTTTGCTGTTATGCATTATAATTTTGTATCGGATATTTATAAGTAGTTTTAAAACAAATTTTTATCATCCCGTATGGCCTTGGAGTTCAGTAATGCACCATTTGATTTGTTTGCTACTGGTGATCAGTCTTAAGAGTTCCTTGCTGCACTGTTCATCTTCTTTTATTGCTTTTTGCTGTCACTTTGGGACGTTGGGCTCTGTATACCAACCCGACATCAAGATATTAACCCTAATTGCTCCCAAACGAGAGCCTTAACTTTGTCACTGTAGTGTCCCGCTAGGTGTCTTGTACACCAAAGTTCAACGCGCGCCGCACGTCAGCTGTTTCATGCGTACAGATGGGCAAATAGAAGGATAAACTGTGCTCCATTTCGCAGATTCCTACTTGAAGAATGAGACTACTGTTGGTATATGAACACTCATGGTTACAATCTCCAGAACTTAAGGATTGTAATCTGGAAGATCATTGGTTGCACAATGCTTTTAAGGGAGAAACCGCACAATGGGAACCTTAAGCAGGCTGCTGAAAAGAATACAATTGAATTAAAAGAAGAAGAAACATAAGTACAATCTTGCAAGAACAGATGTTCATCGGAACACTGGTACAGAACAAGCAATAAGATGGAACGAAGTCAATTGCAGGAATTAAGGAGCAAAAGATAGGCAGCTTAGTAGCATACTTGGATATTGGTATACTGCGGATTTGCAGATGTAGTGACCCGTCGTGCACCGGTTGTACTTCCTCGACTGTCCGGTTGCAGTGACCCACAACAAGGAGAATCCAGCACACTTGACTTACTTTCCTTGTCTCTAGGGATTACCGCGAATTATTTGTGTTAACGCCCTAGCAATTACTAGAATGTTCTACTTCATACAACTCTCAGGAGATTCTCCAAAGCGTGAGCTCATGATACCAAACTTAACAGCTAGGCCGGTTGTGTTAGCTTGGAATGCATAGTTAAAACCGAAGGTCCACTGCAAAATGTCTAATTCATGAATCACAAGCTGAAGGCAGATGCCAATCCCAACGTCCACAACACTGTAACACATAAGCCTAATTTCAAACAAAACTTTAACCGTAATATACAAATCAGTGAAAAGTAGGTATTTGAGAATAAAATAAAGGTAGAAGAAAAATGTAACACAACCATTGCAAATGGTATTATAAAATTATGGAATAACGATCTGCAGTCTTGTACCAGTTAAACAATCTTATAATATAACGATGAAATTACTCTTACAGCAGGAATAATACTTATTACTGGTGAAGCTTTTCCTTTTAATCATAACCAAAAAGAAGGTAAACTGCAATTCAATCCAATACACTACTTGACTACTACGAAATAATATTTTTTTAAACGTGAAAATATAGGTAAGTATTGCTTTTAAGAAATTGTGTAAAACCCTTACGTATTTAGTAAACGAAGATAACTACACCCTAAAAGCTCAGCATTCTCAGAGGCAGAAATACAAAAATACAGATTCTATCCTAGCAAGCAAAAATCTCCTTCGCTAAACTAAAAAGCAAAACCTTGGAAAACGATATAAAGAAATGAAGACACACTGAGTGTCAGCAAATATGTGAACCCAACTTACAGTCTATTTTGGAGGTGATTTACGATGCAATTTTATAATTCCAAAGCCATTAAGGTACAAACTTTTGGATACAAAAGCCACGTTTTCTAACAGTCCTTAACGTTTCCTAAATGTACATACTGTGCATTTAAAATAAACAAATTTGAATAAAACACGTAAAAATAACGTTTCTGAAAAAAATTTAAACGTTCAGAATTTACAAGACCATTTTCAAAACACAAGAGAATGAATTTTTCATTAAATTCACTAGTTCCTTGCAAAATTATTCGTTTAATTAATCTTAATGGTTTAAACATTTTTTTTCCTTCTTAAATTGTTGAATGTTTTTCTTTACGAAGAAAAAATAAAACGAATTCCAATTTTGCTTCTAAAACCATTACTCATTTCATCATATGATAAGCTTTAAATCTTATAATATAGAGTCAATTCAACGCCACAGCGGGGATTTGAACACGGTCCTCCCGCTCTCCGTGCTGTTGCTGTAATAATTGAGCTACAGTGACATGATGCCGGTGGGACATTGAATTCCCCAATCGACTCAAGTTGTTTCCCAGACAGACCACTAAGGGCCGGTTTCACAGTTCAGGCTTAAGTCGAACCTTTACTAAGCTAAGAACGCAGCTTAAACAAAACTTAAGCTTTGGTTAAAGCTTTGCGAGTTTCACAGTAGGGCAACCACGTTTGGCTTTACTGAGCTAAACAACTCCTCGGAACTTTAAAGTTGGTAACGCTTGCGCATGCGCATCGAGCGAATTCCCATCGTTTGTTTATGGCGGCGCTGTTCCTGAAAGTAAGGTTTTATAGGTTATTAAGCTACACACATTAAAATGACCGAAAAATCAGAGCCAAAATGTTCTGCTAACTTCACTTCTCAAGAAGTTAGCATTCTGTTAGAAATTGTAAAGCAGTATAAATACATAATAGAGTGCAAGCAATCTGATAAGGTATTGTGGAGCAGGAAGAACCAAACGTGGGGGAAAATTGCGGAGTTATTCAATGTAAAGATCGGAATAATATACAGAGATGCTACCGTGTTGCAGGAGAAATTGACAATTTGAAGAAAGTTACAAAAAAGAAATACGCGGACGAGAAATGTGCTATTCGGGGTACAAGTGGAGGTTCGGCTGTGCCATCGTTAATTACGCCAATCAACGAGGAAATAAAGGAATCAATTGGTATCCAAATTGATGAATGTGAAACAATTTTCACAACCCTGCATGCGTCCACTTGTATATAACCTCAACGTCAAAAGAAGCATTGCTTCTGACGAGAGGGCTTTGTTCCTGAAATATAAAGTAATAATACCTTATGAGCGATAAAGTATATTATAACCAGTCTGTTTTATGTTTAATTGCAACATCAATAATCTCTAGTACCATCATCGCAGACTGTTTACTTAACCGAAACCTCTCGTAGAATTCTCGGTCATTCCATATGTGGAAATGATTTGGACGCATTCTAAACACTTTAGGCCGTCTTCTGTTGTGGATATGGTTTAAAATAATTTGCATTTCCTCGTCACTAAAATCGTCGTCCTCAGATAACATGGCGACTCCTTAACTTAAACCGCAGTTCGGTACGGTTTAAGTCGAGTCCCGTATAATCTTGGCTTAGCGCTTGAACTACGCACTTGTAGCTTAACTCTCCGGTTAAGCCCGATTCGGAATTTAAGCTTATACTGTGAAACCGGGCCTAAGACATCTCACTCGAGATGACAAACTTAGCCGCGACCTGCTTATCGCAAGTACTTCAGTGCTGGGTAAATGGATTTTTAAGATTTTTAATTTTTTATTGCTACTGTATAAATTAATTATTCTCTTAGTAGACCTTAGCCTGGCCTTCGCAAGTTTTTAAATCATGTTAGCAATTTTATCTGAACTTAAGGCTTTAAATTAGTATATAAATGAAGCTTCTAGGATGATTTTAAATCTACAATTTCTGTTTGAAACTTTGAGACAGGAGCTTTTGAAACTTGAGAAAAACTAAAGTAAAGATTACATATAGAATAATATAATATTAAAATTCCTTTAAACGACTTTTAAACAGCGGTCTAGGAACTAACAGTTACATGGTGCAATGTCTACATTTGAGTTTAGGTAATAGTATGAATTTTTATAATTTGACCCCAAAATATTATTTTATGTTTATTTAAAGATATTAATTTCAGAGATGGTCTCCATTCATTATTTAATTCATTTTATATTATTAGTTCCTGTTGCATTGACGAAAATATTACATGTTCATTTCACGCCCGTATTCCTGTGAACTAGAAGCGAAGTATCAAGGGTTTCTCTTTTTGCATTTCCTAGTTTTCTACATTTACATTTAGATACTGTTTCTCTGCTATTATTGCGGCTTTAGAAGAATTTTTCTTTGTTATGAAATGTTGGCTTTAGTGAAGAATTATCTCAAGCAATCACCGTATAAACGAGAGCAACAATCTGTTCACGGTATTGCAATTTGGTTTTAGTGGAATGCAAAGAGTATGGTGTAATGCATCTGCGCAAGGGGCTCGCTGGCGATGCTACGAATTCCAATCAAATCGTGCATTCCATGAGTGAAGAATGCGACGTAGTAACAGTAAGTAGCTAATAATAACTTGAAAATATGAAACTAAGAGATTTCTTTATAAGAGAAATCATTATGCATGGTTTTGAAATAACCACTCCATTATAATGAAGCACTTGGATGTATTGTATTTATCGCTGCAAAACATTGTGTTATTTAACAATAGAATTCAGACAATAGGACCATTCATACTGAAAAGCCTCAAAATTGCCTACAACAAACATTTTTCAGTTCCCTTCTATTGAGGTGTTTTTTCCACCCCTTATGACAAAGAGAACATTTGTCTTGATTTAGCAAACATTATAAGAAAAGAAGCCCATTCGTGCTGAGATCTCTTCAGATTACGTCCCTCCAAACATTTTTCAACCTCCTCTTTCCTTAGAGATAGATAAATGTCGCCACCCCTAAAACGAATAAAGAAAACATGATTTGTTTGTTATTTAGGAAAAGTATTGATAAAACAGCCTCATCTGTACTTAAAAGTCTCCAAATTACCAAATTCCGAACATGTTCTATCTCCTCCAGGGGTGAGTTTTGTGATGCTACCTCTACAGTATTCTTTCCCTTATCCTAAAGATTATTACTTTCGAGTTTAGTCGAAACGGTGCAACGGTGTGGAAGTCTATAAGGAACACACATGCACACAGCGACTTTTATAAACATAGGCAAATTTTGAAATATCGATTTTTCTAAACATGAAACCTCCGGGCAACGCAGAGCATTTCAGCTAATATACAGATTAATAATAACAATAACAACAATGTTTTATTTAGTGTGGTTTAATGCTGCTGCTGTTATCCGGCCAATATAAACAGTTCGAAGTTTTGTTTATTTTCAACAAAGTGACTGTAGCGCTTCTACATTTGTGCAAACATAGCCACAAGTGGCATTGCTGTTTTAATATTTATTTTATTGTGTTATACTGGGTGTTCATTTTTATCCATGATTTCCCGCGCGCCGATAGAGCAAGAATCATATCATAGTTGACTCTACATCGAGTCATTCTGGCCAGCTTGGTATGTAATCGTTAATATGTTTTGCTGAAACTTGTAAGCAATTTCGCATTGTTTTCACAATGAGCTGCTCCTAAACTATTATTAACATTTTTTTTATTTGAGCTGTTTATGGTGCCGTGAAATAATTAGGAATGTTCACAAGCATGCTTGGATGCAAAATTATGATTTTACAACGACTTTATACAAAATACAAGCACAGACGCTGTGACATGTTGCGATAGGGTAAGGGTATGGGAGTGTATAGCCTCACCGTTTGTGTAGTTGTAACTTGTGCTGGTATTACACGAGTTTACGGTATCTATGTTCAAAACAGCTAGCACACTTAACCTGGCTTCTCTTTTTGTGTTTATTAAAATACTTTTTGATTCGAATTTTGAAAATTACATTTTAACTGTTCCTAACGTCACTTGTCAACTTAAGATATAATTGAATCGCTGCACCGAAATCAGTTACCTAAAAATTAGCTAAACGGGTATAATTAATATATTATAATTATCAACAGAAATATTAGAATGCTTCGTACTAGTAGGATATTAGGAAAACATTCCTACAGCTCGAATTTTGCTGATAACAATAGTTAACTTTAGTTGTTTAGTAGGTTACATCAGATATACACCTTTGTAGGCTACAGCCGAAGCGAAAGGAATGCGGTGGATCCCACAACTTTTTTCCCATGATCAAGAAAACTGTCTCTCTCTCACAACGGAGATATTCTACGTAGGTGTCTAAATGAAGATGGCTATAGCCCGTAACAGCGTAATGAACAGTATGAGCTACAGTCCAGATTATGGCAAGGTGCTTACCAGCCAGCGAAACACGAAAATCTGGCCACAGTAAATGAAACCAATGGCGAAACCAATTTTGATGAGGATCAATCTCAATAAGAATAGCCAATAGTTTGTCACATATCGCAGCCATAATATTGCAAAAAATCAAACGATGGAACACGGCAACCATCTCTAAGCAATAAATGCGTTCCTTCGTAGGTAACAAATTCTGGGCTACATTAAACCAATTGGAACGCACCACTATAGGCAGCGAAGATCATTTATATTTTCCCACACTTGGGATCAACAAATACCGTGTGGTGCGATTCGGCAAACGCGCATCTCCGTCGGTCTCCGTGAATGGAATAAATGCGTATACAATGATTTTGGGACGTACCCAGACAAGTGACAGTGATAAATACCAAAGTAAGTTTATCTCCGCATTCATCTCGAAGCCTACATTGTAAACACGCACAAATTATGAATTTGTTCTCAAATAATTTAAACTTAGTCTTAGATTAGATTTGGGAGCTCTGGAGGCTCCTACTAATCTGGTCATCACCGATCCTCCTCTCTACATCGCGAAGGTTGTGTCATTGACTTCAGCGTTGTTAAACTTGCACATAACCTCCAAACACTGAGTTGCACAGAATGTCACCAACGTTCACACTTGTGGCTATGTTACATTTTGAATGATGTTTCTGCACCTTATGAAGTAAGTAGTCCTTTGTGTTTCGGCAATAATAACTTATTCTCACTCTTTATATCACTACGCGTCGTACTATTGAATTGTGTTTATCTTGGATAGTATTCACCGTTTCCATAGAGTTAGATGCATTTTTTTACATTATTCTAGGTATCTTATACTGTTTGAAATAGTAACTTTATTTTACTTATCTGCCTGTCATAATCATCAAATTCAATATCCTTTTTCATCTTCACTTTCATTGCCGTCGTATTTATTTATCGGTCCACCTCTACAACGTATTGTGTTAAGCTTTCTAGTTCTCAAAAATATATTATAAAGAAATTGATCGTTTACACCGGACAAAATTGTTTCCGGTGCCCAAGCAGTCATTTCCCTTTTTACTTTACATTCTCGAATAGAGCCTAAACTCGCTTCATCAGCTATGACATCGATACATTTCCTGCGCGGGAAATCATGGATAAAAATGAACACCCAGTATATGAACAATGTTAGAGAGCAGATCAATGAATCATGAGTAGACTTCGGATCATTAGGCCCCAAAAAAGTGATTTTAGGCGCCTAAAAAGGTCCTTTAATGGGCACAATAAATAATTTTATGCATCACGCCATGCAAAACACAGTGATTAATGTTTTACTTCAAAACACATTAAATACAGTAGGATAGATAAGATAATATAGTAATTGAATAATCATTCTATAAAAAATCTGTGTCACTGTCAGTTAATTAAAATGTAAAGGATAGAATTATGTCTTACATGAATTTTAAAAATGAATGCAGCATTGTCATTTTTTAAATAGCAGATTCATCAATTTCACTTTTGGTCGTAATTTTGTCCACAATAAATAACAAGAAGCATTTGCAGATGATGTAGGGTAAGTTTATGGCTTTTGTCGATCAGAATTAGCTTAAATGCTGAAAAATATCTCTCAACGTCTGTGGTGGTAACTGGAACATATTTGAAAAGAGAAACCATATGCGGATTAAATCCTGTAGGAAGATCTGCCTCACGTCCGCTTAAAATATCTGATATCTTATCAGAACCGTATATCAAGGATTTTTGTAGAACACCACCTGCAGTTTTTGGAAACAATTTTCCCAACGTCACCAACAGCTTTGTTTAGCTGATTTTCTGCTCTTGTAAGTAATGTGATTGATTCAGTGAGACTGAGCTTTGATGATTCTAATTGCTCTATTGTATCTGTTAAAAATGTGAAATTAGCGCGAATATATGACAGATCCTGTCTCAAACCTTTCTCTCGTTGGACATTCTGGGCAACCTTAATACACTGCGACTCTTTTTCCAAAAAAACTATTTACAACCTCTTCAACACTGTCAATGTTCTCACTATAATACTTCACAGCCTGTAGCCACGTACCCCATCTTGTCAAAATGGGCGCTGGTGGCAAAGCAGATTGGGACATCTTTCTGTGAAAGGTGCAATTCTAGAATTTGACTTTAAAAATACTTTGTTTATGGAAGATGTTAAATCATTGATTTTTGGGAACTAGTTTCGAACCTCCTGTGCTACTCGATGAAGTGCACGAGTCAGACAAGTAACGTGTGTTAAATGCTGAAAAAATACCTTCAAAAGTTTCGAACATATGGTGCTGCATCAGTGTACAATAACAATACCCTTTCATCCTTTAGTACTTTTACTCCGGAGTTTACGAAGTAGGCAACTGATTGAGCATTACTTTTCTCCAACACCTTCGAACAAATCAAATGCGAATTTCCATATTTTCTTCATCTAATTTCCCTACAATTAAATTTGATACACTTCGCCCCAGGGCGTCTGTGGTTTCATCCGCGGAAATCCAGATGTAGGAATCTCCTATTTCCGACCTTATTTCATTCGGCTGTGATTCATACACCATCTCAAGCTAATTTTTTCTAAGCGTCGATTCGGAAGGTATTCTTTCTCTGCAATACTTTTCTAAAAATGAGTTCATTGATGTATTTTCAACTACATTCCGAGGAATGTTGGCTGCAGCGAATGCTTTACACATATCAAAATAGAACTGCGACTTTATTTTTGAGGTCATGGGCTGTGTAAGTAAAGTTTGCTTTTGAGAATCTTTCTTTTTAGAATTTGCTTGATGCATTGAAGTTTTCTGTGTTGTACCAAGTGACTCCTTTTTTTCGGCAGAAACCTTAAGTAGAAGAACATATTTATAAATATATTTTAACGTCGGTAAATCATATTTTGTTAAAATAATTAAAATTTTACATGAATAACCAATATACTTTACATAAAAATTAGGTAGTATAACCTAAAAAAAATTTGTCTTTTACAAAATTAACATTGCCTTGATCTGTTGTACTGTTAGATCCCAGTATTGGACTTAATGAAATGCATCAAATAAATTTGAGATTATTTTCAGATAGAAGAAAAGGTCATACGGTACAATTAATCGCGGTAGTTAACATACATGGTCACATGTGAATAATAAAAATGACAGAAAATACACTAAAAAGCTCACCTCTTTATTGCAGACCTGACAGAGGATTATTTTACCATCTTTGTATAAGCCTGGAAATCCGAAATCCATGTCCTTATTAATGCACTTTCGGTAGATTTGTTCTTAGGCATTTTGCAGCACTAGCAGAAAAATTATCACAGCAACCAGAGACTTTATTATAGTTATATTATGAACACGAACCGACACTTTGCCTTATTTTCAAATAACTGTTTCTGAGAACCAGACGTGGGCCAATTGTTGTTATTGTATTCCATTGCCGAAGTTCCGATTTCGCATGCGACACCTTAAGATTTCACTAATTGTTGCTTTATTTATTGTTGCGCTAAGCCTTTTAATAACGATACCACCCCGCATTTTATCAAATAGAAATCAAATAAGTATCCAGTCAATGAAAGGTTTGTTGTCGATTAAATAATTATTTATTGAATACAACAGTGTAGTGAATAAATTCATTGAAATTTTTAAAAAAGGCATTTATAGGCACCAAAAGGCAGAAATATGCATTTATGTTGAAATAGGTGCCTATAGGCATTATAAAAGTTGGTTAATACCTTTTTAGGTCAATTATATGTGTAATTATCTATATTAGGCTCAATAGGCTGTAAAGGAAAACAATAGGTAAAAACCTAACTATCCGTAGTCTAATCATGAACAAACAACCTGTTTCTTTACCTTTGGAACTGTACTTATTAGCTTTTGACTTTAGTGCTTTTATTTGTGAATTATTTCGTGAGACCTTGAAAGCCTAAGTAACTATTATTATTATTATTATTATTATTATTATTATTATTATTATTATTATTATTATTATTATGTTGGCAATGTTTGAGCTATTATGAATGTCGTCGGAGTCACGCTCGACCGCGGCCTCACTTTCGCGCCACATGTCAGGGCAAAGGTCGGCGTCGGCCACTCCGCGCTCAGGCAGCTGTACCCTGTATTCCGCTCCACAATGCCCATACGCCTCAAACTACGCCTATATCAGGCGATTATCCCGCCCCTGATTCTGTACGGCTGCGAGGTCTGGGGATCGGCGGCAGCGACCACCATCCGCAGACTGCAAACCGTTCAGAGCAGGGCGCTTCGGATGATCTATGATACCGGGCGTAGATTCCCATCACATATCCTACACACCCATTCCGGTCTCCCATACATCGTGGACGTGGTGCGGGACAGAACCCGCACCATGTACACGAAACTCACCTACCACACCAACCAGCTGGTTAACTCTTTGGGCCGCTATGACCACAAGGCACCACGGCGGAGGAAGAGCTACCGGTTGCCGAAAGACGGCTTGGGCCCCCGAGGCTGAGGTCTGCCAATCCCTCATCTCACAAACTTCCCCAAGTTAAGCGGCATTGGGCCCGGTCGCTAGCTGGATGAGTGACCACCTAGCAGCGACCCGCCCTGCCGCCAACTTGAGTGCCCCCATCCCATTACCTGCATTCCCATCTTGCTTTGCTGCCATGTCGGCCTGCTTAACTTGACGACCACACAAGCGGTCGCCCAAGTTAAGCAGCATTGGGCTTGGTTCCGCCCATGAGGGAACACCGAGACCCAGCCAATGGTAGTGCACAAACCTAAACCCCGCCCATGACAGATTGACAAACATCAAAAGCTTGTGTATATTCTTTTAACCTCCTTTATCGCACAGGTAAAGCCGCATACGCGGCTAGGTACTGTGGCGATTATATTCCGCCCAGGTAAACCTGGGCGACCTGTTCTCGATTGCTGGATTGCTGGACAAAGGGTCTAATAGGGCGTCCATGACGACCATTAATCCATTGAATATCAATCATTAACTGTGCAGTAAACGACAATTGGCTCAGTTGCACAGGGGGAGCTTCTCTATTGGCTGCTGGAAAGCAAAGGTCAGCGGCCTGTGGTTTGTAGACAGTAAAATGGTGGGCCTCCAGAATGTGCTTAAGTGACAAATGGCGAGTAGCTCACAATAGTACGTCAGACATGATTGTTGCCTGGGTGTCAGCTTCTTCGGGAAGAGCACAAGTGGTTCCAGGTTCCATTGCTGTGCTGCTGGAGATTGGCATCTATGGCTGTACTAAAGGCATCAGTGAAGAGCCTCTAAAGGTCTCCGGCTGGGTGAGTTGAAAGGGTGACTTGGGCTAGAGTTTCTTTGCCGTTGAAAGCTTCGATTAGCTCTGAAGTCCATTGTACTGGCTGGGGACAGTGAAGTCTGGAAACGGGTGTATGAAATAATGTTTGATGCTTGGATGTCGATGGTAGGGACGGCGGTGGAAGTTTTATCATTCCAGTGAAACGACTCCCGCTCAGTCTTTAGGCGTGGAACATTCTGAATTGCCGTAATTCTGTCGGGTAATTCCTGCTATAGAAGCTTCATACACCACGAAGTTGACCTCTGAGGATCATAGGATCTTTTATTGGAATTGATGAGTATGTCATTATCGGAACATACGACGGAAGAGTATACCAAGTTGCTCGCGCTCTTTTTCTGATTTAGAGCGAACTAGGATGTCCTCAATGTAAGAAAAGCTGAAGTCTTGGCAGGCAAATGCTTCGTCAGTGAAGCGCCGGACTGCGCAACCCTACGATGCTCAGTCCAAGGTCATAAATGAAAATTTGAAGAGTTCAAAAGGTGTGATGATAGCGGTTTTTGGTATGTCGTTGGGATTCACCGGGATTTGATTTTAGTCGTTCACTAGATCGATCGCCAAAAATATGCAGCAGTGAACTTGCTGGAAGAGGTCATGATTGTGACATGGGGTTATCTGTTGGGGGTAGTTCGGCTCTGAGGGCGCGTTTAAATCCACAGCGACGCCAGGTTTTGTCCTTCGGCACTGGATGCAACGGCGATGCCCATAGACTCTCGGAACGTTGGTTATACCACCCTGAAGTATGGCAACGAAATCCATTTTGACTATGCTGAATTAATCTGGAGCAAGGTGGCACGGCCTGTAGGACATGGGTGGTCCTGAGGTGCTGGGAAGAAATTCACGGTATTATGGCGCATTTCACGCTGCGTACTTGAGGGCGAGGGCTGTTCAGGAAATTCCTGAGATATGGTGGGATATTTCAACATATCGGTGATGGCTTTGATGTTGAGTTGAGCGCTCTGTATGCCCTGAACCCATGACGTCGTCCAGTAATCGTTTATTCCTACAGTGGGAAAGAAGGTGGTAATAAGCGAGGAATTTGGCGCCCATGATTGGCAGTGCGATATCCGAAACTATAAACTTCCAAGTGAAGTTCTCTCAAACCGAATTTCAGCTGAAGAGCTAAAGCGCCGTAGAATGGTTGGTAGTGTTGTTCGTTGCTGTGAGATCGTAGGTGGTGTTTTGGCGCTGTCCTTTTAGAATTTTCTTGGGAAACAGCACAGGTTAGACCCTGTGTCGATAAGGAATTTATATGTGGTATTCCTGTCAGTGAAGAGAGATGGCTTACACTTAGAGGGCAACCATGTACCGTCACTACTAGTTTCCGTTTGAGTTTGACGGGAAGCTGTACGGAGGCCGCATTTTCTGTCTGCTAGAAATAGCGTCTGCGGTACCAGCATATGGCTTCGGTGTAAATGATTGGTGTTGGCTGATGGAAATCTGACGCGAGAGCGATTGTTGTACAGGAACGGAGACTCAAGGAAGGCTGCAGTGCTTGCCTCTGTTTTATTAGATCATCAACGCGTCGTGCGAGTGCGTTTATCTCGCTAGCCGGTGGAGTGGTAACGGCTTGAACAGTGATGGGAGTGACGGCTGGAGTGACCTGCAATATTTTGTCTTCTAGCACTGCTACCTGTCTAGCAGAGTTCCCTTTTTTTGTAGGATGAATTGAATATGCGGTGGTCGTTGCTCTCTCCACAATTGCTTCAATAGTGTTTCCGGCACCTGCGTAGTTCTCCCGAGTGATAGCAAGTGACGATAGAACTGAGATGACTTACGGTCCCCAAGTTGCTTCTCTGGCAGTAGTTGCGCACGCGCTGTTCTTCTGATACGGATAGGTGGCATATTAGTTTGGTGCATGAATACGCGTGTGCGTTATGTTGTGGTGACACAATACTAGCCTCCACTTTAGCTTCGGAACGTCTGTCTAGTTATGATACCGCGTAAGGATATTTCGTGGCGTCTTGGGTAATGCCAGCGACGCTGAACACCCCTTCTGCTTGCATAAACCATGCTGCCGGTTTGTTCGGGCCAAAATACTGGCAGTTCGACACTTACGCGGTTTTCATTACTACTAATTTGGTGTAATGGAGAGATTGGCGGTGGACAAACCGCAGACTGCTGTTGCTGTTGTTTTTTTTCGTGTCGCTGTTATTGTAGTTGTAGTAGAATTTTCCTTAGCTCCCGCACTGGCGCATTTGTTCCCGGAGGTCCATATTTCATCGCTAGCAAACGCAGGAAACAGGAGATATAGCAACCCAACTGGACCCATGTATATGTAGTATGTACTTTTTAAAGATATTTTTTTATTTATTGCAACACGTTCCATTACAATTTTATAATACTATATCATAGGGTTAGCTCCATTGCATGAATATTCTACAAAAACTAGTACACTTTACTTTCAATAACTACTACTATCATTTTACACACACACACACACACATATATATATATATATATATATATATATATATATATATATATATATATATATATGTGTGTATATATACCAGTATGTACCTGTGTATGTGTGTATGTATGTATGTATGTATGTATGTATGTATGTATGTATGTATGTATGCGTGTGCATGTGTGTATGTGTCTGTGAGCAGCATAGCTCCAAAACAAGTTGGATAAATACCAAACTTGGTAATTATGTTCAGCGTTTTCCAAACTTTGCATCACATCCTTGGTAATGACGCAAGCATTTTCACGTTTATCCGCTACCTAAAACTAACCTTAATAAAGAAAAAGTTTATTTTTGATCTCAAAATGACACTAACGATTTTGATTAAAATGCTGTATGTGTGAAAATATAATTTTCTTGCGGATATACTCGTCTTCATTCGGCAAGGATGTTGTACTTTGTATGACTGGCAATACATAAGCAAAACAAAGAACTTTGCGACCCCAAAATTTCGGATCTCGTTAAAACACACAATTTTTGTCTAGTACATTTTTGTGGTGTTATTCATTTCCAAAGTATTCCTTGTTATTGGTTCGAATTTGTCAATATTTTTATAATTTTTGAAGTGCTGAGATCGTCATTCGTTGTTTTCTTGCTATGCCATTTAAAAGTATGGAATTTGTTGCGTTTGGATATCTGAATGTCACTTAAGTCTCCCTTTGTACCTACAGCGAAGTGCGTCATCAAACCCTTTCTGGAAATGTTCATAACAATGAACACGAAGTAAATAGAAGAATAACCTTTTATAACGGTTTGTAGAAGAATGAGTTAACGAATAGGTAAATAAGCTTCCGTAAAAGCGGGTGTAGAAGAGTGGGTAGAGAAAATCATGCCAATTTTACACATAAGTTTAATATAAGTTCATTCTTAAGTTAAAATTGAATCCCGCCATGTCTTATTTCATATGTTATTTAAAAATAATAAGCTTGGGGCACATCCCTTATTCCGTAACTCAAAATTATCTTTCAAGTTTAATTGAGCCCACCTCTTAATGTGGGGGTGAGCTTTCCACCTCAAATTTAGGGTTATAGGTAGCCTAAGGATCCGGGACAACTTAGGGGTGAAGTAAAATTTACTGCGTATCGAGTAGAATGGAGCGAGGTGGCGCATTGGGGTGTAGTTCACCTGTGAAGCCGTGTAAAATCCGCTTCGTGACTGAAGTACAATACACTTTATCTCGGATTCCGATGTATGTGTCCTACTTCATTTTCCATCACTAGACTGTGTCGTTTACAGCAGCAATTAAGGAGCGCTTTGGCGTTTTTGTTTAAATCAACAGTACTGTGTTTACGGAACTCTATAGTAAGGTTGGACATACATCGATTGCTAAATTATCCCGGATCCTGGGATAGTAATTTTAACACTTAAATAATATCAGTCTAATTATATAATATATAAATTCAATAGCAGCCCGCCTTAAAGCAATAAGTGTATATTACAATATATAGAAAGTGTATATTACAGTCATTGTATATGTTTACATTATTGTGTACATTTATATTAATGTTATGTGAATGTATTAGGGAACTGTGAGAACAGAAGCCGAAAGTTGCTAACAATGAGGTAATGAGGCAATAATGAATTGAAAAGTTTAATAATGCTACTAGTAATTCTTGGAACAATAATGTAATATTTAAAACAGTTTATAAATAGCCAATCAACAACCAGAAAAGCTGAAAGTTAAATAAAAGTATTCTTTTGGAGTAAAATTAGCCAATTAGAGACTTGAAATAGAGAAATTTACAAATTTAAGCGGTAAACGCCAGTCGCTAGAAGGCAACGTATCTGAGCAGTTCGTTCGCTCGGCACGTAACCGGTGTGAGACATATACAATTCATTACGGCGAGAATATTATAAAGTTTACGTGTTAAAAACTCCAAGTAATTAAAAAATAATCTCACAGTTCTGTATATCAGTGAAGTGTTATTTAATCGTGTGAAGGATTAATAAAAGGAGTGAAGTAAAAATTATAATTTGTGAAAGCCTACATTCTTTAGCCGCATCAACCCCTGCTAAGAGATACATGTTTCTACAAATTAATACTGACGCAGCCGAGGCAAACCTAAATATATATAATATTTAAAGAAGCATAAAAAATACAAAGTTGATTCCTAAACGTTGGGGCGAAGGCCACCGGAAACTTTGTACCATATGTGAGGCAGTTACTTCATCAAGTTTGGTTCACCAACAGTGGAACTACAATACAACTCCTACTTCAAATTGACTTTCCATACGTGAAGGTACAAACTTCTTCAATCCTTAGCCTGGTTATAGGGATTAATTACCTGTTTTTGCGGGGTTTTCCCTTATCCTTATGAAATGAATGTTGAAACTTTAGGCTCATGGATCCCGGGGTTATCTGAACATTTCATTCATTCACCATCCGATATGTCTTACCGGTTAAAGGACGTTAAATCCAACAAATTGTTTATATAGTAGCAATGATGGTAGTAGTAGTAGTAGTAGTAGTAGTAGTAAGGTGGTAGTAGTAGTGCTGATAGTATTAGTGGTAGTAGTAGTCATAGTAGTTGTAGTAGTAATAGTAGTGGTGATAGTAGTACTAATTGTAGTAGTTGCTGCAGTAGTGGTAGTAGTCATAGTAGTTGTAGTGGTAGTAGTAGTGGTGCTGGTAGTAGTAGTCATAGTAACTGTGGTGATAGTAGTAATAGTAGTGGTAGTAGTAGTAATAGTAGTAGTGGTGATCATAGTAGTAGTTGCTGCAGTGTTGGTAGTAGTAGTAGTAGCGGCAGTAGTAGTAGTAGTAGTAGTAGTAGTAGCGGCAGCAGTAGTAGTAGTTGCAAGCAGTATTGGTAGTAGTAGCAGTAGTAGTAGTAGTAGTAGTTGCTGCAGTGTTGGTAGTAGTAGTAGTTGCTGCAGTGTTGGTAGTAGTAGTAGTAGTAGCGGCAGCAGTAGTAGTAGTTGCAAGCAGTATTGGTAGTAGTAGCAGTAGTAGTAGTAGTAGTAGTTGCTGCAGTGTTGGTAGTAGTAGTAGTTGCTGCAGTGTTGGTAGTAGTAGTAGTAGCAGTAGTAGTAGTAGCGGCAGCAGTAGTAGAAGTAGTAGTAGTGGTGGTAGTAGTAGTAGCAGTAGCAGTAGTAGTAGCAGTAGTAGTAGTAGCGGCAGCAGTAGTAGAAGTAGTAGTAGTGGTGGTAGTAGTAGTAGCAGTAGCAGTAGTAGTAGCAGTAGTAGTAGTAGTAGCAGTAGTAGTAGCAGTAGTAGCAGTAGTAGTAGTAGTAGTAGTAGTAGCAGTAGTAGTAGCAGTAGTAGTAGCAGTAGTAGTAGTGGTGGTGGTGGTAGTAGTAGCGGCAGCAGTAGTAGTAGTAGTAGTAGAAGTAGCGGTAGCAGTAGTGGCAGTAGTAGTAGTAGTAGCAGTAGTAGTAGCAGTAGTAGTAGTAGCGGCAGCAGTAGTAGTAGTAGTAGCGGCAGTAGTAGTAGTAGTGGTGGTAGTAGTAGCGGCAGCAGTAGTAGTAGTAGTAGTAGTAGTAGTAGTAGTAGTAGTAGTAGTGGTGGTGGTGATGGTAATTGTGGTGGTGGTGATAGTAAGTAGTAGTGTTGGTAGTAGTAGTGATGGTGGTAGTTGCGGTAGTAAATGTAGTAATTGTGGTGGTGATAGTTTGTAGTAGTGTCTGTAGTAGTAGTGATGGTGGTAGTTGCGGTAGTAGTTGTAGTAATTGTGGTGGTGATAGTAAGTAGTAGTGTTGGTAGTAGTAGTGATGGTGGTAGTTGCGGTAGTAGTTGTAGTAATTGTGGTGGTGATAGTAAGTAGTAGTGTCTGTAGTAGTAGTGATGGTGGTAGTTGCGGTAGTAGTTGTAGTAATTGTGGTGGTGATAGTAAGTAGTAGTGTTGGTAGTAGTAGTGATGGTGGTAGTTGCGGTAGTAGTTGTAGTAATTGTGGTGGTGATAGTAAGTAGTAGTGTCTGTAGTAGTAGTGATGGTGGTAGTTGCGGTAGTAGTTGTAGTAATTGTGGTGGTGATAGTAAGTAGTAGTGTTGGTAGTAGTAGTGATGGTGGTAGTTGCGGTAGTAGTTGTAGTAATTGTGGTGGTGATAGTAAGTAGTAGTGTTGGTAGTAGTAGTGATGGTGGTAGTTGCGGTAGTAAATGTAGTAATTGTGGTGGTGATAGTTTGTAGTAGTGTCTGTAGTAGTAGTGATGGTGGTAGTTGCGGTAGTAGTTGTAGTAATTGTGGTGGTGGTGATAGTAAGTAGTAGTGTTGGTGGTAGTAGTGATGGTGGTAGTGACGGTAGTATATGTAGTAATTGTGGTGGTGGTGATAGTAAGTAGTAGTGTTGGTAGTAGTAGTGATGGTGGTAGTTGCGGTAGTAGTTGTAGTAATTGTGGTGGTGGTGATAGTAAGTAGTAGTGTTGGTAGTAGTAGTGATGGTGGCGTAAGCAGCAGGGTAGTAATATAAGTGGTTGTGGTAGTTGCGATAGTAGTTGTAATAATTGTGGTGGTGGTAGTAAGTAGTAGTGTTGGTAGTAGTAGTGATGGTGGCGGAAGTAGCAGGGTAGTAATAGAAGTGGTGGTGGTAGTAAGTAGTAGTGTTGGTAGTAGTTGTGATGGTGGCGATAGCAGCAGGGTAGTAATGGAAGTGGTGGTGGTAGTTGCGGTAGTAGTTGTAATAATTGTGGTGGTGGTAGTAAGTAGTAGTGTTGGTAGTAGTAGTGATGGTGGCGGAAGTAGCAGGGTAGTAATAGTTTATTATATAGCAGGGGAAAATCTTCCAAAGACACCACTCTATGTGGGAGTTGGGTTTTTACCAACTAAAAAGCCCTACTTCCTGTCATATATGGTTACGTCTCTTGGAACTGCTGGAAGCATTATTTCAAGGGACGATGACACTACAGTATTCATTTTTCCTATTTACTAACATCAAGTTTTAATTATCTCTATTTTGATTCACTATCCATTTATCATAGTATGTTTCTCCTTTATAACTTCCTTAACAAATATTGCAATGGCTTTCCATTTATTTTCGTTCTCCAGCATATGTGCGGCTATATTTTCTACTGTTAATTTTCCTATTTTATTTTCCAAGCACTTCCTCTTTTCTTTCCAGTTTATACATTTAAATATATTTGTGTTCTGGCGTATCTTTCTCTCCACAGTTAATCTTGTTTCACTTGAGGCTAAACCCAAAGGAAACAAAAAGGTTTTAAAACGTCCATGTCTGATAAAAATTGGGTTAAATAATACTCAGTCTCTCCATGCTTTCTGTCTAACCATGTTTTAATGTCAGGTCTGGGCCTTTTGGTCCATTGGCCAGTTTTATCTTCTGCATCCCATTCTAGCTGCAATGCCTTTAATATATTTTCTTTTGCTATCCTTTTTTTAATACTCCCTTTTAATCCACTCGTGTACTTTGTTTCTTTAACTAGTAAGTGTATCGGGATCATTCCTGCAATGATCTGTATTGCTTTTGTTGAAATTGTTCTATATCCATTGGTTATTCTTAAGCTTTCTATATATGATTTATTCTACCCAATCTACCCAGATTGCCGCTCCATACAGAATGATGGAGGTCGCTACGTTACCTGGTATACGTCTTTTATCAGCTCTAAGTCCTCTATACTTGGCATTAATCGGCTTAAAGTTGCCACGATCTTTTCTGCTTTCTTTGTTGCACTTTGAATGTGCATTGACATACTTAGGTCATGACCCATCTGCATACCAAGGTAACTTACGTTTCTCTTGGATGTTATACATATATCATCAATATTGATTTTTACCTCTCTAATAGTTCTTCTATCTACCAGAATCATTGCCTCAGTTTTTGTGGTGCTAATTTAAGCCCTTTCCCTGCCACCCAGGACTGGACTCTCTTTATAGCCCATCCTATTCGGTCTTCCAACATATATCTATCTTCACTGCATATTACTAGAGCAAGATCGTATAACCTATTATTGTTATTTCTTTTCCCATTTATAGTTTCTGCACTCCGTCATAGTATATGCTCCATAGTGTTGGCCCTAACACTGATCCTTGGGGTACACCACAGTCATTTTCATTTTACATTTTTCACCTATCAAGATTTCTCTATCTTCTAGGTAGCTACAAATTAATTTTATCAGATAGAGAGGTACTATCCCTTTCCATGGTGCAGAATTAAATGCATTTTTAACATCTAATATTACTAGGACCGCATATTTATCTGTCCTTATTTTCGCCTCTTCTGCTATGTGTATCACAGCTTGAATTGCATCTACCGTGGACCTGCCCGGTCTAAATCCATAATTTTTAGGCGACAATCCTTCCCCTTGCTCTATTGCTTCTATTAATTTTTTATTTATAATTCACTCGAATAGCTTCCCCATAACATTTAGCAGACATATTGGTCTGTAAGACTTTTTTCCATAATTTTTACTAGGTTTTTCTATCAAAATCAATTTACTTGTTTTGCGTTTATTGGAAACACTCCGGAGTTAAAAAGCTTATTTATTATATCTACCAATATCTCTGGTTTTTGCATCGCTATAGCCTGTATCACCTCAGGCGGTATTCCATCGGGTCCAACTGCTTTTTTAGTTTTAATTTTTTGTCCAGTAATTATAATTTCCTCCTTAGTATATACCGGTATATCTTCTATCTCCGGAATATTTCTTTTTTCCCATCTTACTCTTTCATGTTTTGGGAACAGTTCTGCCGCTATCTTTATTTGTTCTTCCTCAGTAACCGTTATTGAGGACCTCCAACCCAATTTATCAGTCACTATTTTGTAACCTTTACCCCATATATCGTTATCTACCTTCTGTGCATAAAAGTTTCCACTTTTCGTGTTTAGCTTTTTGTATTTCCCTTTTTAGTTCGTATCGGCAGTGCCTATAATTATTTCTTGCTTCTTCTTTTTGATCATTTGTGACATTCGTTTTATTTAATCTAGTTGATGTTCTTCCTGCTCTAGTACAGGCTGTTCTTAATTTGACAATTTCTTTTTTCCACCAATAAGTATTACTATGATACTTATATGTTGGCTTCATTCTTAGGGATGAACTACATGCCTTTTTATAGCCAAATCTAAACACTGCACATCATCATTCTGAATATTTTTATTTTTGATATATTCTACAACTTTTTTGATTATCTCTTCTTCCTTCTCTTCTTTATATATCCATCCATTCCTTCGATTCGTATTTTTTGTCTGTTGTGGCTACTTCCAGCCCTATGTATATAGATTTGTGATTGCTTAAGTTTTCTTCATCACCAACATACTAGTTCCAATGTTTTGTTTACACATAGTTAAATCTATGAACGATGCTCCTCCATTCCTCTCAAATGTGGGCACTTCTCCATCATTTAATATTATAAAGTCATTTTCGCTGGTCCATTCAGCCAATAGGTTCCCATTTTTGTCTTCCCTTGGTGACCCCCAACAAAATGCCCTGGCATTAAAATCACCACCGACCGTTATTCTTTTTTCAATATGCTGTTGCATGGCACTTTGTATTGCAAGTAAATATTCCTGGAATTCTTCCAGATTTCGTGCTGGGGATATGTAAAAAGAATATATTGTGAGATCATCACTTTCTATCCATCACCATCTCCTGTTCTCCGAATTTTAAAATCATTGTTCGATATGTAAATAGCCGTATCCCTTCTTCTATCAGCAACCCATTTGGTGGTACTCTTTATCATATTTTTATTAGGCTCAGCAATCAAGGCAAAATCCATGAATTCCGAATCACACTTATGTATTAAGAGGTCTATTGCCCGTTTACATCTATCTGTATTTATTTGAACCACCTTCATCATAGCTATTTGTCCTTCTTCTACTCACCTTTGCTTGAATTAGCTCCCTATATTTGGGACACCGCATTGACTCAGATTTGTGGCCTTCCATTTTACACATATAACAGAACTGTATGTTAGTACATTCTTTCTTCTGGTGACCCGTTTTCCTACAATTATAGCAATTACTTATAGTTTGCTCTGTTCTACACTCTCTGGTTATGTGTCCGATTTTGCGGCAGTTATAACATCTAGGTAAAGTGATAACGTCCTTTACTCTCCATTTTTCCCATCCCTTTCCTATTTTTTTTCTTTGTCAGCATAAGGTGGCTGATTCCAAATCTACTGTTGTAAATGCATAATTTACTCCATTTCTATTTGGTTTCTTAGTCCATCTTACTTGCAAAATATCCATTTCTCTATTAATTTCCTTTTTTATTACTTCCCTAATCTCATCTACTTCTACAGCATTGCTGTTTGTGTTCCTTGTTTCAAGTTAACTTTAGCTTTATTAATCAATTTATTTTTTAACATTTCTCGAAATTCTTGCCTGTTATTTTTCTCTTTTCCTTTAATCTTCAGCTGTATGTTTCCATTTTCATTCGTGTTTAATGGTTCTAGTATTATCCTTTCTGTACTTACTTCTTTCTTCATGTTCTTTATAATATCCGCATATGATATTCTTGCCAATGGTTCTACAATTCTAGCGTCCTCTTGTTTTCTTCTTCCTCTCTTGGCAATCTCTATTTCGTCTCCTTCCAGTCTTTCTCGCCTGTTGTTTTCTCCATCTGTTTTAATCTCATCGGAATGGACATGTTGTTCTTTCTATAGACATATTCCATTACCTTCCTAATTCCGATCTCGTCTACTGGATTTATCACTTCACAGTATAGATTTTCTATTTTCCTTGTTTTGCTATTTCCAATACTTTTATCAGATTAGTTTTTAATGTAATCTTCTCTTTCAAAGTTTCTACACTATTATCTGTTGTAATTAAAAAGGTATATGTTTTCATACTATCCTTTGGAATACTTTCATTCTCACATATATAACTTATTTTGTTATACTACATATCATTTTTCCTGGTTCTATAGTCTCTTGAACTATCATTTTCTTTAGGCATGGATTCGTGGTTAAAACTTTCACAAGATTTTTATCATTTCTGTTCATTAAGTTTGTTATAATAATCTGAATCTTCTCCTAGCAGGGCCTCTATTCTTGCCCTAGTTCTTTCATTTACAACTTCTTTATTACTTACAGTTTGTGTGCTTACACTTTCCATGTCATTTGGTGGCACTCTCTCTGTTACTACTTTATATTCATTTAATAGTTCTGTGACCATGGTATTAGCTATTGGTAGCCTTTTTGCATATTCCACAAGGTTACTAGTTGCCATCTTTATTTCCGTTTTCGTATTAGGCATTTTCATAATTATTTTACGTAATGTTTCCATCTCTTTTATAATTTTTCCCGTGAAATCTTTCAACATCTTTTGTTCTATTTCCATTTTGCTCATAGTCTGTTTATTTTCTTGAGTACCCTTTATACTTATTCCAGGCGTCTCTACTCTTTTCCTCTTAATTTCCCTAGTCATTTCTTCTTCTTCTTCTTTTTTTTTTGCTCAGGTTTGCCTAGCACAGTTGAGCAGCTAGGCATAACAGAGATCTTCTGAGAGTTAAGGCTACCTATTGAGCCTCAACTCGCTTGGATTGGTGAGCGCACAATCAGAGGTCGTCTCTTGAAAACGTCCATCTCTTCCTCTTTTTCTCCTTTCTCCCCCTCAGGAGCATTTCCTAACTGTTTATTTCCGGTAATATTTTCCGGCATCACGGCCTGGTCACTTACCGTTGATGCTGAGCAGTCACTTGTTGACGGTCGGGTTGAGCCCGCTCGATCACCCAAAGCACCAACCGGAACTGGAGATCCGACCTCCTGCTCCGTAGAAATCTTCTCTTTAAAAAACCTATCCATAATATTGAGAAATAATAGCCATACTCCATAGCCAGGTCGTCATCTCAAACTGCCTAACCAGAGCCTCATCTGCCGGTTTTCGGGATTCCTATTGGACCTTCACGGCTACCGTATCGGTCTCCGTGAAAAATCCCTACCGTACTTCGCCCCAATAGGCTCTTCCTTACTTCCCGTTGCCCACCCCTGACCACTCAGTTTGGATTTTGAGGGGCAGGGTAGTAATAGTGGTGATGGTGGTAGTTGAGGTAATAGTCACAGTAGTTGTAGTAGTAATAGTGGTGGTGAAGGTGGTGGTGGTAGTAGTAGTGATGGTGGCGGGTTTAGTAATGTGGTGATAGTAGTGGTGGTGGTGGTGGTGGTAGCTGCGGTAGCAGTCATAGTAGTAATAGTGGTGGTGGTGATAGTAGTACTGTTGGTAGTAGTAGTGATGGTGGCGGTATCAGTGATGGTGGCGGTAGCAGTATAGTTGATAGTAGTAGTGATGGTGGCGGAAGTAGTAGGGTAGTAATAGTAGTGATGGTGGTAGTTACGGTAGTAGTCATAGAGTTGTAGTAGTAATAGGGTGGTGAAGGTGGTGGTAGTAGTAGTGATGGTGGCGGTAGCACTAGGGTAGTAATAGTAGTGGTGGTTGTAGTTGCGGTAATAGTCATAGTAGTTGTAGTAGTAATAATAGTGGTGGCGAAGGTGGTGATCGTAGTGGTGGTGGTGGTGGTGGTGGTGGTAGTAGTTCTTTCAATGACTAAAGTAGGTGCACAGTCGTCTCCAGTAATTATCGCTTACTATAAAAGTTTAAGGACAGAAAGATGTACCACCATGATGCCCATGTAATTGTTATATACTGCAGCATGAACTGCTTGGCAATAAGGTCATTCTGCTAGCTGAAATGTTTAAGTAATAACTTTGGTGTAAACAAACAAACGCCCTATCATGCCAGTAATTTAAACCTTTTCTAATAATGATGGTGATATAAATCTTAACATAAGAACTGTTCTCTTCCAAACCTTCAAGTCATCTGCGTCGTCATTCAGTGTTGAATGAAATGTTCGTTAATGCCTTCATCGTAGCAAATTCCGCATTACCCACCATTCACCGTAAAGTATAAAATGTGGGAGCAAAATGCATGAAAAACTATTAGTTTCACTCATTATTTATATTGTAGCGAATGCCTGACGTAATACCTTAAACGTATTCTTCACTAGAAGTCATGCACATACAAACGAAGAAAAAGAAAAAAATGGTATGTCTGCCAAAATGTGGTGCAAAGGAAATTAAAAATATCACTCAGCTACCTTATACAATTTTATAAAGATTATGTATCTTCATAATCACTCTTGCCTTGCTTATCAGTTATATTAAGGACTGAAAGCGATAACCATGCGGACAAATTTGCATTTCTTCTGGAAAACAACCATTTTTATTTCTTTTTATTATTTTACGTCACTTTAACTACAGGGTCATATCGCGACAGATCTGTTAGTGGATAACTCTTAGATCGAGGTATGGCGGACAGTTAGCCTTCTGGGTCTGACATAAACGTGCCGTCCAGTCTAGCTGCTGCTTTCATACAGAAAGGCGGACACCCTTCTAGGTCTCATTCCTGTAACCAGGCTATCTTGCTTCATCACGTGTCCACAGAGACCCTAGCACATAGCAGCCGGATCTTCTGCTTCGTGCCGTGTAGATGGCATTAAGGTGCCGTCCAGTCAGGACCCTCTGGATAACGGACCTGACACTGACATTCAAAATGGCGGCCGTATGTGGTGGGAATTTGGGAAATGCCTTAATCAGTTTTTGTCTACAAGTTATGACTTCTCCACAGTAAAATACAATTAATGTGGTGCAGTGACATGTTAACCTCAAACAACATTCATGCAGTTTACAGTCTTGCATGCTATAACTTAACAGCATTTCTAAACTACAGCTACTTATTTAAATTACAAAGAACATAGTTTTATAAACTCCAAACACTGTAATACTTGCATGAAACAGAACTGTTAATATTGAGGTTGACACTGATTTCAGTTCACTCAAAATTACGTGTCATATTTACACTGTTTATAACACTGTACACAATATTATATGCACAAAATATACACTGGATGGCACAAAATGGCGTTGTTTACAGTAATTAGCTATTAAATTTAGAAGCTTTAGGGTTACTTTTGCTTTCACTGAAAGCTTTTCATTTATAAGTTTGCAATAATTATTCAAAACTATACCTATTATTAGCGACTTATAGCATCCTTTACTAATTTTTGCAGAGAGTCCATACCGACAGACTGAAATATAACAAATAAGTAGTCTTAAACCAGCACTGCAAGTGAAAGATATGAAATACATAACCTTAAACAGCTTTGCAAAACAACATTCATGCAGTCTACAGTATTGCATGCAACAACGTAACAGCATAAATACGATAGTTGAATAAAAACTAACTGTCAGAAATGCACCATTCTGCAGTTTAACCACTTTCTTGGAACCGTTATAAAAGAACCACCGTAACGGAAGTTATCCTTTCTTATAACTAAGTCAGAAACAACGATGTATTCCTACAGGTGAATCCTTCGAAGGCGTAAAGTGTTTACGATTTATGTATATTAACAGTTTTCTTTTAAATATTTATATTTTGGAAATATGAATGGCAATTCTCCGGTATACGAGAATAACTGGGACTCACTATACACATACACACTCAAATACTCATAATTGTTTTATTGTATCTCACAAATATACATAATTTAATATATTTTATAACTCAAATTAACACTGTATATAGCATATTTTAAAATATTTATCACAATTATTTGCACCTCTATTCATTATAATCAAAGTTCGATTTACATCCGGAAACACAATGGCGTTGTAATGTTTTAGGTTAGGTATATTTACAACTACAGCGTCCAAACTGTAACAATTTCTTTATTTCACCACAGTAACCGTGACACAAACTATATTCTCAAGTAGATAAATTAAAAAATGTATAATTATACTTTAGATTTAATGTAGCCATAATCTACATGTAATATATTAGTAACTTGGAAAGCGCACAGCACTGAACACGCATGGCTGGGATTATTCTCGTTTACCAAATTGCTCAAATAAAGGTTTTCAAACACTATTGCTTCACTAATGTGATTACAAACTGCCACAGTTACTAAAATACTATAAATCACAGGCATCGAAAACACAGCACAGCAGTTAGCGAGTGTAAACACCTCCGGGATCACCACCAACTACCGCCGCCATTTTTCTCAATCTCGAACCCAGTGTCAGGTCCGTTGTTTCTAGAGGGTCCTGGTCCAGTCTACCTGCTTTCATTGTCTGTGGATAGATGGCATAGCATTCGCTATTACCACCTATTTTTCATTTTTACTTTTGTTTTAGACTTGAGGTGGAACTTTGGGTCGTGGTATTAAATATCCAATCCGGTATTTACCTGAGCGCTGAAGGAAACTACGAAAAAACCTCAGTCAGATTGGTCGGTCCAAGGATTTGAACCAAATGCGCGCCACAGACGTTAAGAATGTTGTCACTTGCTTGTATGTAATAACTATGCGTTTTGGTTTAAATGACCAGTAAGTCTACACAATCTAAAATTTACACCAATTAGTGTGTAATAAACATTTGCGTACAAAGTAAACATCACAAGCGAACATCTCATCTTTTCCTGTGGTTTAAAAGCACAAACATCAACGCTTTTTACCTAAAATTTAAATAACCAATTAAAATAGCTCTTTATTTGTATAGCAGAAATGATGATGAGCATAGCTACATGTATGAAAAGATTCAGTCATCATGTGACAACAGTCGTTCTGTGACGTATGTATATGGAACAAGAGGCTGACCATAACTGCAAATGTTAGAACTTAGTCTCTCATCACAGGAAGTATAGCAATGTGCAGTTGGCTGAAGTGATAAAACTAGTTTGTCAAGGTACTCGCCAACAATGAGTTTAGAAAAACTCGGATGTACCCCTATTGTATAGGTAGTAGGTACTTATTCACAGCTATCAGAAAAAGCACTCTTCATATAGTAATACTGATATTGAGCACAATATATTTAACTGATATATTTAACCATAATTAATTCACATACATCATTTGTGTATTATAATGTTCACATAAAATCGTGATATTTTAACCCACGTTCAAGATATATTTGTGCACAGGAATGATTACAAATTAAGCAATAAGTGCTTAGTTGCTTTCTGCATGCGAAAGCAACATTTGCTGTTAACCCGTGATAGCAACCTCTTGCGATGAAGACAAACAACAATAATCGCAAACTTTCAAACATATCCGCCAGATGACGTAAGATGTAAACCTCCAGCGCGGTATTTATGAAGGCGGCTAACGCTATGAGTTGGCCGAGTTATGCATTTTAATGAACTCTACATTTTTCTTATAGAAAGTGTCTGTCTCTTATGATTTCACAGTTTTACAAAATTATACAAATTTCAATCAGTGTGAATATGATTTCGCAGACTATTTAACATATACTATTTCAGTCATAATCATTAGACCATTTTTAAGAATGCCAAACACAATGAAAAGTTTCCAGTTCGGTAGCTTGGAGTGGGGATATTTTCCTGTAAATCTTCGCATACCATGCTTAAAGACTTTTTGACTCAATTTTGAAATTTCATATCACTAAAGACTGTAATGGTTGAAAGCAGAAACTATTTGTCAACAATGTTCATATAGTAAAAAGAATCATATAGTCTTTAAAACAGGTTCTAAACAAACACTTATCATGATCAGGCAGCGAAACTTAGTGGCCAATTGCTCAAAGCGCGTGCGCGCGTGCGGGGGTGTGTTTATGAAGAACTTAACTGAAAAACGAAATGTTGGATTAATACCAAGTTTGGCTAAGTTCAGTATCTTCCAAAAATGCGACATAAAGCTTTTGCAGAAAAATCTCCCACCTTAAGCTACCTATAGAGGAACATTTTTGTATTTTTTATTGTCTTAGAAATTGTAGTAAGAGTTTTGAATTGTGTGCCAAAAGGGAAAGGTTTATGGGAATATTGTATGGGACTTTCTTGTTTGAAAAATAATCCTTTTTCTCAATAAATGTTTAAACATATATCAAAATTAATTATAATGGGTACGAAAGTCGTGTGATAGTCACAGTTTGCCCAATTCTAATTTGCCAATTAGATACTTTCAATTCCAGGGCAATTTTATATCCATTGTTACCTTTTTCGTTTCTCGTTTCTCATTATTTTACATCTTAAATATTTTGCCCCAACGAATGCCATTACTTTACTCGGTTAAATGCGGATATTCCTTTTATTTTTTCTCCTCACGTTTCTTAGCTTGTCCTCTCTCACTTTTCAAATATTCCACTCTATTTATCCTGTCTATCTCTCCCACATTATCCCCTCCATTACCATCACCCTCTCCAAAGAGTTTATTTTTTGTCCCTCTGCCTCTCTCACTTTCTTATTGTCCATTCCTCTATTTCTCTTCCTCTATCTCCACCACTGTCTTCACCCTGCTCCCTTTCCGTCTCCATTTCTCCCTCTTTCTTCATCTCCCTTTCCAGCTCTCTCACTCTCCATCATCTCCCCGTCTCATCCTCTCTTCGTCATGCGACGTTTTGTAGCCGGGTGTTAAAATGGGTTTTCTAAGATTTTAATAAAAACTTAAACACAAATAAAATGTTAAACTTGTTATGCTTGTTCCTTATACTGCTTGAAAGGAACTATGCTGTTTTTCTGGCAACCGGTTTAACAATAACAAAAAAATCATATAAAAACTTGAACATTCATCCCATCGAAATTTTATATGTAACAAAATTTGTCAGAAAGATTGTGCTTCTAGACTTTTGTTATGTACACATTTAAAAACTGAATGATAAGTCAGACAGGTCGATCATGTATTCTGTTCCACATTGGAACACCCTCCCCCTTTGGGGGCAAGCAATTAAGATACCAAATAGCCTATGTTCTACCGTTCAACTGGTTAAAATTAAACTGAGACTATGGACGCCGGGATGCGTTATTATTTTATAACATAATCACATTTTCCTGAGGCAATATTTGGAAATTTATTTATCTTTACCAAATTGTGTCATAGCAATCTCGCATTGTAGAGCTTAGTGTTTTATGGTATTGCTATAAGAGCTATTGGTTAATGTTTATATAAAGTGAGCATAAACTTATGAAATAGCCAAAGAGATATAAAGAGTTCTTGTTTTACACAGTAATTTGCTAATGATATAGTTTCACAAATTAATGTATCTTCGGAATTATTTGTAAAGTTTCGCTAATCACACTTCCTTGTGTGGCTTGAATAAAACCGATATCTAAGATGACTCTTGGCTGCAGTTTTTTCCCGAATTGGCTCTCAGTTTGCCACACCCAGAACATCAGCTGCAAGTTTTAACTGTAAGGTTCCGAAATCGAAGCTGGAACTCTTCAATGGCAAATCATAATGCGATCCAGATGGACATCCTCGCTTCAGATGCGTGCTTCAATGTAACGGCGGATTTTGAATATTTAAGTTGAGGCTGCACAATATCTCCAAAAGTAAGCGTTGTAGAAAGAAATGTCTTTAATGAAATTTCTTAATATTATTGGGGAAAGCAAATGTCATTAGTCATGTTTTGTTTGGAGGACACTATGATAGCCGTTTTAGGGTCAATTTAATTTTTTTAATGGGAACCTCAATTAGGGTCAAATTAAATTGACCCTAAAATGGCCATCACAACGTCCTCCAAATAAAATACGACTAATGGCGTTTACGTTCCCCCATAATATCAAGCAACTTTTATTCAAGGCACTTAAATGGTCCACCCTGTATATGTATATATAGTTCGTTCAGAGTAGTTTGAGGGGGAGATAAGAACGTCGTGTGGCTATATCAAAGCACCGAGATGCGTACAAACCTGGGACACGAGCAACTGTTTTTTACCTTTCCCTTTCCATTGTCTCAAAAGACTCTGACCAAATTATCAGAATTTAATTCAGTAGCTGCGGACACCTGTGGCTACAATTTCTGTCATTATAAGAGCTGTGATGTTTTCATCGTCAAGATAAGTTGTATAGTTAGTGTGGGCGCTTTAGACTGTTATTTCATCATACCTAAATCCTTCTCTACAGTTTGATCCAGAGGGCTTTATTCGGTTGCACCCTTAAGGTTTGAAACATTGTTCACTATACCCAACATTGATACCAGCAATAATCTATTTCACTAATCTACAATGACAAGCTTGAAAGCATTGAAACTCTTCATGTAATATACAAGCTTACCGATGTGTGTGTATATATATATATATATACCCTTCTTGGATTTTTTCCTTCCTTCGGAAGGGAAGTAGAGCCGGTGGTCCCGTGTTCGTAGATTTACTGCACGTAAAAGAACCTCAAGCCTGATAAAAAGACCTCTGAGCAAAATTACCGATCTTTCACGCACAATATAGAATGGGACGCTAAGGACCATAGTAGTTAAAGAGCGTCCATAAATAAAACTCTTTAATTTAATTTATCAAAGATAAACTTAGGTTTAGCGAGGAGATCTTCTTCATATGTTCAAATAACAATACAGTGAATGCAGAGATTAAACGATCCTACAGTGTAGATGTCTTAGGTACAGGTCTATTGGCTCCTTTCTTGGCTTCGCTTAAACTTAAATCTTCCTTGCTGGTCAAGTCACTGAATATGATGAGCTTGTGATTACATTTAAAATGGTGATCAAACGCATCAAATGCAGCGTTGCAACGGGTTCTCTAATTGATGGTAAAAGTGGACATTTTGTTTCCTTTGACTTCAACCGCATTTTGAATGAGACTATGCTCGTGCAGTTATCCTGTAGCTTTGGACCTCCATTCTACGATTTTCCATTCTGTTGCAACAGGATATCTCATTTCGGAAGAGTGATAAAATCCCATATATTAATCCGTAAGTGATACAAACTATATAGGTCAAATCGCGATTCAACTAGTAGACCAGCACGGCAAGGTAATCTACATCAGAAACAAAATTATGACTTCAATAATCCACATTAAACAAAGGGATTTTAAATTTAAAGGACCCCAAAGACGCTATAAGAGACCGCGTCTATCGCGATTGAATCGTGTTGTGTCTCCGACTGGCAAGTGGTGGTGTTGGAGTGGTGTTTAAGGGCCCGTCGAAAACTAGGTCATTTGGGCCCCCCGACTGTCAAGGAGTTGAAGGATTTAATACCTGGTAACCGAAAATTCCTCGAGAGACTAGGTTTCAAGGTACTAGAATGGATATCTTAAATGTAACGAAAGTTCCAATCTTTGATCACGAGATCACCAAGGAGAAGGAGCACGTTTTCCTTCCCCGTAACACATTTATTCTGGATGTAAACGATGAAATAGAATACCTTGTCAAACGAGATTTGTATACAATACCTAACAGAAGTTATATTTTCATTGAGGGATGTCTTAATAAGTCAAACCCATATCCTAATAGCAAGCTCAGCAATCATGCATTAGCATTCATATTTCATGAAATTCGTATAGATAGGAATGCTGAACCATATACAGAACAAGACATCGTGGAATTTCAATTATTTTGCAACATTATGCAGCCCTAAATCCCCAGAATCGAATCCTTTGCTGAATGCTGCGTAGACTTATGCTTGTAAATATGTTGATAGTTAATATACTGCGAATGCAACCTTAAATACTATAGCCTGTCTCAATGGTACTTGGATTTGCTGACGATCACAAGGATCTCCTGTCCAACGACAAGTTTAATTGGTTTTTATAAGTTCAAAAGATTCTAAAAATTGTAGTCTTCAGCTGAAAAGGCAGCTAATGTTAAATTAACTATAATAGAAAGGAGGATATCTGTAATTGGGGTTTTTGATTCTGAAAAGGTGCAGATTCTAAAAGTTATCAAAGCTGATGAACCTCCTCATTTTGAATTTCGATCTATGTACCTTCATACCCAGTCTACAGTGCCTGAAAATAGATTCTTCAATGGAATGTGACAACGACATCAAAAATTGGAAAGCCTTGCTTCGTTATAGTGGTAGTATAGACTGCAAGATATAGAGATCCTACTAAAATTGCTCAGAGTTTGATCATTGACATTATTAAATTGAAACTCTTTCAACGGAGATATGATGTCATAAATTTGGAAGTTAGAAACTCAAAGCTTGCACCTCTATATTAAATGCATTATAAATTCAAACGCTCTATTATGAGGAAGATAACCACCCTCTCTTGAAAGGAAAGAATTTTGTTCAGTATGCACTGGTGTTCACTATACACCTGCCTAAGTCAGAGGAGACTCTAAAGGGAACCATCAACATCAGGCTTGAATTTCAAGCATCTGCATGTATCCCAGCACTATAGTTTTGTTTTGTTTAACCACGCACCATGCGTTGTTCACTACAAGAGGAATATGAAACATAAGTAATGAAGGATTATAACAATATGTATGTACATATATATACATATATGAAAATGCATTGAATTCTGGGCTTTGTATAAATGATTGAAGTCTATAATTGTACAACACAAATAGTTTGAAATTTCCCACGGATTCTGTGATTAAATATATAACTAGCTGATTAAAACAAGAATTTATCAAAGCAATTTTCTTCTTAAAGAATACAATAATAGTGTACGCAAAACTATATTTTCAGTTTATTTGACACGCGGTAGCTTTTCCTTATGTGGGGAATTTTTAAGCATTATAATGTTCTGAGATGTTGCGTCCCAATCTATTTTGTGATGTATACAAATAATTTATCGCTTGCAGATTTTAAGTAAAGGCACAAAATAGCGTAGTCCAGATCAAAGTACACGCTGTGTGTTACGGATATGCTAAAATAATCGAGTATTTTATTTACCGTCGCCATTCTTAACCATCTCTCATTCTGTTGCCGCGTTTCGACATGATTGTAATAGAGAATTTTCTTCTATCATGTAGTACTCTAGCTTTTCTTCACTGACTACTTATTCTTCTTTTCATTCCTCCTTTCAACTGTGTAATAAAAAATTAAAGCAATCTTAGGAATGAGCCGTAAATTAACGTGTAATCTAAAAGAGAAATACATTTTAGAGAATTATCCTATATCTCTCAATGCCTCTTTCACTTGAAACAAGCACTAAAATGTATAATTCATTATTACAAAATGTAGATTCACTTCAATACCTTACGAACTTTTCATTGTATCCTCACGGCTTGCTCTGTTGCCTTCTGATTTAGAACTTGATCAGATTGCATGCCACTCTCCTCAAACATGACGTCGCCTGTTACCTGTGCGATATCTTCATAGATACGCAGGATTCAAGTCTTTCATAGGTACAAAATCAGCAGGTATTTTCATACGGTTTCTGGTAAAAAAGGACATTTTTTACTTTCCATACATCTCAATAATACGAGTACTAGAAACAATCATGCATATACAACTGCATTGTTAGTTACTCAAGCATATTTTTCCTGAGCTGTTAGATATCCCAGTGTATTGCTATGAAGATTTGGGACGCATAATCGTGCTGCGAAGTGTCAATATATAAAACGGTGTACATATAATCATTACAAGTATTTGTATGATATTGTGCTATGCAGCAAAGACGTCAACATCACTACGACAATTTTACTGGAGTTTTCCTATAGGAGGAAGATTTTGTTATATACATATTATCTATAACTCTAGAAGACATAGTGTAAAATAATAAATTACTACAAGTTCCCTCTTTGTTTGGTATCGCCATTCTTTATACATATATCCAAATAAGGCATTTAATCGTGATGTGACGGTTTCATGCTCAAAGGTGAATGCATGAGAGTATTGCAACTCTCGATATGATAAGGCACGTAATGCTGTATTCCACTCCATTTTCTTTCCAAAAATGTTGCATGTCTGCCGCTACGTTGTCGTTAGCCATTACAATCTCACAGAAGGAAGTCACTTCAATAACTTATACTATAAGAAGCTTCTTACGTAGCTTGCATGATTCAACACATTAATGAGGGTAGGGGTAACTTGCGGAAGAAGTGTCTAGCGAGTTTCAATGTGTTTATGGCGTCAAACATAGACTGACACCAGGTAAAGTATAGGCGTTCCGAGTTCAATTAGAGTGCTTAGTGCTGTACTGGACGAGCTGTGACATGCCCTATGTTATTTATCATTCTGACATGCGGGCTAAGGAAGTTAGGAAGCACTCAAGACTATTCACCATTCTGACGCACAGGTTTTCCATTTTCAAAAGGAAGGTGCTGGCAAGCTATGACCTACTCAAGAACATTCGTCATGCTGAAAAACACGTGTTCCAATTTGAAAAGGAGGGTTGCTATGCAAGTTACGACATACTCGTGGCCATCAACATTCTAAAACGCACATTTTCCAATTTTTATAGGAGGGGAGGCTAAGCAAGCTAATAAATACACCTGAGGTGTTACTGCTCTGAATAATGCAGCAGAGCACAAGGTCTACTCTCTTGTATACGTCACTAGTAAAATGATTCTACATGTGAAACGATTATTGCAATTATGATTACAAGCACGCGGTTTTCCTTCGCTGTTTTCGCATTTATCCGTGATCATACGTTCTCTCTACGAAAAATGTGTTTCCATATTCATGTTGCGTCTACATACTCGATGTAGCGACATTAAATCCGTTAGTTGATTCAATAAGTTTTACGCCATTTTTCTTCGGGATAATATATAATATGAGGTAGATCGAAAAGTAAGAATGCCTCTCAACTCCAATGCGTGTTTCTTAGAAGATAGAGTTCACACGGCAGGGTGAATATTTACACTATTTCTCAACAAACTCTCCAAACCGATTTAGGCATTAATCATCCCCATTTTCGAGATTCGTGATGCTTGTCTCATGGAAAGTGGTAACCTGGTGTTGCAGCCAAGACCTTAATACATTTACTGCACCTCCTCATCAGCATAAATTAAATTAAACGAGTTTTATTTATGGACGCTCCTTAACAGCCGTGGTCCTTTGCGTCCCATTCTATACTGGGCGTAAAAGACCGGTAATTTTGCTCAGAGGCCTCTTTATCAGGATTGAGGTTCTCTTATGTGCCGTAAATCTACGACACGGAACCACCGGCTTTACTTTCCTTCCGAAGGTAGCCATGCTAAGGATTTTTATGCTCGAAAAAATCCTCCGCCGAGTTTAAACCCGCTACCTCGGGAACTAGAGGCCGTCATGGTAACCACTACAGCACGGAGGACGATTCCTCATCAGCATGAAACCTACTTCCTCCATTATATTGTTTCAAAGGTTCAGATACATGGTAATCACTCGGAGCAGTATCCGAACTGCACGACGGATATTGGGGAATATGCCACCCAAAATTCTTTAGGACAGCGCATGTGGTGTCAATGTGAGGAGATGCGTTGTCATGAAGCAGTTGTCATGCGTTATCACTCCTGCAGTGAGAAGTCCTGCCCTCTTTTTGCGAATCGCTTCTCGTAGTTATTGCAATGTTTCATTCGGTATGAGTGGTGCTATTAATGATGGCCCCCAAAGTGGTATGAATTCAACCAGTATGGCACCGTTTCAATCCAAAATACGCTTGATAAAACCTTCACGGAAGATTGTGTCACATTGGCTTTCTTCACGTACGAATTAGGGTGTTTCCAGGTTATGGATGCTTGTTTCATTTCTGGGGGTATAATGATGCACCCATATCTCGTCAGCGATATGATTCGATGCAGAAATGAATATCTCTCAGCAGCATTGTGTTAGAGATTGTTTAAAGAAATGACCATGCGTTAAGTTTTGTGCTCATCAGCGAGCTCTTGTGCCCACCCTGCGGCGACTTTCCGGTAACCCAACACATCATGCACAATGTCATCACACAACACCATAAGAAGTGTCCAGTACTACACTGAACACGCCCAAGGTCACTCCCTATCGTCTTGGATCACGACATCGATTCGTTGATTGTTGCTCTGTGTTGAATGTTGAGATTGACCAATGCGTTCTGCATCAACAGTCTCTTCTCTTCCTTCTACAGTCGACAGATTTCGCTACATTCTTGCGATTATTTACCGCTTCATCATATTCAGCAATCAGCTCACAGCAAATTTCAGCCAGTGACACATGTTTTGCCCACATAAATTGAATAACACTGCATATCTCACTACGTGTACGGTTCTCGAAGTGATATGCCATTTTTCGTGCCTGTATGTTCAGAAACTACAAACGCATCTTATGCAATTCTGCCCATGTCAAATATGATCCCTCTCAGATATATGCCTGCAATGGTGATGCTGTAAATGGAGAGTTTGTGCAACAATAAGCGTTGTAAACTTAATTTTCGATCACTTCTTGTTTGGTAATTATGGGCGCACCTTTGCTCAAAGGAGTTAATTATATCGGCAACATTTATGACGGATTATTTTTCCAAGATATGTTTACAGGTGACTGACAGGTAATTAGAGGCCTCGTTTGCGGCAGAAACCCCATTTCACTACTACTTCGGAGGTATTAGGACTGGATTATAAACATTATGGTACTAATAAAGAAATACACTGAATTTATAAAGACAGTGGCCAAATTTGTCTGCTGGAGTTTATTAGCTTGTTATGACTAATTAAATCAGATTTGTTTTCTTGTTTTCTTCCAGCAACAAGAGCGGAGAGCGTCTGTTCATCCTGGATGCCTTCAGCTTAGAAATATTATAATTCTGAAGGTAAGTTTTAATTTCATTTTATTCATTTAATTTTTCCTTAAGTACATCAGATTTAATTATGAAGGCTCGCCGTCCATGCGGTGTTCTACGTCTCTTCTACCATATGCCCTCTATGAAACTATTCCTCTCTATGGTAATTAATTGTTCTTCGATATATGTCATGTGTAGTCTCAAGTTGGAAAGGTAGAAGCAGACGAAATACTCAGTGCCATTGCCAGGATATCAACCGCGCGGAAAGATCCGTGGTTCATGTCCTGGCTGTGGCATTGATTTTATCTTTCCAACTTTTCTTCTCTCTCCATAACATGATCAACGCATTTGGCAAGATATTTAGACAATAGCCGTTAACACATTAGGAAGGCATTTTCATGTGCATTCGGAATTTCTTGATACATTTTTGAATGATTTAAGTCCTTGATATTCAAAATTCACCAACTTCGAATATGAAGGTTCAGTCGAAAAAAGCAAAATACCAAGCCAAAATGCATGATTTAACAATTGGCTTGTTCAAATCTTGGCTATGGCATTCCTTGTGGTTTACCGGAAAAAATGCGAGTACATTGAAGAATTTAATGTACTGCCAGCATGATGTTCTGGTAGCTCAGTTGGTTAGTGCAACCACACGGATAACCAAAGTTTTGTAGTTCAAATACCAGCTATTGCATTTAATTTTTTAGTCTGATTCTACCTTTCAACGAAGGAGGTGAGTTTAAACCCCTTCAGAAGTGTTAGATATGGCTCCAAATGTGAAGAATATTTGGTAATAATTGCAGTGACACCAATAAATACGGATGTTGAGGCTGAGCAAAATAGCCTTTGTATATCCCGCCGCTAGCGTGTTTTATATCTCCATTAATGGACTTATGCTCGAAAGCTTTAACCATGGATATTTTCTTACAAACCTACTGGATAATAGATCAATGCAGTTAGGTCAATTTTCGATCAATGCTAATTTTGGTGTTTGTTCAAAGGAAGAGCGTGCATAATAGAAGATTGAACACGCACAATAAATACAATTTTATTAATGAACATCAGCAAATTCGCCTTGCAGGATCCCCTGGAGCTTTTTTCATATTTCCTTTTTCTTTCTTCAAATGGAGGGAAAATAATGGCTTAGGAAGAGATTAACGTAAGCAAATGTTTAAAAATGCAATAGTGTTTACTTACTACAATTTTAGTTTCGATTTGCTGCACAGGGCATTGAATTTTTAATAGTTACAAAGGCCGAGGAAACACTAACGAAACGTTGTATATTAATCAAGAGAGGAATGGTAACGGTCAGTGGCGTATAAGTGTTAATGGTGGAGACTTCTTGTATTCACTTCTTCCACTGGAGTCTTTGGTAGCCGTTTTTGGCAGTCACCAGTACTACAATTGAACAAGAGGTACATCTTTTCATTGTGTAATTTTATTATAATCAGTTTTCTTAATAAATAAGGGATGAATAGGGACGAATATTTGGTTTTCTTATTGAGGTAATATTAGTTAAGGAAATGAAAACTACATACGTGGTGGTCAATATTAAATACAAACGCAACTTTAACAATAGACGCCAGACATTTATAGAGTAGAAGAGTTTTAAAATGGCTTGTGTGCTAGTTACCGGTGAGAAGAATATATTAGAACAATTATACCTAGTCTTATGGATTAATAGGATATTTTAAATCACGCTTTTGTCTAGAGGAGCTAAAAATAACCCTATAAATAAAATTGATTTTGCCATTGTTGATATGTACTTCGGAAACATGAGCTTTAATAAAAAATGAAGAGCAACAAACATATTATCTGAAACGAAACCCTCAAAGAGAACATACGGTCCAATATATAAAATTAGACGGCGACGAAGATGATACAATAAGAAGGAGCGTGAAATATACCTGTGATAAATCGAATGTCACTGCCGAGATGATTATGAGGAGCAGGAGGATTAAAATAATCCTGTGGCGCTACAGCCAACGAAGGGCCTAGACGTGCCAACTCGACTGCAGGTCTCACACCCACGTGCGCACGGCAGAGGTGGGTGATCTTCCAACCTGTACGGAAGGTGATGTGGCTAGCTCACGAGGCCAGGACCGCTGCCTATCGCAGATCCTCACTTTCCTCACGATGAGAAGTGGGCATTTGTCCTATATCCGAATCCCCATGAGTAAGATCGAACAGGAGTGCATTCCGTGGCTGGGAACCAGAGCTCCATGCTCTAGCCCACAGCACCAAGGCGCGGGACTCATTGACGAGATATAAGATGATCACGTTACCAGACTGAATGAACACGATCCTGCATTGAAACTATTATTGATCCAGTAGGAGTAAGAGAACGAAGTGGACCATATTATTGTAGATTAAAGAATTTGAAGTGGTGTAAAGAAATTAGGTAACGAACTGGACAAACTGACACAAAACAGAGACCAATCGCGATGTTTAACTTGGTAGGCCAGAGTTTTTTGCACTGTAGCCCAATAATGACGATGAGAGGATATCCACACTTTCAATCACCACTTTAGGAATATTGCAAAATGTTTTTGAAGAAAAAGAAAACCGTTAAAAATAAGTTAAGATCCTTTTTATTTAACGCACAATATGACCATTAGGTTTTAATAATCAAAGAAGAAATGAAAAACCATCTGCTTGAAACCAGGCTGTTTTGCAGTCCTGGCTAAGAAACATTCTATAGTTGCCCATGGAAACAATACAGATAGCCTATTCTTAAATCATATAGCAGTGTGGCAAAGTAATGCATTCATTATTTTCACATTTTCATATACTAACTGTACGTTACTGTAATGCCTCTTAGGGAGCGGTAGATATTTCCTCAACATTTACATACATACGTTAACTATTGTTTTAGGAAACAAGAGTGGACTATTTGTGTACTTCCGATGTTCCTGGTCGGGAACAGTAACAGGAGAGTGTTACCATAATTGGTTGTGCACGAGTCAGTTATATGCCAGTTCACACGGTTCAGATCAAAATAGCGGGACTCTTCTTGGTTTCTGCCTTCCGGCTTTCCTGACGACCAACGCCATCTTCTCTCAAGTCTTCTGTGGTGTTTCTAACAGTTATAGAATATTTCATTTGCTTCCACTGGTATACGTAATTGATGGGGTTATATGCAAGTAGGTAAACATTTTATTAAAATGAGCTAAGTATTTTCTCGGTAGGCTGAAGTACACAAGATTAAGCGGGAAAAAGTTAAAAGAGAAATTCCAGTCTGTATTGTATCCTAAGGATTGAAGAAATTTATAGTAGCAATGGGGTACAAGTACATACATTTTTGTGTTAAATATTCTCTATGTTATGAACCTACTAATTTGGAGAGGATGATATAATTTTGCTTTCTCTATCGCCTACCTATAGTAGGTAAGAGGAAGTATTGTATCCACACAACTATTGAGATTTCACCCGAAATATTTTCTCCCTGAATCCAAAAAGAGCATTTTTAGAAAAAACAAACGTTAATGTGCGTGCGTCTGGAATGAAGGCGTCAAAAACAAAATAACATCTTCCTACGAAGTGACACGAATATTTTCGAAAATACCCTACCCCAATTGCACTTTACAGGGAAGATTTTTCAAAATTTTGAATTTTCCGAAACAAGCATTCAATGTTAATTGTGTTCTTTCACATAAGCCGTATGTAGGTCAAGGTTAAAAAGGTAGAATCAGACTGGAAAATTCAATGCTATAGCAGGGATTTGAACCAAGGATTCTTGACCCAATATTTGGCTAAACTAGGAAGCACAGGACTTAATGTACTTACGACATTGTATGTCGCCATTGGAATGTCAACTCAAAATAATTTGAGATCTCCATGAGGTTTACCGGAAAAAATGCGAGTCGGCTAGGGAATCAAATGTCGTGCTGGCATGTTACCATGGTAGCTCAGTTGATTAGAGCAATCGGATGGGAACCGGAAGATCTGTGGTTCAAATTCCGGCTATAACATTGACTTTTTCAATCTAATTCTACCTTTCCAACCATGTATTTAACGATTTTGATTAAAATACCATATGTTTAAGATATTTACATGGCAAATAAAATGTATATCTTGCATTTTCTGAGGCTAGCCTGTGAAGCCCTCGTCATAATGAAGGAATTTTGCATAATTAGGAAACCATAAGGGATAGACAAAAATGTAGTACACCAAAAATGTAGATGCGTTTAAAATACAACTTATTTAAAATACTTTTTTGTGGCATAAGGCATTTTCGAGACATCCGCTGTTACTGGTTCGATTTGTTTAACACTTTGTCATCTCTTTAAAGTGCTATAGCTGTTCAGTTGTTTCTCGCAATACCATGGAAAGCATATTTAACTATCGATTCAGCTTCTTCTGTCCCTCTTGTACCGACAACTCAATGTGTAATGAAACCATTTCTTAAGAGGTTTATTTCAACTAACATGAAGATGATATAAAAATAAGCTTTCGTAAGAATAGCTTGTAGAAGCTATATAAAATTAAAATATGATGGATACAGAAAGTCATGGGAATGTAACACATCAGCTTTTTGTAAAAAGTAATTAAGCGTTTCTTTTGACCAAATGTCACTTTGAGACTGACATTAGAAGTTTACGAGTTTACATAGGCGTTTCAAAAGTATACAGAATGCATTACATCCTTTACCTTCACCGATCATGAATATGCTCGATTGACTGATCGATCCATTGATTAATTTATTAATTTATTGATTGAAATTTGGGATGCCTTTGGAGGAAATACAGTAGTTTTCCTTACTATCTGCTGTCTCTGCTGTTTACTGCATTTCACTGAAGTGTTTTATATCAAAATTTCACTAAAACACGGTTCGATATCCACAATATCCAATAAGAGCGTTTTTATAAAGTTATTCGCCAATCTCTCTTTTTCTCTTTCTCGCTCCTTTCAACATAGATCAAAACGAAAAACAGATCACTCATACTTGAGTGAGGAAACGTTTAAGGATAACAGGCAAAGTTCTCCACTGCAAACTACCCTCCGTATGGAAACTGATCGTTATTTTCTTTCTTAAATAGGCCCCAATGAAGTGATTAAAATATAAACTTGGCGAATTAAGCGTGTGTTCTGCGGTATTGTTTGAAGCCCCCTCATTTCATTCAATATTGTATGGTTTAGTACAGCTGGGGTACTTACTAAAGCATACTTCAGAGAGAGAGAGAAGCAATACACTTTCAAGTCTTGTTCTTCTATTTCTCTTAAGCTCATTCAAAGAGTATGTAAATCGTAGGCATATGCAAAACAGTTAAGTGACTATCGGTTTCCTTGTGTATCATAAAATGTGCATTGAAGCCGTTTGTAGCGATATATTTCACAATTAATAGGGAGTAGAATGAAAAACAAACGTTTGAATATTAGATTTGTAGAGTAACTATGAAAATAACTGTTATTGGAATAAAAAAAGAGCCCTTAGATTTAACTGGTCAAGAATTTTTTCCTCAAATGGTGAATTCTGCGTAATGTTAGGAGTAGTCAGTCGGAGAGGCCCCATTAACTGGAGCACAGCACCGCACGTAGGTCATTGTGGGACCCTTGTGCTTCCAACGTGACCCCTGGGAGGAAGGGATGAAAGAAGAAAGGTGAGGTGAAACAGACGGAAGGAAATGATGGACTGGAAATTCACGGTAGAAGGGGAACCACCCGATCATTCGCCTACCAACCCGAGGAAGCCACGAAAAACCTACTGTCAGAGTGGCTGGCCTGACGGTAATGGAACCCTGAAGCATCCTAATCTCACACGTTACCGCGGAGTTATCTTGTTCCGTGAATTCGTTTAAAACTAGATATAGATCTTAAAATATTAATATTTTCTGCCTAGTGCAACCAGAAGAAGTGCATGCAGAAGAATCGAGTGAGATTCGATACAGTGGGAAACCAAATAGCACTTCGCACTGCATTCCTACCGCGAAGCGTTCTTTTCTTTTTTTGTTTTCTTTTTTTTTTCGAGCGTTAGCAAATAACGTTATACAGTGCATCAGGGAACTTTCTCCGCAGTGGTTACATGCTGGAGAGGGTGCTAGCACAATCACATTCATATATCTCTAGCGTTGTTCACTTGCGGCCAACATAGCAACTATCCCCGTTGTTTTGCGAGTACAGGATACTTGCATGTAAATACGATAACATCGCCCCACCAAGCCGGTGCTGTTGCTAAAATATATCCTAAGCAATATGTTGGCAGCGAGCTGCCGCTTAATTCATAGCAAAGGTACACTATGTATTCACCACAATCAATAATAAGAAACACTGGAAATGCTTCAGCTCGTTTACAGATACTGTCGAAGACTTTCACTAAAGTGTCATCCCTAAGGTATGCACATAATCAAATATATTCACTTTAAGTTCATCGATCATTTCTTGATTAATTTTATACACCGTAGACTTTTCCGCAAACCTAAATAAATAATCTGATCCGGTTATTCGTCTGTTAAAATCGCAGGCCTGTTTGTTTTCGGTGCATCGTGAACAGAGATCTCATGCGGTATCTCGATTTGGACATTTGGAATTAAGGAAAACGCGCACGAAATTTTAGTTTTACTTTTTTCCTTAAACCTATCGCCTTCACGGGAAATATGTTACACCACAAAAGCTCTCTCTTCAATAAACACCGAATATTATAACCAGTAAACGTTTGCCCAATCAGAATATTCTGACTAAAAGCACGATACTGCAATATGTAGTTGTGAACAGAACAGCAACCCTTTTACCTACCAGAAGGAAGGTGACATTCCGATGCCACTCGTAAATTTTATGACATCAAACAAAAGTTGTTTTGATGCCAAACACCGTCAGACTTCAGCAAGGGGGGTTGAAGATCCAGCAATTTTACAGCATTTTCTCATTTCTCCGGTCCTACTTGTATGTTCTAATGTGCGGATATGCTGCCGGAAGTGAATAGATTTTCTATTTTGGGCGTGGTTAAATGATGAAATATCTTCAGAACATGATATCAAGGGGAATCAAAGTCCTGGTCCTTTATCACAAAGGACTCCAACATTGAGCATTCATATTTTTAAATAAGAGTATAGCGTATAAGGTAAACAACGGTGGGTAACAACCCGTACACTGGGACCTACGTGAGATCTGTAACGGCTACCATTCTTCAGGAGGAAGGGATGAAGTGAAGGAACCAAGGCTACAAGTCGCAGGAAGACAGGCCACAGAGACGCACAGAAGTCTCTGACAGCTTCTAGCTCGAAGATCCGTACCACTACTGGTGCTGACCAGAGACAGCGATGAACCAAGCAGCCCTCTAGTGTCCACGGGGAATACCCTGTGCTTAGGGCAAGCTTCCACGCCATCTGTCCGGCACCGCCTAACACCACAAAACTAGAAGCGTACCTGAAACATGAGAAGGAAACGGAATGAAATGGAAATCGTGGTAGATGAGAGTCTAAAGTAGTATCATCTACCGAGCAGGGCAAACCACGAAAACCTAAGGTCAGTGTGGACTGTCGATGGGAATGAGTCCGGAACCTCCCGAATGTGAGCCTCACACATTACCACAGAGCCACCTCGCTCGATATGTTTTTATGTTTATCAGCTCTTGTTATCAACAGTAATCGACGTGTTTTATTTAAGAAAAGAAGGAAGGCTTTTGTGATTCAAGATATCAAGTTCCTTCCCAAACCGTAGAGTGTTTAATTTTTCTAGACAATCTTACGGCGAAATGGTAAAGTGCTTTTAACCAAACATATTTTAACCATAACCATAAAACAAATTTAACTAGAGCAAGCAAGTAGTTGATCGTACCGAGCGAGGTGGTGTCGCGGTAACGTGTGCGACTCGCATTCGGGAGGTCCCGGGTTCAATCCCGGCGACCGCCCACTCTGACCGTGGGTTTTTCGTGGTTTCCCCAGCGTTGGCAGGTGAATGCTGTGTTGACTTCATCATTTTCTGTTCATTTCGTTTCCTTCTCATCTTTCAGGTATGCTTCTAGGTTTCGGGGCGTATGGCGGTGCCGGACAGATAGTGCGGATGCATGCTCAATGGAAAGAATATTCCCTGGACACCACAGGGCTGCTTGATTGGTTCGATCTTCGCCCTCTGTCGGCGGCTTCAGCAGTGGGACGGATCTGCTGCTTGGAAATCTTAGGGACTTCAACGCGTCTATGTAGCCTATCTACCTCGGCCTATAGCCACCTGTGGTTTCTTTACATCATCCCTTCTTTCCGGGGGCGGTAGCTGTAATAGATCTGTACAGGTGCAACGCGCGAGGTGGCTCCCTTCGGTGAATCACTTCTCCTTCTACATGTTGATGTCGGTTCTAAGTTTGGAGAAAATGTGAGTAAGGCTTTTACTGCCAAGCTTTACCCGTGACTGAATTTAATTTCCTCTTTTAACTAGGAGCTAAGTTTAGGTGCCTTTCTCATGGAACACTAATTTATTCTTCTACCTTGCCCTACAACGTTATTTATTCTTAAAGCTAAGAGCGAGGACTACAGCTACATATTTAAATCATTAGGAATATAGCTACAGAAGCAGATTGCAAGTGTGTTTTAGTTGCTCCTTAGGTAGTATTATACATTCGCTTTTAAACATATTCAGCCAAAGGGCATCCTGTGTCGTGCTCCATTTGTTCCCGACAGAGGTTAAGGTACAGCGTCTGTGTTACCATACCCGCAAGTGTGTTACATTGCTACTCACAAGTAACATTAGCCTCAAAAACCAAATATTTATATGCATTCTTTCAAAATTGTATCCTTCAATGTTTCTAGTATTAGGTAAAATAATACAAAACAATATTAGGCAATAAGAACACAAATAATTGCATTCCCTTATACTTGTTCCTTCTCCAGTTTCTGTCAATTTAGAAAAGCTTAAAAATGCCGGTTGAAAACCAGAAATTTAGGTAGGAACTTCTATTCTATAAAACTACTTACATCTCGTGAAGCTGTATGTGCTAAAATAACGATACATATTATATATCTTACTATCACGTCGAAACTGATTACAATTAATATCTCGCATGATGCCTAGTTCAGATACTACATACGCTATGTGAATCAGGACAGCCCTTGATTTCAGACAAATTGCATCTACCTCGTGCGTGGAGCACACATACAGAATCCGTGACACTAATGAGAGAGATCAGAAGAGTCGTTCTTTGGAGCTCGTCAGTCCCAGTATGGTCAGGTTATATTATGCTAAGTAATAAATTTTGTGCGGGAGATTTCAGCCCTTCTAGATATAGCATTCACAACTGTTACCAACAACAGTGAAACGGAAATGTAATGAGACGTCCAAAGGCCGAAAGCGAACAGCTCACCTTTCACCTTAAAGACCGTCGAGCGTTGAAGAGACTGCATACTGACCACAGGCGGTACACTGATGATACAACGGGAAAGGACATTTGGAAAGTAAACCTTCCAGGCCTAAGTTTAAGGTACCTCCCGGCATTTGCCAGTTATGAAGACTGAGGAAATCCTGTGAAAAAAATTCCAGCCAAGGAGGACGTTCCTAGCGGGATTTGAACCGTGGAACTCCCGTTCTTAGTGACCTCGGCCACCCGTGTCGATGAAGATACCGACAAATGACCATAATCACTGAGGAAATCTACAGTGTATCCGGATCTATTCCCAGCACCATGACTGTTCGACGCGAGATGCGGAAACTTGCTTTACATGCCCGAGCAGCTGCCACTGGACATGGAACAGTGGAAATACGTTGTTTGCAGTCAAGGATAACGGTGTATAAAGCAGCACCCTAGAAAGAATGTTGTATACTATTGCTGTGCTGTATATTACAGTGTGATCCTGTTTTTCATGGAAAGGTTTTCGGCCTCTTGTAGAATTGCCAGGGCGAATAGTTACAAACGCATTATAGCCAATTACTTGTTACCTGTTGGGAATGAGCATTGTGTACACAAACATAACAGAGTATACCTTCGGACTGCATAATTCTTGGGAGTGGTTTCAGGAAAACAACATAGCGAATAATGGACTGACTTGCTCTGAACCCTTTGTGAACTCTGTAAAATATTTATGGGTTGATCTGAAACATTTACATCAGATCACGAAAATGGAAGCATTGCCATTCATCACCAAATGTCAAGCATGCCTGCCGAAAAGGAGTTTGTCATAAAGCCAAAGAATGGCCAACCCCATATTACACTCCACCAAATTGGAAGAATCGATGAGCAAACATGAACCTCAGTCTCACTGAATACTTTTGATTACATAGTGCGTATTCTTGCTACTCAGTTAACAAAACCAATTATTCTATTAAATATACTGTAATCTTCAGTGTGATTAGCGTAGTGTGATTATGGGTTTACATGTAATCAGTCATTGGTAACTAAACAGGAACGCGTAATTCATTTGTGTAGTTGCTATTATATGATATGTAAGCCTCTTATTTCTGTATCTTCTATAAGAGTCAGTTTTAGGGTTCATTCAGATAAAAATCACTAATGTTAATATGAGAACTTAAATATTACAGTAACAGTAAGCAGTTCGATCACCGTTCACAATGGAAGCATACTGTTATGCAATTTGTTCTTCAGTGGGAAACATGGCGTTATCGCAGGCCGTGAAATATATCGATGAACAAATTTCCATAATAAGAAAGCATAAACTGGATATTAATGCAAATTCCGTATTGGACGATATTTAAGCCTCTTCAAACTACATTATTGTACATGTCTACATATATTAGTACTTAAAGCGTTCGAAGCATCGATAGTAATATTCTGGGTTACCGCAAACGAGCAGCTTGAAGTTCGCTAGCTTTCGAGTTCAACGTATTCTTCTGCGTCAAGCCTAGCGTTACAGAAGTTTATGTGAATTATCCCATTAAAGAAGCTACCAAATTGTTATGTTTGTATGTGAGTGGCCTTTCTAAAGTCAGATCATTTATAAAGAATTTGACACCAAAATATGCTGTAAAATTATTACTTTTCCATCATCATCGTCGTCTTCGCGTAGTCGTCGGAATAATTTCGAATGTTTAACATATTTTTATGTACAAAGTTTATTTTCTGTCTTTTAAATATTACTAATTTATGGTTCGTCATCATTACCCTGTCAGTTCAATCCAAATAATCTCTTCTTTTGCGTGACATGTCAAATGGTTTACCTCTCATCCAGATTTTTGTCGTTCAGTAGTTTGCTGAAAGAAAACGTCCGATTTCTGTGACAAGGAATGTCCCATATATAGAATAATAATATGGCTGCGTTAAAAATAATTAACATTTCATGGAAACAAATAGAAAGCTTTACACTCTCATGAAAAATGGACACAATGTATATCAAATGTTGAGGAAGTTTTTTTAATGTTATGCTCTTTTAACAATGCAAATGTTCCGTTATTATATATATATATATATATAATGTTGCTCTTAATTTACTTAGATACTTCATTTCAGACGTATATTATTTTAAAGAAATAATGGTAAAATAATAAAACAATTGACACATGAATTTACAGTACAGACGTTACAGATAGAACCTCCTTACATTAATGTGAAGGATGCAGCCCCCGCCACAAGAAAAGCGTTTGTAAGTTGTAAGCTGTTCGACATTGTTTGTTGTGATATTGTAGGCGATATTTGTTTGGCAGTGGATTTCCATAAAGAGCGTAAACGTTGATTCTGTATTAATTGCATTATTATTCAATTTAATCAAAGTTTAGTTTGTCTACTAACCACGAATAATGAAAACCAATGCTACATGGTATAAACAAAGTGTGCATCAGGTGCGATAAACTCATTTCAACGCCGACAGACGACCGTGATTATTGAAACTGAAGTTACTTTTAGATGGCATGGATATCGGCATGAGGATATTGTAGCGGCGCCCCACGAGGTGACGGGAAACACCGGGCGATCGGAACCAGGAGTAACGGCAAGGCAATGACAGGGCCCCTACAGTTTCCAGATTCAGACGCCCAGGTAGTCGGACAGGCAGACCTAGGACCTCGCCTCACGGGTCCAAGCCCCCCCCTAAGGGATGGTCCTTATACCCCGGAAACCTGCCGAAGGCCGAGGGACGGAGAAAGTTCACAGACAGCATCCCTTTTCTCTGCCACGGTGCACGGAAACACCATCGCTGACACTTGCAACCATGAAACAGACCAAACGGGATCAATTATGAAGAAAAGATTAATGGAACGAAATAGAGGGACAGGAAATTCGGGGATGAAAGAAACCACTCCAGCATTCGCCTACGGCCCGGAAAAATCCCCGAAAAACCCCGTAGGTCAGTGGGCGGTCGTAGAATCGAATCCGGGACCTCCCGAATGCGGGTCGCAGACGTTACCGCCTGAGCCATCCCGTTCGAGTATACAGCGAAAATACTTCATGTATATTCGTAGTGTTTGTGCAAAATTTAATGATACTGCTTGTTTCAACGACACCTTTACTAGCAATCTACTGTGATTATATATATATTGACCCTAATTGTAGTTCTCATTTTAAAAAATTAAATTGACCCTAAAATGACCATCATAACTCCTCGAAACAAAACACGACTAATGGCATTCACTTTCCCCCATAATAAAAACAACTTTTTTTCAAGACATTTCTTTCTACAACGCTTAGTTTTGGAGATATTGTACAGTCTCAACTTAAATGATCCTCCCTGTATGTATGTATGTATGTATGTATGTATGTATGTATTATGTATGTATGTATGTATGTATGTATGTATGTATGTATATATGTATGTATGTAGGTATGTATGTATGTATATTGCAGTATTTCAGTAAGGAAATAAATCTCTCCCTCTCTCACTCACTGCCTCGCCCCCTCTTTCTCTTCTCTTCCCTCCTTCTCCCTTTTTCCTCCCCTCCCTTTTCCTTACCTTCACTTCCATACCTTCACTTCCTCTTCTCCCTCTGTGCAACGAGGGTGTCCATGTCAGGTGAAAAACCAGAAATAAAAACACTTTTCTGAGGTCTTAATAATAATAGTAATAATAATAATGTAATCAAAATTTTAAATTAATATACCTCAGAGAGAGATGTTATGAGATCAGAACTACAGTGTTTCCAGTGGTAACCAGAAAAAGACATAAGATCCGGATTTTATAACTCATCTAAATGGCTTACGTAAAGAATATTGTAACGAAAATTGTATAACTTCTTAAATAACTATTCTATCGAAACTTGTTTTAAATATAAACTCGTGGAAACATTTAGACTTTCACAAAACGTACTAATAAGTGAGACGTTCAGTGTCCCAAATGGAGACCATACACCGGCATGCAGGTTGCAGCGTCCATGAGGTCAAAAATGATGATCAATTGGGGTACATTTGATGCACATTTGTCTGAAACTGTACAATAAGAGGAAAGGAAATGGATTCATGATTTGCATCTTAGTGAATCGATTGGGGCAGTTAAGCATTTGCACTGGAAGGGTTGCAGCCCTATAACAGAAGACTGCAATAGCTACTGAAGACGCTGGTCTGAGGAAACAGTGTCCTTATTTTCTGAAACTAAATGTGGCTACTTTTGGCAGAACAAGTGTATTGTTGTTAAAATTATGTTCTCTGCTTGGAACCAAATCAATTTGTATTGTATGGAATACATATTTTATTTATTACAACTAATTTGTTTAGTCCATTTTTTTAACTCTACGTAGTAACCTATATTGTAGCAAGACAACATTAATGCCTATTTATTAGTGACCACCGGAACCTGGGCTCTGATAACATGTCATCTTTTAATTCTTGCATCATAGGCATTGCACGTGCATATAAATTCTATCTTAGATCCCATATTATGACAATGCACATTTATTAGGTCATTTTGTCATTTTCTTTAGGGCAGTTTTTTTCGATTTTACGTCATTATTTTGTCGTTTGCTTGTCATTTACATCTTTATTTAGTAATTTTCCTGCATTTGTCTACATTGTATATATATATATATATATATATATAAAGAGTGATATAATACTAACATTTTACATAAGAATAACTTTTCAAAGATTGGCCATTCACTATTCAACTGAGAAATAACAATAATTTTGTATTTATATTTTACTCACATTGCATTGTTCGAAGGAAAGATCATTCGTGTTTAATGGTTAGTCTGGAAAGGGTTGCTTGTGGATGGAGGGGGACTACTGTCAGGGGAGTAGGTATCATAACATATAAGAATTCATGTCCCAAACTAGGGAAGAGACAGGTCAGATTTCCATTTTTTGCCTTATTGTCGCGTCATTGGCTGTGAACTCATTTGCTATGAATTTTGTACAATCTGAGAACTCAAAAAGTAATACTATTGCTTTGTAAAACTCGGAGCATTAATTTTAATGGATTAAATAAATATAATTATCATGTCGCTTTATAAGAAATTTAGCCTTTTTTGGATCTTTTTCAAACATTTTAGGTCATTAAAATTCCGGTCCTAGTGATCACCGAAACCTTCAAAATTGGACTAAGCAATAATAAGAAGCATACACAAGTAAATTAATTATTCTTATACAAGCATGTATAATATATAGCATACAAGCACCTATGCACAGTTCATTAACCGTCAAAGTGCGGTATCGTCTACCAAAATTTGGCACTGCTGGTCAAAAGTAGACAGACCCAGAAGATTTTGCATGCGGACTGTAACGGAACAAGCCCAAAGGGCATAAACGCGATGTGTGTGACGATGATGAAGATACAAAGGATATTTTCATAGATTCTCGATATTAACGCACGCAGAGGTTGACGTGTACCAGATGGGCAGGCTAACGGTTGCTCTCCCCACCTCAGAAGCCGGTAGACAGCTACCTGCTGGCTGCATCTTGGCCTTGTCCCCCAGATAGGATCTATAAGACAGGAAGAATAGTCGGAAGGCACGGTCAAGGACGGTGCACCTGCAGTCTCTTCTGTGTGCTGTGTTTCGTTATTGTTGTGCGTGTGAAGGCGTGTCTCAACTTCGTGTATTTGTATATGGATCTAGGTACACTAAGGTATGTCAGCATCCTCTTTCGTTATAATATTGTTTAGTGAACATAAGCTGTGCTTCGATTAACGGTGTAGATATAAATATACTTAATATGTGCCGTGTGTAGGGTCGCTATATATATGGTAAACGAAATAGAGACCACTTTTCTCAATTGCTATGGGTACATCTGGAATAGCTGAAATACAAATATAAAGAATCGTATTTTTATACGATTTGCCGTAACAGTAACTTTTTTTTTGTGATAGTCCATTTTCGTACTCAGATTCAAGTAAAGTGCATATTTTATACGTTATCTTGCCTTTGTGATAATAAACGACAAACTGGTAAATCCAGTATTGGTCATCACCAGAGACCGGACGTTTAGGCATTATAAATCATTAAAATAGGCAGGAAAATGGCATTATAAATACTAAAACAGGCAATAAAAGGCAATTAGAAAAATCCATTTATTTAATAAATTACACTATTCAATAACTCAATCGTCATATTTTAAAGAACTTCAAAGTTTTAAACAAAATGCTAGTGTTGTAATTGACACAAAAATGAAGTATACTTTTTAAAAAGGCCTGTATATTGCAATGCCTTATTCCTTGCAAATGGCAACCAGATGCTTTTTTAAGTTCTCTGGGGTCATGTTGAGTCTCCTGTTAGATAACACATTTTTCATGTGAGAAAATGACCGCTCAACATCGACAGAGTTATTGGAGAAAATCTAAAACATAGCATCCATTTCAACTGCAACAGAATTATCACCTTGTAGACTTTTTGAAATGTTTCTAATTTATCCAGATCACAATTTTTTAATAACACTTTTTTACACTTTTCGCTAACTAATTGTAGCGGAAAACGGTTGTTGGACGACATTTGTAGCGGGAAATCATTGATCAGTAGCATCTGGAAAGCGTCGTTCCTCTAGTTGATGCTATCTGCTGCAGTGTCCTCGTCCTCGGCTATGGATGCTCGTCGGCTACTGTGTTTTCCATTCCTAATCTTTCCCTATATAGCTAATTCTGGGTTCTCAGGGTTATCGTGGGTGAGGCCAATTAAAATATACTGCATTTCTGTTAATAAATGTGGTTTATTATCAATTTAAATATTTATGGGCGGCTAGCTTTGTCCCATTATACCAATTCCCACCATTTTAATAAATCAGGAGCCTAAACTAACTTCACGCATCTTCCCACCCTTATGCACACACATGCATTTGTTCTTCAAGAACGTGGCACTTTGCGTCGACGAAATTCTAGAAGAGTAAAAATCTGTGGCTTTCTTTCCCTTTATATACCTACCTGAGCCTAGTGACGATTACCTCTGCGCTTCAAAATGTAACGACGTTTCTAATTGGTCCTCGGACCGCGTTACCTTAACATGTATGAGAATATTCTACTCCAAAGTTTTGCGCTTACGAGTCACCACGACGCGTTGGGAAGCGGGTTCAATATCTCCGTCTCTTTCTTTTCTCTATCTGTCTCTTTCTATTTCTCCTTACCGCTACCGGCTCCCTGTTCATTAGCTTGGTGAAAGGTGGACTCTACTTAGAATTATCTTTTACCTGGAATTTTGCTAGCTCGCCGTTTCTTACGATCTGCTTTGTACAATTCTTGGTTGTTGAATATTTTAACATGTTTCTTGGTGAATTATATTATTACTATGTAAAATTCTTATATATATATATATATATTGTATGTCCCCTTTCATAATGAACCCCGTTTCCCTGGTACACTGTCCAGTCCTTGCACTGCATCATCCACAATTGTCACTGACTTCGTTAAAGGTTGTCCTCTTTCTTGAAGCTGGCAGATCACTTGTGGCAGGAACCCAAACTCGGCCGCAATGAAAGTTAAGCCATTTTTCACTACCGAAGAGTTAAGACGTTTCTTGGCTGCTACAATTGAAGATGCTTCATCCTCCAGAGCGTTCACCACCTCAGTTATACTCTGGAAATTTGAGGCGTAGTAAAGTGCTGCGAGATCCGTGTCCCCATCTCGTTATGATAGGTTGGGGGGGCAGAGGTACATCTGGTGCAATGGATTTAAATGTCAGGATTCTTGATGGGGCTTTCACAAAGATCTTCTTAATACTAGAAATCAATTTGTCAACATCCAGAAACAAGCATCGTACCTCTTCTGACACCCTGTGAAAGCCATGTGCTACGCAGGCCACGTGAAGCATGTTTGGAAATAGCACTTTTAACGGTATTCCAGCCTTTTTCATATATAGTGCAGCATCATTGATGAATTGTAAGGAGTTGTCGTATTGAATATCTTCAGGCCAGAGCAACTTTAATGAACTGGTGAATAGTTGAATTGTTAGCTTTCTCAAGACACTCTGCTGTAAGCAAGAATGGTTTCATTGATTCATCTTCTGTAATATCTAATGGTCCAATAACAACATTGGCAATGAAATGACCCATGGTATCAGTTGGCTCGTCGATAGAAATCCAGATCTTCTTATTTTTCATTTTATCTTTAATGATTTCAATTGTGTCATCGTAACATTCGTTAAGTAACGTTTTCGCAAACTAGACTCGCTATGTACAGTTTGGTTAGTATTCTTATCCAAAAATTGTGGTAATGTAGGATTTTGTAATTTCCACAAAGGGATTCCGGCGCTGAGGAAAGCTTTGCATAAGTCGAATGCAAACTGGGATTTTCGACTCGTTGCAATTACTGTTGGAAGCAAAGAAATCTTCTTCACAGTATCCTTGGAAAGTGCATTTTTGTGTTTGATTGTGCCGATATGCTGTGCTATAAAATACTTCTTTTTGTAGTTCACTGACTGCTCGCATATTTCGCATGTGAGTACTTTACCGTCGGTACAAAATACGTCGTATCCAAAAGTATTAACGTAACTTTGTAATTTACTGCGTAAAGAAACACTTAATTTCGGCATCTTTCTGTTAGCTACAACAACGTCTCAATGAAAGCTGAAAGAAAAACAAAGTTATTATTGTTATTATTATTACCTTTTAAAATAAACACAAGCGGTAATTCAAACGTTTTCTGTTATCTATACATTTATTTGCGCGGCAGCACTCATTGTTGCAAAGAAAATAACGAACTGAATGAAGGACGCCTAAGTTGTCTGCAACTTATAGACAATAATATACATTCGGCGAACTAACTTTCATTGCCACGGACTAACGGTTATTGAAATAAAATGTACCTGAAAGAAATTTTTAATAATTAATAAATAATAGATAAATAATGAAATAAAGGCAACAAAAAGCATTTATTTCCTAAAATAGGCCTTTATATTTAAAAAGGCAGCATAAAACTGTGGCATTTCAATCACAAAGGTATAATTCGTACAGATTCACTTTCAAATATTTTGCCTAAGTTCCGGTCCACCTAATTATACATAGCAAACTTTAAGGTCGGAATTTTTATTATTTAATATATTTGTTATGGGAGGCATTTCTGGACCCACAGGCGGAGTGGAAACTCCATATATTGTTTCTCTTCGAAACCTTTATAACCCAATGACAATTGTGGAGACTAACTCGTCCTAAAATGAAGTTGAGAATTTGACGCTTTTATTCCAATTACAAAAGAGCACTTTCAAGAGATAAGAATAACTTATATTGAAAATAAGCTTATGTCGCCCATAAAGATAAACTGTACCACTGAGTCTATTTGAACCCGTTTCCGCACTCAATCACTCAATCAATCCTTGTGTGCATGTAAAATTGGACAGGAGATTAATGGTATACTTTATTCAGTGGGTACATACTTTTTCGGATTTTCGAAAGATCCGCGTAAATCCGCATGCAAAACTTGGGCATGATCCTCCTCTTCAAAAGGAACGTACTTTTATCTGAATCCCCGCTATATATAGTGAATACAAGAGTGAACTCAAATCAGTTCCGGTCGTATTGACAATGCAGCTGAGCTTACAAAGGAACATTGTGACTAAACAGTATTTTAAAATTTCAATAAGTTTTCTGTCATCTTACATCCATTGTATTATAATCGCAATTAAAGCCAACCTACTTTTGAACAGTTCAGCAGGCACGAAACTTGTGTTTAACTGCTAAAGTAAGAAAGAAAAATTAGCTTTCACAGTCATCCTGTTTTGGATGACTTTCTGAAGCGAAAGCAAATAACTTCAAATGATTCTGTAATACTAGTTTGAAATAACTATCCTTTAGTGTATCTCAACCACTGCATCTCCATCCTTGCTGATGTCTCTTTACTATGGATATTTTCTTCATGCGTTTCATGAGCATAAATGAAGCTTCTGCTCCTGAAAATGTTACTTCCCTCTTTAGATCCGGCTTCAATTAATTTAAAATGTGCATTTAGATAAATAACTTAAAGGCGTCTTAAAATAAAGCATTACTCTTTAATAACTCTCTTCATTTAAACATTTCATGTGTAGAGTAGGTACTAGTAATAGGTTTTGCTCAGTTGTTTGTCTATGGGTCTATGACATTCTGCTTTCTGCTGAACACTTTTCACAAGATTCTGTACTCATATTTCTTTTCACGTGTACGCTATTGCAGTGCTGATCACTCCGTTTAACAGTTTCAAGGCATCGCTATAATTCCAAGTGAACATTCTAAATCTCTGATATTACCTAAATTGTAAACAATAGATACTGTATCTTAAGCTTATAAAAAGTATGACTCATGTAAAATGCATGCTTAAAAATCTATTAGTTTTAAAAATATTTTAAATTTGTGTTTAACGAAACAGGTTTTGACAAAAGTTCCCAACCACTGGAATATATTTTACAGTGCGAGTTTTAAGTAATTCCAAATTGGAATGTGGTGTAAAATATAATATTAATTAAAATGGAACATCAGCAATTTTATAGGTTTCCGGTTTACTGGTGGGATACAAGCTCTCTTATTTTAGCTGCAACATCCTATGTTTACACAATTGAACAGTATCCCTCAAGTAGACCTTCAAAACTACAGTGTCGGTCTATGAACCATCCAGATCGTCTGTCTGTTCCACTTAAAATAAAGAATGGAGTCACAGAAGTTCTATTACATAGTTGATGTTTTTTTTATCATAAGTATTTAGATATTTCTACACATTTATTTCTTAATCGATAATTGATTCAAAGCTATTACTTTAAGCCAGACAACATAATATATTTGAAGGTTCTTTAAAATTATTCCTTTGGTTTAAATGGTAGAGTGTTCCGTTTAAAACAAAGAAAGTTGTTGTTCGTGCCGTTACAACAAAAAGAAAAGTTATACAAAATATGCCATGTCATTTTTGAATCCTATTTTTCAGTTATGTCCTATATTAGCTTCCAAGAACATCATTCATGCTGTAAAGGATATTTTGCTGTTGCAGCGTTCTTAAGTATGTTGCAAAAATGCTCTTGCAGTAAACGTACGGCATTTAAGACACTATGTTGTTATTTATTAGGTTGAAGAAGGGTTAATCTACCGGTTTAGCAACAAAAACTTTAAATTAGATATAACTCTTAAGTTTTTCTCAAAGAAAAACCTGTTGCTAAAAGTGAATAGCTTGAAATTATTTCATTGCTGATTGCTCATTCCTGTATACGAGAAACACAACAGAAATATAATAAGCGTATTTTGTATATCAAAAGTTCTGAAATAATTGAATAACGGTTACGTTTATTGAAAATTTGTATAGTTATATAAACACGCAATTCTCACTCTCTCAAGGGAGCAGTTAAATTTCTAAGTGAAACTTTAAAAATACAATATTCAAAGCTCCATTATATCCAACCTTGTTTTCTAAATTCTGCCTGTGCAATTTCTAACATTGCACAGTTGTTTAATTCCAATTATTAACAAATATCACTTAGTGTGTAGAAGGAAACAATTACAACTATAATAAGGATTCTAGCTTGCAATAAATGTAGGTATAACTGTAATTCTACTCATTTTGCAAATATTTCTTATCCGGCTTATTTTTAGTTTCACCGCAATTCTCCAATCTTTAAAAACTTAAACTGTTTTAAAATCTCAACATTTCATGCCATTCGTAAATATGGCATATACAAAACATGTGCAATTCCTTTACTCCGGTTAAGCGTTCCGAAGGAAGATTTACGTAGAAGTAGAACACTCATTCATGAAATCATCTATGGTAGTAAGAATTTCAAGGAAGGCGGAAGTTAACGGTTAGCCGAGTACTTGGAATATGAATATCAATCACAAGAGCTAACTTTGTGGGAAGGGGGATGAGAAGGCAAGGACAATGTATAGTATTGTTAAACATTGTCCCCCCTCCCTATTATCTTGGGAATGTCGGCGACTCTGCGAGCAGTCGCTCTTTTGTTAGGCTAATACCTGCGATGTATACTTTTATACCTTATCCAGTCCTGTCACCTAACAATGATTTCACGTACACTGACGTGCATAAAAAGTGCCCCATTCCCCTACATCGACATAGTGTTCTTCCGTCCATAAGACTTCTACCTTCAGGTATAATAACCAACCTTTAACTCCGCCCAGCGGTATTAGTTCCCTGAACGACTGGCCTGAAAACAATTCTGTGATACATTCGCATTACTTTCTCTAGCCTCTACCTCAATTATTGGGTATACAAACTATTCTTACTTAAGCTTATTTTTCTATCTACTACATTTAATCCAAATAAACCTTTGCAAAAATAGCTACATTACACATTTCGTTATAGATACAAAGTGAAGAGCGATAGTCGAATGTTTAAGAATTGGACGCTACATGCTGACCTTAAAATTCTATACTGTTTCCATGCAATCGCGAGAAACAACTGAAAAAGGACGGGACCTTAAAAGAATGACAATTATTGAACAATTCGAACCTGGCTGGCCCGTAGCTCAGTCGGTAGAGTGCTAGGGGTCCCGTGTTCGAACCCCGAATGTGGGGTGGGAATTTTTCTCTAGCCAAGATTATTCCCTATCCTCCCCAAATTCTGGAAGTATGAACGAGAGTGTGAATGTGTGTTTGTGATCTAATGATTAAAACCCAAGACGCCTAAGACAAAAGAATACGAGTTAAAACCATTGCCAATAAGCAAAAAGCTCCAAAGGAAAGGCCGCGGATAACACCAATGTAGTTAAGGATGGGGTATAAATGGAGCTAAAAAAAAAATCGAACATTTAATAACAGATGTCTCAGAAACGGCTTATGCCACGAAAAGCTTATATTAAGTAAATTGTGTGTTTTAAAGAGATCTACATTGTGTGGTACAGTGGGCTCCAAATGTTTTCCGAGGGTTGAGGGGAAACGGGAGAAGAAATTTCTTATCGAGTAGTTGTGCCTCTCCTGGGGGCGGTGTTATTGCAAGTGTTCATTTACGTTTGTACGTAGTCGTCTAAGGTGAGGCGAGCGGAGTAGCTTCTGTTGAGGAAATAAGAAACTGAATATTTTGTGCTATAATTAATTATTCTGTCCAAACGAAAGAAAATTGCACATTCTTTCCACACGCGTTTATACGAATTAATAATGTAAATTTTGTGTTAGTGCTAATACAGTTTTAAAAACATTTTAAACAGATCTTCTTAAAAAAGATAATATAATGCATTGTTCGTTCATAATAATAGTAATAATAATAATAATAATAATAATAATAATAATAATAATAATAATAAACATGTGGTAAGTAAACACTTTGGGCAATTTCACGGAAAATCGGATAGCAGAAAACATTTACTTGTTTTGGATATAAAGTTTGTCTGCTGACAAATTATAATTATTATTATTATTATTATCATAAACATGTGATAATTATAACACTGCGTGCCATTTTGCATAAAATTGGGCAGTAGAACACGTTTACTTCTTATTTTGGATACATAGGATATACTTGGCAAGGATCTGCGTTTATCGTTTTATTACTTTATTTTATTTAGTTATTGTTTTTTTTAATTTGAGTTAATTTTTAAGTAGTTCGTGTTTTTTATAAATACTTTGCATTATTTTAAAGGGGACTGGATGTATTTAAAGATGTGTTATTGAGTTTTACAATATTTTCCAAAAAGCCCTTTTAATCGAGCCCGATCACAAGCCCTTTTAACCAAAATTGTAATTCCGTATTATCTATATTCTAGGTTTTATAAAACCTTAAAATGTTCCGGAAAAAGTCTATTTCGGTATACTTAACTCAGTAAAATGTAAAATGGAATCGCGAGCGGTCTAAATCTTTATATTGTTAAGATGATCGTGTTTTTTCATATTTTGTGTTCATTACTGCTTATTTTTGGTGTTTCTGTTATATCCGTTTGTTTCTTCCAATGCATATCGAATACCTACTCCTTTTACTTGCGTTACGCTAATTTTAACTTTCGTCTGAAGCTCGGTTTTCTGATGTTGCTGACAACAGCCATACGTAGTATTTCCTTGGTCTCTAAATTAAATAATAAATTGATCGGAGAATCATCAATGGTGACTGTATAACAAAAATATGCTGTAGATGTTCATTTACAGTGTTAATTCTACTTTCATAATAATTCAGTTCTATATATTTCGTTCAAACACCCATTTATTTAATTTTAGCTTATTGCTGAAAAAAGGAGTAAAGATTCGATAGTCTGCAAAAACCTCTGTGTTATTGCTTCAAAGGCTATTAGCATTATTAAAAGAATTCAGATCTCATTTCTAAATATTTTAATTTATTTGATACAGAATGATCCCCATACATACAAAAGAAAGAAAGGTAGAAAGGTAATTAGAGGCAAATAGTGGGGTAAGATAAAGTAGCTGGAGAAAAGTTTCTTAATTTCAAGTTTAATAACTGGTTCATTCACATCCAAAAGAGCATTCAGCCTTCTTGGAATTGAAACAATACTCGCATATGTGTGGTCGACTCCGTACGCTCTCCCACACTTCCTGGACATGTTCCTCCAAGGTTTTGGGAGTTCTTTCTGCTCTGCAATCCCATTCATTGACCACAATAGCCCAAATTTGTTCTATTGGATTAAGATCTGGGGATTTAGAAGGCCATGGGAGAGAAGAAACTTCCGGATGCTCTTCCATCTAATCCTTGGTTACTCCGGAAGTGTGAACGTCGCAGTTATGGTGGACATAGTTAATAATCTCCATGTCTTCTGCAGGATGTACAGCACAGTTGGTAACATGGTATCCTCTAAGATCTCCACATATTCATCAGAATTAAATTTTGGAGACTCCCGGACTATCGCACCCACGCCGGCAGCAGACATACAGCCCCAGAAAGCAACGCTAATCCTACTGCTTCTTGCTGTTGCCACTACGTGCTCTGGGGTATAGCGAGTGTTGTCAGGTATCATCCTTCCCTCTTCGTCCAATGAGAACACTTTTTCGTCAGTCCATATCACAGTCTCCCAGACTTCCTTTGGCATCGGCAGAAACTGAAGAGCAAATCACACATGAGCAGCTTGATGTCCTTCTGTGAGCTGGCTTCCTGTGATGGATACCGGCAGCGCGAAGACGTCTTCTCACCGTTGAAAGTGACAGCGGGAGACCCAAGCGACTTACTATCGATGTGGTAGGACGGAAAATATCATTTCTTGAATTCTGCACCATAGGTGCCTTCAATTCCGGGATGGTGACTCTTGGTCTTCCGGATTTCTTTCGTGTTTTTAACCCGTCTTCTCCTTCTTGGAACCCCGGGTCCAGTAAAGAACACAGTTATTTCCCCTTCCAACTGAGTTTGCTATTTGTGTGGTAGATAGATCACCTTCCCACATACCAACAATGCGGCCTCGTGTGACTTCTGATGTTAGTGGCATTTTTCTCTAACAATTCCTCTTTACGCACTCCAATTAGACATAGTGCGATGCGTTTGCTATGCTTTAAAACAGGTTGCAAACCTCGCGTCTTCATATACCAAAGGACTCTTTGGAAACAATAAGAAAGACTTTTCGAAACAATTAGGTAAATATACGGGGAAGGTAAGAGAGAAATGGTGGAGGAAAATTATTAAAGAAAAAGATGAATGTAATAACAGAAGTGGAATATAGGTAAATTATAGATGAGGAGAATAATTTAAATTGTTAGTTTTGGAAAATGTATATAGTAAAATGAAGGGTACATATACACAAACAACCAGGGTATTAAGTGTATATGATGCTATCTCAAGCAACTTTAGCATAATTAATGTATTAGCATTCAGATAGTAGGAAAGGAAAATTAAATTATAAAATAAATGTATTATAAAATAATTATATATATATGAATTTAAAAAGGTGGATGATTTTAATAAATAAAAGGTAAATGAAGGAAATATAGTATTGGAGATTAGTAAGTAGCCGCTGGATACCAGTGGAAGGTTTTAGTCTAGTAGTAAGTTTTGCTAGTTATGCAGCTGGATACCAGTTGTTTTTATGCTGAGTATTAGTAGTAGCAAGTAAAAATTGAATGAATTATGTATGTATGTATCAAAATATATGGAGAAATAAATAAATCTATCTATATACCAAAGGAACATTTGGCTTTTGGCCTTGAGGAGGACACTACTGCTGGAATGTTCGACGATCACAAGACCTTTTAACCAAAATTCTAGTTCCGTATTATCTATATTCTAAGTTTTTAAAGCCTTAAAATGCTCAGGAAAAAATCTATTTCGGTATACTTAACCCAGTAAAATGTAAAACGGAATCGCGAACATCCAAAATCTTTATACTGCTAAGATGATCGTGTTTTGTCATATTTTGTGTTCATTGCTGCTTATTTTTGGTGTTTCTGTTATATCTATTTGTTTCTTCCAATAATGTTGTCCTTTTCTTAGTTCTGGGTCAGATTATTGCAGCACACTCCTGATTTTAATGAAATTTACTGCCTTCCAGAAATTGTATAATTTACATGAACTAGTTTACTGAGAACTGTAACAACGGCATAATATGTCATAAGTTACCTTAGGTTTTAGAGTAAGCTCAATATTAAACGCAACGTAGTTTTCCTGGTGTGTGTTTGTTAGAGGAGATTCGGGTAGGGAGATATATTTGTCACAAACAGTTTTTGGTAGAGGAAGAAATTCAAAACTTTCATGCCGAGCTTTCATATCAAATACACGATTTGTTCGCTGAGTAAAACAGTTTAGAAGATTGCCAGCGCGTTTGCTTGTGAGCCTATGCACGAATAGCGTAAGTAAATAAAAAAGATTTAATAGGATACACACAAAATGTCATAGTCAAGTAGCCTAGCCAGACACTATGCCCGTACCCAGAAAAAAATTTCGGGGAGGGTTTTCCACAAGTAGATCTAAACTTAACAGTACCCCACACAGTTACCATGTACCTCCCCCGTAGTATATAGACGTTACATGCATAAGATAATTGCTTGGAGACATTATATAGACAGGAAAAACTCACCAGAATGAGGATATTCCACCTTACAGCACAAAACATGGAGACTGCTTCGAAAACCGGAATGTATGGTCACCTTAGCTATGTAAGGCGACGATATTAAGTTTCCCTTTTACTTGTAAATGTGCTACTAGCAATAGACCTACTGTTATCTAACGACATTTTCCCATATTGATTTGCTATGAATTTAAATAAATAAAACTGTCAGAAGTTTCGGGTGGGTTTGAACCCTAGAAACCCCCCCTCTAAATACGGCCCTGCCAGACACCGTTCAAGGATGCCATGCGGAGATGGATATAAAATCCACTAAGCACAAACTCTGCTTTCACACGAAAGCTTTTTTGTTATTTGCTTATTTTTTCGCAAATGACTCTAATGGTTTTGATTAGAAAGACAGAGAGAATTCAGTTTAGGGTCAATCTTGTTTACATTGTCATAAACAAAATTTGTCTCGCCAATATTTTATGACCATCCTATCAAGTCCTTTTAATTCTCACCGAGTTATACACATAATTATTAGAAAACGCCCAGATGCTTGGTGGAATATATATATACCTAAAGGTCATGCTTTCGAATCTCGTTCAAAGTGAGTTGCCGAATAAAATTTCTTCCGAGGTTTTACTCTCTACCGTTATAAATATTTCTGGTAATTCTCAGTTCAATCGGCCTGATTTACGAATTAAACGAGACTTAAATTCCTTTATGCATATATGTAAATGGAAAAGAAATGACGAGAACTTGCAGATATGTGGAATTTGTTAAAATATATTCTTTGTATTAAATAACATCTTCCCTAGCGTTTGCAGTTCCCGAAGTAGTCCTTAATTTTAAGTTTGTACATTTGCTCATGAACTTGAAAGTATGAAATTTATTCACCCGAGTTCATGGTAAAAAAAATCTTGCATGTAATCAAAGTAGGAATAACGTTACCAAACCATATCCCTTAATTTGAAATCCTGTGTGTGTGTGTGTGTGTGTGTGTGTGTGTGTGCGTGTGTGTGTGTGTGTGTGTGCGTGTGCGCGCGTGCATGATCGTTGCATAAAATATTGTAAGACGTCCTTTATAATATATGTAGTGCCTCTACTCACAATAGTGCCACTACTCCCGAAAATGTTGTTGCAGCCCCAATTATCTCACACTCCTGTCTTCAGTGATCCGGACCCAATTAATTCGGTGTTTTACAACGAAGTGCAATGGAAGCCTGTCGACATGATAGTTTCTTTTGTTGAAATAGCAAAACGTTAGGATTCTAGCCATCAACCTCGTGGGGCAGGTAAACCACTTCAGACGGCTCCTGACCTGGACTAACTACTCGATGACACTTGCCCTTTTCCCCTCTCCGGCGAGTTCCATGTGGGACGGAAAACATTTGGAAGCGTCTGTACGTTTTCATCTATTGCTTAAGGCTTACAAGTTATAAATTACACAAAATTCCTTCCGAATGAAGAGGACTGCCTAGACTATTTCCAGAAAATTCAAGATATACATTTTATTTGTATGTAAATATTTTTCATATAATATGGTATGTTAATCAAAATCGTTATGGTCATTTTTTAGAAAATCATAATTTTTGAAAAATGTTCGATGTAAAGGGGTTGGAGGTGGGGGATTTTCTTGAAAATCTTCGAGTCGCATCCTTGAAAAATACTAAACTCAAATACCATGTTTGGTATTTATCCGGCTTTTCGTTTTTGAGTTATGCTGTTCACAGACAAGCATATGGAAATGTTTCCAAAAATGCTTATTTGGATTCAGTGCATCTCAAAACATGTATTTCCATTGAAATCTCGGTATCGAATTTTTGGGTGAATGCAATACTTTCCCTACTTACTATACGTAGTAGAGAAAGTAACAATACAGGATCATAAAAAATAACCAATGAACGATGTTTATAATCTTTGTGGAATGGGTGTGGTTCAGATGCCGTCTCTATGAAAGAGTTTGGCTACGATTGATACATAAAGAAATGCTAAACCAATTATAATATAATTCGGCCTTCTAGAGGAAAGGTGAAAAATTATTTGCATAAACTGGGCCACAGCTACGATATTTATATGAGAGTCGTCCTCCATGGTCTAGGGGTACCATGCTGGCCTCTAGTTCCTGAGGTCGCGGGTTTAAACCCGGCGGAGGGCGATGGATTTTTTCGGGCGTAAAAATCCTTAGCATGGCTTCCTTTGGAAGGGAAGTAAAGCCGACGTGTTGTAGATTTACGGCACGTCAAAGAACCTCGAGCCTGATAAAGAGGCCATGGAGTAAAATTTGCGATCTTTCACGCCCAATATAGAATTGAACGCTTAAGGACCATAGCAATTAAAGAGCATCCATAAGTAAAACTCAGTTTAATTTAACATTTATATGGGAGCTTTCATCAGCGACATTATTTCTACGCTGTTATATTACATTTTATTTTGGTACCAAAACTCACTGAAGCATTGCCTTAACGGTACTCTGCCAGTGAGAGCATGGACCACTAGTTTGTAGTATACTCTTATGGGTGAGGTTAGGTGAGTGGCTACGTGTTTGTTGATCGAGCTTAGTCGGTACTTGGACAAGTGACTCTCCACCTGTGGTATAAGCTATGCGAGGCATAACTTAACCCACCGTGGTTTGGATTCCACGTTAAGCTGTAGTTCTCTATGTGCATTTCGATGCATTTCCTAATTAATAATAATATGGTAGCTCGTCCTAAATTTTGGGGAAGGTAAAGTGCGCTGCAATCCATACTCAAGGAATAGAGGTGGTCAAGCTGGCAGGGGGTGAGGCTAAATTTGTCAGTACGTCGTGTTCCATTATGGGACACATTTTATGCACATCAGTAGACAACACAAACCTCTTGTTTTTTTCCATCCGCACCGCTTTATTTTCTGTATCTATATATACATCGCGTCAATTTGGTAAAACCGTAGGAATGAATATTTATCTGTAGGCAATGAAACCTTTTTATACATGGGTGCCTGAAACATCGTCGTTGTTTACGACAAAATTTTTCTGTGTAAATCATTAGTCATGAGTGCATGAGAAACAAGCAGGAACATGTCTTTTAATGTCTCAGAAAGAAATCCCACAAAAACCTTAGCAGGATTTAAACATAAATAAGTGATTTCAGAAACTTATAATTATATTGCAAGCAATTTAAAAGGAATTACACAGTATTTCAGTGAGTTCTAAATGTTTCTTTTAGTAAGCTTCGTTTATTATTAATTGATGTTTTCCTAGTAACACAAAACTCTATAAGGATGGAAAAGATTTCGGCATGTTTGTGATGAATTCAAGATGTACCTACATTTTATTCGTCATGCTGATATCTCAAACCTACAGCATTTTAATCAAAGACGATAGACTAATTAAAAATAATTAAATAACACCATCTTCCACGTAAACGGTTTTTTTTTCTGGATGTGTAAATTCCCTGAAAATCTTCGCCTTAAATCGTTAAAGAAATGTCCGACCTGCATGGGATTTGTGGTATTTATCTCACTTTTAGCCCTTGAGATATAACTGTTCGAACAGATACATATTTAAGCAAAACTGGGCACGCGCGAGCGTCTTCCTCCCTCTCCCTCTTCCTCTCTCTGCTCACTCACACACAATACAGTTGAGGACAAACCTTATGGCCTAATCGGGTCCCACTACTTGTTGCGCGTGATATTTGCTAGCAGCGCACGCTCAGCTTTACTTCCGGAGAGAAAATGCCATTAAGGTTTGTCCTCCACTATATAAGGTTCAATGATAACCCAGATAAATGGTTGAGAACGTAATTGGTGACACCTTTTCCGCTCGTGTTTATCTTACAACACGGTTGATGAGAGATGTACAGACATATTATTACGGTTTAGCTTGCCTGGAGAGAAAATTACACTCCTGGTCGGGTTAAGCAGAGTACAAAATGAGTAAATCAAGAAAGTTGGTGCGACCGCCTTAAAGGGGGAAGACCGTGTCTGCCTCCTAACCCCGAGAACGGGAGCTCGAATCTCGGTTGGGATGAGTTGCCTGAATAAGGCTTTTTTCTTTATCCTTTAGAGAGAAATGTCAATGAACTCCTAGATTAATGGACCCCTAGCTTTATGGAATAATAATTGCACGCGCCGTCTTTACACTAGTAGGTTGTTAAAAGGGAAGTTAAGACATTTCAAGAAAAGAAAAAAAGAGAAATTAAATATGTTACTCATGGTTCACGCATTTTTTTAGGAGTATAGGCAGGTGGTGTTGCTCACAGCACAAAAAGGTGTGTGAAGGATTCATGTGTGGGTAAAGGACAAATCAAGGATCTGGTTGAATTTTGTGAACATAATAGTTTGGTAAATGTGAATGGAAGTTGTGGTGAAGATACATTTATGGGTTCGATAGGTCAGAGTAAGTATGTGTTATGGAGTAATGACATTATAGTACTCATTTCTAATTATGAACGAGCAACAGTGCACATCTTCTCTTGTGAATAGCAATGGGAATAAAAGTGGAGACTGTGAAAAAGAAATCCAATGCGATACATTCACATGACTTTCTCTACTCTATTGTTTGTTAGTGAGTACACCACTATTCTTACTAAAGTTTATTTTTCTCTTTACTATATTTTAATCCAAATAAAGCTTTGCACAGTTAGCTACATTACACATTTTTATAGATTACAAAGAGAACAGCGTTAGTCAAATGTTTAAGAACTAGACGCTATATATCTACTGGCCTTAAAAATGTTTCATACTGTTTCCATGCAATCGCGAGAAACAACTTAATGTTGACAGGACTTAAAGAGAATGATCAAGTAATGAACAATTCCAACCAATATTAACGGATATCTTAGAAGTGGCTTACCCCAGAAAAAACTTATTTTAAATAAATTGTGTATTTTAAAGAGAACTACATTTTTTGTGCAGTACTTTTCGTCTTTCGCTTAACGTTTACCATTTATACAAGGTTATACAAAATCCTTCCAAGTGAAAGGACTTACAGGCTATTCCAAGAAAATTCAAGATATATATTTTATTTGTCATGTAAATATCTGTAATGTGTGGCATTTTAATAAAAATCGTTAGAGCCTTTTTTAGAAAATCAGAAATTTCTAAAAATGTGCAATGTAAGGGTTAATTTGGGATGTGGACTTTCTTGAAAATCTTCATGTCACATCTTTGGAAGATATTGAATCTAATGCAAGTTTGGTGTTTTTTTTTCGTTTTTTAAATTAGGAAGCTGTTCAAAGACACATAGACACACATACGGACATTTTCTAAAAATGCTTTTTTCAGATTCAGGAGCCCTCAAAACGTGCATTTCCAGTGAAATCTCCATATAGAATTTTTAGATGGAATGCAATTCTTCCTCTACCTGCTATGTAGGTGGTAGAGAAAGTAATAAAAGCGAACTGACAAGTGGAAGAGAAATGCTCATAGTTGGATTTAAATGGAATAATGAACATAGCGAAGGTTTTTGTAGCATATTGGATTCCAGGAAGGGTGAGTTTTGCATACGCGGAATAAATTTAAGGACTGGACTTGGTAAAGCTGAGTAGGCATTGTTAAAACGCTCTGGACTTAATATAAAGAAGAAAAGGAGCATGTATTAATATGCATATTAAGTAAAATTGTAACCAAAGAAGAGGAGACGACTGTAAAATGGCCAGGGCAAAAAACAGTCACTCCTAATTTGATTTTAATTATCTGAACACCGAATGAAAATTTACTTTGCTTTAATTTACTGTAGAGATAAACGAGAAGAGGGTTTTAGCGTTTATGTTAATTAATGTACCCACTTCAGGACAAGACACCAATCTTTGTCCCCAGAAGTTCACTTTGATTCTTACAAATTTAAGGTGCAACAGTAGAACCGTGAATGAGAAGATGTACTAACACAAACGAGGGGTCTATTATTATATAGTAGTGGGGCTCGAGTTGTTCCAGAAATATCTATATTTGAGGTAAAAACACGTTTATCAGATTTGTTAATTTGGAAAAAAAAATACCATATTAAGTTACAATTCTTTCAATTAAATAGTTGATCCACATTTGTGCTAAACTATAAAATACAAGAAAGTGAAATACCCATCACATTTCCTTATTATTTTTGCATTGTAAATTGTATTATTTGTTGTGAATTACATAAACGGAAGGCTAAACAAAACATAATAATCGAGCGGGATGGCTCAGGTGGTGAAGTCTATGGCCCGCATTCAGGAGATCCCGGGTTCAAATCCCGTCGGTCGACAAATTTGACTGGTTTCTTCGGGTTCCCTCAGTCGCCATGATAAATACCAGATTAGATATTAAATACCACGGCTCATAGTTCCACGTACGTCTAAAACAATTGTATCAAACATGAAAAACAGATGGTAATAGCGAATACTCTGCCATCTATCCACAGATAATGAAAGCAGATAGACTGTACAGCACCCTAATCCCATCTGTCCGGCACATGTAAGAAGCAGCGATATAATTGCTGTACACATACCTATGTGGACACGTCTCAAATTTGCAGGAGCGACAGACAGTTGATGTGCATATGCCTCTGTGGACATGTGACGAAGATTGTGTGGCATAGGGATGAGACCTCACACCGATCCACAAGATATCTCTTAACAGATCCGTCGCGATAAGACTACGTAGTTAAAGCGATGTAAAGGAAGTAGAAAAAAAAAACATAATAAGCCACGAATACAAACAGATGAACTGTACAATTTCTGCAGGCAGTCTATATAATTTCTCCATTGCCTAATGATCACAGAAAGAACGGTACTCTGTCCGGATGTATGTCCTGATGGACTGTGAATCCTGCAGTTTCAGTACAGGTAAACTTCTCCTCTCTGGAGATAGTAATGGTAGCTTAGCCGTCCTCTGGCAATAACGGATGATTCGTTACAGATCCCCTGATTTGTTTTAGGGTTAATCGATCTGTGAATTTTAAAAAATCCACAATTTCAGGTCGATTCTTTTGAAATTTTAATACTAATCAGGGTTTGGTCTATAATATTGAACCCAAATTTCATATACATTTTGAAATTTGTTCCAGAGATGTTAATTCCTATATGAGTTTTACTGTTTTAAAAATTGCTCCCACGATGCAATTATTTACTGTAAATTACGTTTTAATACTTTATTAGTAAATTGTAGAGATGAATTTTTAATTACCATCAGTATGGGAAAAAATAAGCGTTAAATATGAGACTTTAATTTTTAAAATTTACACAAGTGAGTATTATTGTTTAATACGGCACAACTAAGCGTGTAAATGAATCAGTCATAGATTTTCTAGCCTGTTGCTGGCAACGGGATATATAAAATTCCATTGATTTATATAAGAAAGTACATGAAATGGAATAATTTGAAACTGAGAATGTGCCGACAAATGAAAACTCGGGAGAAGAGTTTAAAAGTTATAACGCTAAAATAGTACTGTTGCCGACTTTAGTTTGTTCAAAAAATATTTAATGCATACACAGGCCACCCTTCACGTTTTTCTGCTCCTCTGCAACTAATTTAGATTTGAAGCTTCCTGAGACCTCTCGTGAATGGTTATTATATCACTTTTATACAGACAAACCTTATCGTTCATTATAGGAATCTAGGCCTATAGGCAGACATTTAATCACTATATTATGTGCTTTAAAAGGTCGCACCGCTATAAAAGCTACACAGGACTAAAGTAGAAGCTTTGTAGTATTTAACAATACTAAAATCATATTTAAAGTTTTTGGAAAACTTAGGCCTTTTTTTCACAGGTGGGTTTCTTTAATCTTCTTCCAGACATATTTTTGAAGAAATCAGCCCTCTTCTATTCTTTCGGCAGCTCTAAGAAGGTATGTTTGAAGAAAAATATTGTAGATCCTTTTGTTACTTTCACTGTAGAAACCTTTCTAATATGAAACGTGTTTGAAATCATCATTAGATATATCTTTATGTATATTTGTGTTCAGGAATTGGTAGCTTTTAAAATCTTCCTTAATTTCAATGACCGTATATAGTTTTGAAATTCCAGCTTTCCTAATTTGCTCATATCCTATGCTGGCCTATAAATATGGCTTCATGTTTTGTATTTATCTCCAATATCCCAAAATCTCTGTCGCTGGGTAGGAAGGAATACCCGGAGAAAATAGTGTTGAATCGCATCATACATATCCATGGAAACAAGGGTAATACAAATTGAGAATGCTGTTCTTCTTGTTCTGCCCAGAGCAGAAATCCGAGAAGAAATCAGCTTCCTTTTATAAAGTGCGCTACCTGGATCTTTGAGTACACAGTGCAATTAAGATGATTCTCTAGATCCTGGTTTTCTGATCACATACCATAGACTCATTGTCTGACTTGTAGTCCCAGACTGTAAACCCAGTTGGGGTCTCTAGTGTGGGCATGCTTCTTGAACGTTATAAGTTATCAGTGTTCATAAAGTGTATCAGCTTTAAATGGCTTCAGTACTGGGTAAACTATACCAGCTTTAGCTTGTTGATTAGCAATAGAGGCCCCCCGCAACCGGGGCAGTGTGGCCCTTTGTACTTCTAGCGTGACCCCTGGGAGGGAGGGTTGAGGGGAGACCCGAAGGGCGACGAGCATGGCCGGGGTCCCTTATAATTCCAGATACAACGCATCCGACGCCCGTCACCCTGCCCAAAAGCCCCGAATCCTCCCGGAGCCCCTAGAGCCCAGAGATGCCGCTCTACAAAGCGTATCCTTCAGCAGTCTAACCGACGTCAGGGAGAAGCTTTTCCAAAGCGCAATTCCACCACCCAGCCGCAACACACCGAACGCCGTCACCTGGTCCTACAACCCTGAAACACATGACAGGAAATGACGAGGACAGGAAATTTGTGGTAGAAGAGGAACCACCTCGCATTCGCCTACAGACTCGGGGAAATCACGAAAAACCCCATAGAGTGGGCCGGTCAAACGGGAACAGAACCCGTAACCTCCCGAATGCGAGCCTGACGTGTTACCGCGGAGCCATCTTGCTTGGTTTTAGCTTGGTGAAGTCTGACTTCCAGAGGGACTTTAAATGCTCTGTTTGATTAGAACAAAACCTTTCGAGTACCTCTTCATTTTGAGAAAATACTCAAATAATGAAAGCTAGCTGGAACATACTCAAGCGCCCATTTTACAAGAATATGTATTAATATTTTGTATGAATGAAACGTAATATACTCTTAGTTTTACAGGTTCATTCTCTTCTCGTGTTGAGCATGGTTAACGCGTATTCACTTCTGAGCATATGCTGATTATAATGTTTACAGAGAATGGCAGAATGTATTATCTATATAATAGCTCATGGAAAAATATACAAACATAGCTATGGGCATTGAAGAAGTTAAATATCTCCTATTGTTTCACAAAAACATAATCCAGAAGTAACATTGAAAGCCAGCTTTATTAAGCCAGCACTTCTCGAGAGGTACCAATGTATGTTTTTGGTTGGTATGATGAGAATGATACCTTTGAAGCTTCCCAGTTTAACACACAGGTATGGAACATTTTAAATTTGATTCTGGGAATTTCAAGAAGACGGAAGAGGTTCCTCCAAGTATGCAAGTTGTCATAAAGTCACAACTAGTTTCCAAACTTTCTTCATCTTCTGATGCATCTGAATACTGCAGCCTGGTAACAGAACATCTCAAAGTTGCTTTTCATTGCCTGGTGCCCAACTGCGCCGTATTTCAGGTGTGCACACATCCCTTCGTGCATTGAAAGAATTGCAGAACTCAACGGGGTAATTCCAATTAAACGAGACCAGTGAGGAACTGGCGCATTAGCGCGAGCGACCTTCCTTCTACTCCTCTTGTTTATCAGCGAAGATGATGAGAGGATCGCCCAGAATACGGACTTCATTGAGAGGCAGTTCCCAGGCTTGTGCTACAGTATACAGAAGAGTAGTGTAAGTGCAATTTAAAAAATAGCTATGGGTTGATAGATGCTGATGGGTCAAATAAAGACATTTTGATTATTTGTCAATCTAGAAAGTGAGTTTATTCCCTCGAAAGTGGAAAACATTCTAAGACCTTCTTTTGTTCTTGTCTGTCGTCAAGACTTTACACTCTAGTGCAAGGATAGGAACTGTCTCTCAATGAGCGCGAGCCGCTCATCATCTTTGCTGATAAGCAAGTGTAGTAGAACAGAGATCGCTCACGCTAGTGCGCCAGCTCCCCACTGACAGTGTTTACTTGGAATTGCCCCGTTGAATTCTGCAACTCTTCTAAGTGATATCTGCACACGTGAAATAGGGTGCTGTTGGGCCACGTGGTATAGACTTATGATACTGCGAATATGGTATTCCTCCACCAAATATATGACTAGTCTGAGCATTCAAAATAATGTAATGTAATCCCGTTCATTTGCATTGTTTTAAATTCACTTATAAAATTTCTTGTTTTTCTTCTACTTCTACTTTACCAATATAAAGTACTCTGATCATCTCTGTTCTCCCCTGTACTGCTTCTGCAAATTCTTTCGTTTGTTATATAAATCTGTCTATTTAAAATATCTTGTTAGACAATCCATTTGTATGTATCTTCCAATATATCAAATCACTGTGCCCACTTGCAAAGAAGCTCGAAATTAGAGGAACTCAGCTTATGGTTTACATAAAAAAGCACGTCCCTATATTTGAATTGTGCAACGCAATTATTATAAAACATGTGTAGATGCTTCCAGTTTGAGTGTTTCTCCAAAACGTACGGAGAAAACTTCAAAAACATCCAGACACGGAACTTAAGAATCAGGAGACCTTCGCTCATAACAACACATTATTCAGACCCACTTGCTGGCCAAGAGACTTGTAAAAATAGTTCTTGCTTGTTTAAACAATGCGCAGACTGAATTTAATTTTGATGTTGTTTCTAGCGCTCTTCATATCGTCTGTGACCTTCGGGGATACTCATTCCAACAATTCATTTTCGAGGTGGAGGCAGTGGGAGTTGCTTTCGATGGTAGGGTGATGTTGAGGATGGCGGTGGAATGAGAGGACCTACAGCTTTCACCGTGGACTGTAAACCTCGTTGGGCCTTGGAGATGTTTCACGTGGGCAAGTCAGAGGAGAAGGCGTGGATAGGGCCGACTTAAAATCGCCACTCTATAGCCGGAAATCGAACCCCGGACTGTCAGTACGAGAGCCGAAAATGAAACCACTGCGCTATCCCCTCTGTCCTTAATTTTGATGTTGTAGCGTTTTTTCCCTTCAAAATCAACTTGCATTACGCCACTTTTATGGCTAACATTGACCCCCCCCCCCCAATGAAAATGTAGGCTGCACATACTTAATGAAAGCGTGAGCTTTGCACTGCTCACTTGCAGGTTCAACTCAATTGCAAAAGAGAGAGAGGTGTTCTCTTACGATTCTTCATAATGCCGAGTGCTTGTAATTGGAATCCTTCTGCCATTGAAGCTAAGTGATCCATTAAGGGAAATTATAGTTCGAGTACTCTCATTCTTACAATGATCACATTCGTTCATCATATATTTCTCATTAGAAACATCACAAGATGGGTATTGCATTACTTTTCTGTGGTTTGGAAAACGTTGAATGCGTTAGCACCACTTTTACCAGAAACAGAAAGTTTTGTGCTGTTTACACACATGGGCTGAATGTGGCGTGTCTGAACGAAGTAGGAACATTTTTAGTTGCATTCTATAAAACTTTCTAATTTCACTTGCAGGGCATTTTCCCCCGTACTCACTAAAAGCTTCCCCAGCTGACCTCCCATGTAACAAATCTATTTTCATTGTCCATAACACTGTTCGCATCTCTCTTAATTGATGTTTGAACTCTTATATTGTCGCAATGGTAACAATCATAGCTTTGTGTTGCTTTTGTTTTTCAAGCATATTACTGTTTTTAAAGATTTTTCCTCTAAACCAAAATTGCTAGTTTCCCAGGACTAATGGAAAGTGCTTTGCCAAAACTTTGACAACACGAGTATGTCCCCACAAATTATTCCCTAAAGATTGCGTGTCACATTTTGGTGTTTCTTAGAGCTTTCTGGCCTTTTCTCTTTGTTTTTTCTCTTTAACTTTTCCTTTTCACGTTGCTGCAATTCCAAACTTCATCTGTGTTTTTCTCCTCCCTGTAAAGATTTCTCCTTTAAGTATCCCTCTCTCTTTCTTGCACTTAAGTGCCGATTCCACTTTATTTCAATTTTCTTTTGGCCCATGCGGTTTTGGATACAGGTGCAAGTCCATTAGCAAGTCTGCTGCAAATAAAGTACTGAGTGGATATGCTATACTGTACAAAGGAAATATAGCTTGAATGTTAATATGCATACGTACAGAAGTGTAATGAATGCGCATATTTTAAATTATCTATAGAACCTACAACATTTATTAAAACAATTCTCTGTTAACTTACTTCAATACCAAACACACCATCTCACTTTATAAGCTTTTATGCGTAATCCGCTGTACATATTATAAAACTTGGTCATGTTTTCTTGTAGCGGGTGGCACATGGGAACTACAAAACTTTACGCAATCGCCTTATAGGTATATTTGCTGGAAATTTTAAAATAATGCAGGTGAAACCAAAAAATAGACTTCAAATGTAGTTGAAAGAATTTAGATTCGAGGATTTCACCGACTAGGAAACAATGCTGCCGACTGTGCAGTTATTCTGTAGGCCTATCAGAGATCGTAAAATTCCTTCAAGTTATAATATTCCAGGGGGATTCGTATAAACCTTGAAAGTATATTTATTAATGCACATTGTTTCGTTCTGTAGCAGATATTATACAACAATTTTTTTTAAGGTTTAATGTCTTTAACCAGGTAGGTCATATCGGGCGGTGAATGAACGAAATGGTTGATATGTAGGTCAAATATCCCCGGGGTTCCTAAAGTTTAGAGTTACCCGACATTCATTTTCTCAGGGTAAAGGAAGATCCCGAAAAATCCAGGTATTTTACCCTAACCTAGATTCGAACTAGGGGCCTCATGAATGTGAGGCATACGCGCTAGCCCCATATCACTGAGGTAGGAAAAGAAATTCCTGTTTTAGTTTTGTTTTAATCTGGTGTTAATATTTTCGTGGAGTGATATCTTACAGTATTCCAATTTTGTTCCTTTGCACACAATTTCCTTGGCAAAATGACAGGGACATTATAATGCTGACGGAAATATCTATGGGGTGTCTGAATAAGCAAGAGTTATGCAATACGTAATTATGAAAATATAGTGTAAAAATAGACTGTTCAGTGTAAACCTGTAATTAAAGCGCTAAAATAGAACGTTTTGTCCAAAATGTTTTTATTAACCAAATAGAAAATTAATTAAAACTCTCAGCCGAGACGTGATACAATTTTGGCGGTTCGTTAGAATGCACAGGGTGTTTAATACCTGTAGACGCATAGTTGTATTTAATATATTTATTAATACATATATATATTATTTAATATATCTAACATTTTTTACTCTTCAAAATGTTGCGGCTCTTCACTTAATATAATCACCCAGGTTTTGTTTGTGTTACTTCCACAGACAGTTTGGGTTGTGATTGCACATATATTTTAGAAATAGAATTTACGTACCCTCAATGTTGCATCCAGTGCTACCCCAAATATTCTGAAAATTCTTAAGGGAATGGAGATAATTTCCTGAAATTTGCCTAGATGACGCAGTGGTGGAACTCTTAACTTTTTTCACTCCTGTAACAGTTCTCTTTGTTCTCGTTGTGATTCAGCAGAGGAAAAGAACTTTCAACAGGGCCGAGATTTCAGTATAAATCGTCAACCATAATGAGGATTTACGTGTTCTTTCCCAGAAGGATATCTCGTACCATATCCATCTTCATATCCTTCTGGAATATTTCTGACAGGACCCAGCGAACAATGTGTACGTACGAATATAGCACATAATACGCACTTGATGCAGACAAACCGGCTGCACATGTTTCGTTGGATTCCAGAGTCGAGGTGACAAGTTCATATTCATTATGTAATGAAATCTTTTTGTTTGCAAATCTTTCCTTAAACATACGTCGGGTTTCGAGTTCTTTTTCCACCATTTAATGCCATCCATTTCCTTTTCGTACTCGTGCATCCCGCAATGTTCACGCGATTTCAAAAAAGTCACAGTTCTGTGTTTGACGTAAGTTTACCGCGCAACAAGTTGCAGATAAATTTCAAGAATGTACTTCCAGCAAGTGAAAACAATTTTGACCTTTGGACAAACTCCAAGTTTTTGATGAGCTCAGCATACGTTGTGAACTCAATGGCCGATACTCGCGTTTGGCGTACGAATTAAAAATAACAAACAACTTAACAGTACAACGCTCTCTTTCCTCATGACAGGTTTCCTTCATAAGTTACAATGTACCATAAACTGGCAGAAAATAGCCAAGGATAGCACATTATGTTCACGATGCCAATAATTATTCGGGATAATTGCAAATCATTTTGGTAAGCGAGAAAATCCGGGACGGTTTGCAAACCGCTTTACATGACCTGGTGATGCTACTGCTGGCGCCTGAAGCTCATATGTACCGTTGTTTCACTGGAGAGCAAGTGACAGACCATACCATTTAACAGTTACACCTGTTCACCTAGTTTGTGTTAATATAGAGTGAAATCAATAAGCCAATAATCCTGGAAATAAATGGATGGTAATAATAGTAAAGGGGGAGAGAGAGAGAGTGATGAAAACAGACAGAACAGTATTATCAACTCGTTCGCGTTGGCTTTAACAAAACAAGGTGCTATAGGAACAATTTTAAAAAAGTGGCAATTAAGCCACACATCTACTACCTTTTCGAGATGAAGATAAATGCAAAGAAGACACACTGTGGTTTTTAGAAAGAAAGCAAAGAAGACCACTTTTCGAACTTGAGATGCGGTAGTGAAGCAAGCAAACAGCTTTAAATATTCAAGTACAACAAACAGCAATACGAATTGTTGTCGGAAGTTAATTAGAGAACAATGGGAAAGGGAAACAGAAACATTTCCTCGGCTTCTTGAGGAGAGAACTAAGTAAGGGATTAGTGAGTTACGTGGTTGCGCGGCATTGTACTGTGGGAGTGTGATGAAGACAGCAAATAAAAACATTGCAAATGTCTGAAATGTTAACATGAAGAAGGAGCACACGATGTGGACAAACAAAAGACGTAGTGAAGCTATCTTCTTAAAGTGAATGAGCGAGAAGCGTGTAATACTGAAAATGATCAGGAAGAGGAAAAAACTGGCTGAGCTTTTGCTAGTGAGGAGAAGCTTTTGCTAAGATAAGCGGTGGAAGAATTAGTGAATAGGAAAATGGTTCGTGCAAAAACGATAACAAAAGACCGAAACAGTTAAGATAAATGGTCCATATGTGGAGGCGAAGAGAAACGCTGAATAGAGAGCAGGGGGATCAATTTGCTTTAGGGACCTTGTGCAGAAAACTTTGACTGACACAGTGTTCTCTTTGTTTTGGAGCACTCTATTATTACTTTGGTCTAACTCAATGGTGTGGGACTAGCATCACATTCAAGAGGTATACAGTTAGTTCAAATCCCGGTTAGAGTGAATTACTTGGATGACGGTTTTTTCTTCGGGCGTTTATCTAACCCTCAAAAGATGAATAGTAGTAGTAGTAGTAGTAGTAGTAGTAGTAGTAGTAGTAGTAGTAGTAGTAGTAGTTGCTATTATTATTATTATTATTATTATTATAAAGTCATTGCTAGAACGTAGTGATTGCATACTTATATCTACAGTTACCAGCTGGCATTTACTGAAAGAATACAAACACATGCTGAAAGGGCATTCTACACCTATATAAACTTATTTATGTTACATTGTTGCAAACAGATAAGCTCTGTGAACTCCTGGCACATTTGAGCAGGATTTCATCTATTTCCTTCATTTACCGTTCGATAAGACCTCCACGATTAAAGGACGTTACGCTCAGAAAAAGGTTTTCATTGTAATCATAAATAGCTAACTGCCATCATTATTGTGATGTAGCCGATGTTTATGATGACTAGGCCCCGGATTTTTAATGACAAGTCATATTTTGTTTTCCGAACTTAATGGTGAATTTTACAACAATTTAAGCACTAATCCAGGTATTGTAGTGTCGAAAAATGTATTTTTACTGTGCAAATAGTCTTATTTACACTTTTGTTAGTAACAGGTCATATTTCGGCCAAGTTTTGCCATAATGTCATTTTTCGGGCAACGTTAGCCAAAACTGCATATATTTGTAGTATCTTTAAGGATACGAGAATAAAAACATGAAAATGTTGCTGACATGACAATGTTTCGGGTGATATTGTCCCAAATAAACACCACGATTACTACAACGCTTTACTGATAAATAAAGCTGGTCGGTTCGCTGACGTAAGACAAAACGCTCTTGGAGCTAACAAAGGGGCTTCTGACTTAATAAACGTCGCATACGTGGTTACTCAGTCTGGTTCAAGATGCCGAAAGTAAACTGCTCTAACAGCATGGCGTTTGGAGGTTTTGTTCCTGAGTTTTGCAGAGAAATTCTTAAGCACTGACGGAGAAATATTGTTTTGTAAACTACGTAAAGTTAAAGTTAATACAGAAAAATGCTTTAATGTGCAACAATACTATAATACTGCTAAACACAGCAGCTGTCTGAAGAGAAGTGCTGAAAATCACAGCAGACAAACGCTGTTATTTGAGCAGACAGGTCCATCTTCAACCGTGCAATCATTCTTCAAGGACTTGTGTGAGATGATATCTTGCAACATCCTATTGGAGAAGAAGCATCCACGCTTCAGACAGATCTTGGAGAAGTACACAACTCATCCACTTCCAGATAAATCTACACTGGGAAAAAAACTATTTATCTATGTGCTACGAGGAGGCGCTCAGCAAAATACGAATTAGTGTTGTTGACCAAAAGGTCTGGGTGTCCATAGATGAAACCACCGATGTGGGTGGACGTTACGTTGCAAATGTTGTTGGTGTTCTAAAAGTTGACGGGCCTAGAGAAATGTTACTCCTAACTTGTGAAGCTCTCGAGAGAGTAAAAAACTCAATTGCCATTTTGTTTGACAAATCTATGAAGCTACTGTGGCCGGATGGTGTGAACAGAGATATCGTTTTGCTACTGGTCACAGATGGTACTTCGTACATGGCTAAAACAGCCAAGGGGCTTCAGTTTCTCCACCCCAGTATGGTGTACGTCACTTGCGTTGCACATACGTTACACAAAGTTGCAAAGGAGGTGCGATCATATTACCCCGATATGGGCAAATTAATTTCATGTGGCAAGAAAATCTATGCGAAAGCTCCATTACGAGTGCATAAATTAAAGGAACAAACATCTTTACTGCCCCTCCCCCCTTAGCCTGTTCTTACACGATGGAGTTCTTGGCTTAATGCTGCTGAGTATTACTGCACCAACTACACCAAAATAAAGACAATCTTTTGTGAGCTTGATAGCGATGAATCAAGTGCTATCAAAACTGTGAAAGAGGTATCTGTATACCTTGCCCGGAAACTTGGCATACATCACGCCAACTTTTCAGTGGTACCCAAATCCATCACACGACTGGAAGCTGCTGGTACTCAACTGTGTGACGCCCTAAATATTGTGCAACATGTGCAAGGTGAGTTGGGTCGAGCTCATGGTCATGTGGCTGACAAGTGAACAATAAATTACAAAGTGTCCTCCAGCAGAATCCTGGATATTCTACAATGTGCAAAATTAGTGAGTCTTTCTTGGAATGTCACAGCATTTGAAGACAATGAACCAAAGCTGACATGGAGTGACCTCGCCACCTTCAAATACGATCCTGTGGCGTCCTGTGATATGGAGAGGAGCTTTTCCAGGTAGAAAACTAGCATCAGCGACAACCGTGGAGGTTTGAAAATGTAAACACTGAAAATGCACTTTGTGATCCAGTGCAGCTCTTCAGAAAGCGAAGAATGACAGCACGTGCTAACTAGTTTGGAATACTTTAAGCAAGTGGTGTGCAGTAGTAAAAACATGCTTTTATTATTTGGATAGGTGTTATTGTTTTCAACGCACTTCGTGTTTTTTCAGACACATGCAGACATTTCAAAAATAGGTGATAGTTGGTTTTAAACGCTGCAAAAAGTAAGTACTATACTCACAATTTGTTCTGAATTGAATTTTGTATTACATGGTTTTCAAGAAATCAACAAAAATGTTTTAAATAAACATATAAAGTCATATTTTATTTTTAAGTTCATATTTATATAAGTTTTAGGTCATAAGTACTTGCATATTTCGCTGTTTTTAAGTCATTAAAATCCGGACCCTTGTGATGATAATCGGTTTGCATTATTCAAGAATACTGAAAGCTTGTGTACTCAAGACTTCTCATTAAGACTGATATGTGGGTTAATACGTGTGTGGTTGAAGACAGAAAATATATTATATTGTGTGGCTCTTGAAGCCTAAGTGCCAGAGTAACTTCAGAGATTGTAACAAATGTATTGTCTTCCAATCATATGGCAGCACGTTCGTATTGAGCAACCTATGCCACAGTATATTGAATGTCATCAACAGAAGATGCCTGTCTGCATCGGTGGTTGGCTGGTTAACAGAGCACGAATGTTGATGCGCATGCCGGCCATGCTACAAAATAGATGTTAGCAAAGATAAACCACGGCTAAGGCTAGGCCCATTGCGGTTACTGCACCTCCGGGAGGAAGGGATGAGACGAGAGAACACGAAGGTGGCTATATCTAATGAGATCCCTAACATTTCCAGACTAAACATTTCCGACATTGCCTATCTCAAGGAACAGGTTCTGACAAGGAAGAAACAGTTCTCCCTCTAAGCACTGCATATGCGCACATCGTTGTTCCACCGCGCCTAACTCTGCTATCCTAAAAGATGGAAGAAAAAAAACTAAATAAGGAAAGGAAAATTCGCGATAATATCTTTATTACTTGTTATGCTAGATGGAGGAAGTGTTGTATTCCACCCAAAAACTTGATATGGAGATTTCACCAAAATACACGTTTAGAGGTCTACTGAAACAGAAAAAAGCACTCTTTTAGGAACAGACTACGTCTGTGTGTGTGAGAGTGCGCGCGCACGTGTGAAGAGTATAACAAACAGTGGATAACATTAAACTTGGTCTTCAAGTTCAGCACCTTCAAAGATGCGACAAAGGCTTAAACCGTCCGAACTTATCCTTTACATGGAAACATTTTTATTATTTTATATAGTTTCATGTATAATAAAAATATATGTTTAAATTTTTCTGTGAATAACCTTTGAAATCACCCACTCAAATCACAAACTCACAAATTCACTCAGAATGAATTTTATTTTGTTTGCTGGTAAATCATAACGGACAGACCAAACTACCAGATAGAAACGTAGAAGTCATTGAAATATACATTTTATGTCAAATAACGTTTTCTCCAGCGTTAGCAATTTTCGAAATATTCCTTGTTGCTTATTTGAGTTTTCTCAGATTGAACTGTCACGTGGCTTCTGCCCGTATAAAGCACCTTAGGGAGTATACGATTCTTATTTTCTCCTGAAAAAAAAGGTTGACTCTGTATATGGGACATTCCATGTGAAATCGAACTTTTTTGTTTGCGTTGTAATTTTTTCTATTAATAAGGGTTGCTAAGGAAAGAATATTTATCAAATATTAGCATCTAAAACCCAGGGTTTGTTACATTATTGAACGATAAATATATAGTATTAATTGATTTTGGCGCATTTTAAGCATAGCTTCGGAACCCTTTAGTTCAGAATATTGTACCAAATCTCATTATGTAAATAAAAGTTTGCATTTTATTACAGCATGTACTATTTTTATAATACTCACAATATATATATACAGTTTTTACTTATTTTAAGCGTCTCCGGAATTTTATAAAACTAAAATATTAGTTTGAGTGTTGAGAGTTTGATACATAGTGTCATTAAAAAGCCGGCAATGTTGGTAAAGTGGTTATTTAAGGGTGTTCGTAGTTATGACGCAAAAAGTGAATAAACGCAGCGATTAACGTAGTTGTTGCATGATGATCACCAAGCGCTCTTCAGCAGAACAACACATTTGATGCAAGAAAGGCACGTGATTCAGCAACCTCGCACAATACAAACTAGTACTTCGTCTTTATTTCCCTTTGCTTCAGTCTTTCCGTGCTCTAGCAAGGTTAATAGAAGCGTTGTGAGTTAAATGTAGGTGATTATTAATTATATTTTGGTTAGTGATACGTCCCTGCGAGTCCTTCATCAAGGTAGGAAAATTAAAACCTAAAGAAGCGTTTACCAAGTTAAGCTATGTCCTAAGATAGCACTGTAATATGCATATACTGCTTAGTAAGCGTTCTCATTGTTTAACCTTAGGCACAGCAGCTTCCTTGACCTTCAGTTCAAAACAAACATGCAAGAGCGAACATGAGTGCGTAAATTAATTTACTTTTTTAATTATTTTAAACGAAACCTTATCAGTAGCTATTACATTAGAATATATGTTTGATTGTTTTTAAATTACGGAATCTTACCATATATAATAAAATTATTTTTCTTAATCTGAAACCATCTACTCTTGAAAAAGTCTTAATTTCTTTACTTAAACAAAAATAAGAACATGTTTACTTATCAGTATGAAATTAAAATTTAGGGAACCAAAATAAAGCTCGATTTAAATAATTATATTTAAAGTTTTCAGCATTTTAACAGGCTGAAGTTGGGAACTTTAGGAAGATACGATAAATTCAAACAATTTTAAATGCAAAATTATGATGTTCTGAATTTTAAGAGTTTGCATAAAGCATTGCACCGGGCTTGTGTACAAATACAAAAAGTTTCGTTTCCTTTAAAAAATGCAAGGTCAATTTTCCATCTATTTTGGACGATTTGAAATGGAATGTCCCATATTCGAACAATGAAATTGTGTACATCACTTACTCCACATTACCTAATTTGACATTATTTCTAATGAAAAATTAATAAAACTTAACATGAATAGAAGAAGCACTTCACTGATCTACATTTGGGAGGTCCCTGGTTCAAATCCCGATGGCTGACCAATCTTGCTGGGGTTTCTTCGTGGTTTCCCGTAGCCGCCAAGGTAAATGCCGGATTAAATATTTAAACCATGGCCCCAAGTTCCTCCTTAGGTCCAAAACAATAGTAAAAATGAAAACAGATAGTAATAGCGATTACTCTGCCATCTATCCACAGATAGGACGGCACCCTAATGCCATTTCCCTGGCACGTGTAGAAGCAGAGGTACAGTTGCCTAGCACTAAGGCATCTGTGGACACGTGACGAAGCAAGATGGTATGGTACAGGGATGAGACCTAGAAGAATAACTAACCGCCACACACCGAGATATTTCCTAGCAGATCCGTCGCGATATGACCACGTAGTTAAAGCGACGCAAAATAAATAGAAAAAAATAACTTTTATGTAAATACTATTATATAGTATGTATAAAGCGTTATACAGTTATAACATGTTATATTATATGCACTTGTAGCGTGAAGATGAAGTCACGTGATTATGACACATCATTAATGCAAGCATTATAAAACAATGATTCCTCTTTACGTTCATTTCGAATGACCCTTGCTGTTAGCTCCTCAATGACGACCCGATTTGTGCTATCAGAGAGAAGCTTATTCCAGGGAGGTTCCAATTCTTTTTGGGGAGAACTTCATTTCTATAGCCCCCTTTAATTACTATGGTCGTATCGGGGCTTTGACTGAAAGATTTGATAGTTTTTTTACTCTTAAAACTTTTAGGTTAGGTTACTCTGGGTTTTCTTCATTTTTAAAACCTTTTTTTCAACACTCATTCACACTTCCGGAGTCTATGGAGGGCGGGGAATAATTTTAATTAAATAAAAATTCCTTAACCCCAGTCGGGCCCAAGACATACGGATAGGAAGTCAGCTTGCTGACCACTGGACCATTGAGGCAGTCTCATTCAAAGTCTAACGCATTTTAGGTTGTTTATCTGCAAATTTAATATAATTGCCCAGGTCAATCATAGGGCATTGTCACTTTTTATGTTACAGAGTAAAGTAAAGGTTGTGTTATATTTTTCAAGAAGGACAATTTTATAATAGATATCTTAGTAGTTTCACATGACGATGCCTGATGACGTAGGTTTGAATCTCCCTCCCAAAAAGTATTATCTGTAATGTAATTTGTTTATGCTATTTGTAATTAATACGTGAATTCTATGTTGCAGTTAGACTTGCGATGCTTGTTATTGTCTTTGTGTAACACAATACACCAACTAGTCCCATTCCACTTCCTCCTGTTTGATAATTTATACATGTACAAAGTCAAGAACTCCCATTTAAATGCAACGATTTAGGTATAGCATATGCCTTCATGCAGAGGAAGCGTGTGTTCTTTTCTTTTTGTGTCATTCAGGGAAAGAAAATAGACAGCGGTGACACTCTCACACGACTTTCTCTGCACTTTACCATTTGACAGGTGTGGTTTAGTTCCTATACTGTTCGTGCAAAGTGAATATGTTATTCACCTTATGTTAATAATGATAAATTATTTCTTAGAAACTCTTTCAAATGATGCAATATGAACTTATGTATCTGCAAGATGCAAAGCAAAACAAAGCTTGTTTTATAAAACATCACCCTTTTTTTTATCATGCATAGAAGAAGAGGAATTGCATATTTTCAGACATTTCATAGATGCTCTATCACAGTTCAACCCAGGAAAAAAAACTAAACGTGTAACAACAAACATTTCGGGAACGGCTGATGTTACGAACAATTTCTTTGCATTTTCTACAATTTTTCTTCGCAACGAAAGTGTCTTCACAAGGTTATTCTCAAAACGATTAAGAATTGGATAAAAACTTAAAATAGATAAAATATGCTTCTCGTTAAAAGAAACAACTTATTGTTTTTAAAATTAAACCTTATTGTCATAAACATTTAAAAAAAACATTCGTTATGTACTTTAAGCGCGTACACACACACACGCACATATATTACATTCAATAAAAGGCTTTTTCTTTATTTTAGGGACCTTAAAACTTGCATTTATGATGAGATAAACACCTTTTGGTTAAATACTACACATCTCTTCTAGCTTAAATAAGCGACAGAGGAAATAATAATTTAGCTTTCTTCGGACTTGAAAAACTATTACTTTCCCTACCACGTATACAGTAGGTAGAGAAGGTACTGCATTCCACCCAAAAATTCGGTACCGAGAGGTCCCCTGAAACCCAAAAAAGGAATTTTTAGAAAAAGGTCCGTGCGCGCGCATGTATATCTTTGAACAACATAACTCAAAAACTAAAAGTCGGATAATCACCAATCTTGGTATTTAGGTTTAGCACCCTCCAAAGATGCGACATGAAGATTTTCAAGAAAATGCCCTCACCTCAAGCTACCCTTTACATGGAACATTTTTAGATATTTTTGATTTTATAAAACATGTTTATAACGATTTTGATTAAAATGCCATATATTAAAGAGAATTACATGACAAAGTAAATGTATATCTTGAATGTTACAGGAATAGCCTATGAAGTCCTCTTTATGCGGAAGGAACGTTGTATTTAGGTACATTTTGCTCGTTTTTAGAAGAAATCTGGTTTCAGCATACTAGTACTAATAACTAAAACTGTGTTATTCTTTATAATTCTCATTATTTTATCACAAAGCTAAACTATTTTAACAACAAAGTAAAATTGGGCAGTTCTAAATGAGAAAGGTCAATTACCCTTAAAAATGGTGTATTACAGACCGATTTGTCTTAACAGTGACCTAGAAGGTTGTTAACACAAACTCTTCGGCTCTCAAGTTGGAAAAGTGAAAAGCTAGAATCTCTGTAACGGAGACGTATTATCTGAACCCGATCGTAAGCGGTTTGCGGTCCTAGTGACCCATACACAAGTCGACCAGCCACTCCCATGTTTGGCGCTAACTGTACTTGTTCGCAAATAGCCACTTCATCGTTTTCTGCCTCCTCGAGCATGAAACATCATTTTCTTCAGCCAGAGCTATGCAACACTATTAGTATGTACACGTGTCATCTACTAGCTGTCTTATCTATGTTACACGGAAGGCTTCTTAAATCTCAAATTACTAAATTATTTTCATTCCTCATATTCCTTGTGAATTTATTGTAAAGTGATAGGTAATCGGCACATTTAGATAAAAACTACACATCTTTCAGGTAATACAGAAACCCCTAAATCAATATTCTACGAAATAGGGGTGAAACTGATGTATATGAAGAGCTTACCCCTGACTATTAAGCAACCTCAAAGCCTCACGCAATACAAAGTAATGTAAAGTGAAGATAATTTATTTTATGTTTAATAGGAGTACGATAAACCACATAACCTGTATGCAAACCTGTAGGTATATGTGGTTTCTGTTAAATAATTTTCGTATTAGTGTTATAAGGGTATTGGTGGGAAATACGATGTGGCTAAAAAAACACTATTTGAGGTGGAAAACTCACTTTACGACTCACGTTGCGATTGCAGACTTTTATGAATATCAGAGGGGAAAAAGACCTTTATTCCTTTATTTCGCCCAAGTATCAAGAGCAGAGTAGGAGGGGAAGTAAGATTTTAGCGAGGCAGAGGAATCTCAAGTAGTTATAAATATGTCTACCATGTAGTGTAAAAGTTAGCAATTACTCCCTCAGAAACAATGACGTAAAATAAGGACGAATCACGAAAAGCGAGAGCCATGACGACGGAATTCAGAATTTAGTATAAAGAGGATATAACAGGACCCAAAAAGCAGCCTCTCAGTTTTTCCTCCAAACGCTAACATGACCACTATGTCGGTCAGTACCAACATATACCGCGTAAATTGTGCAAGAGAACAAACGAGTGTTCAGCGCCAAATAATTCACAAGTTTTATATTAAAGTACTCATAGGAATACCGATCGGGATGGCTCAGGCGGTAACGTCTGTGGCCTGCATTCGAGAGGTCCCGGGTTCGTTCCCCGGCGACCGCCCACTCTGACCCATTGGTTTTTCGTGGTTTCCTCGGGTCGGCAAGTAATGCTGGGGTGGTTCATGTTCTACCACAAATTTCCTGTACCCATCATCTCCCGGACAGGGGGACGGTGTTCACCGGGTTGCAGCTGGACGGTGGCTTGTAGAGGTTTCTTCCCTAGCGGGATCTCTACCCCGAGTGGGCTTCCAATACGAAACTGCCGGAGATTCGGTGGCTTGTGAGTAGGACCGGGCGGCGCCGGGTGCGTTCAATCTGGAAACATTAGGAGCCCCCGTCCATGCTTGCGCCCGTCGGCTCCGGATCTGGTCGTCCTTCGCGTCTCTCCCCTCCTCCCTCCGTCCCAGGGATCACGTTAGAAGAAAAAAGGGCCGTTATGGCCTCCTTGCAGTGCTCTGCCCCGATTCCGGGAGCCCCTCCGTGAAACATACCTTTACCTTTACACATAGGATTACTGTATTGTTACTGTATTTCGACGCCAAATGACCACAAGTAGGTAAATAAGTGTTTCATGTGCGAAATGATGATAGAGCAAATAAAATAAGGTAATCGTAAACTTGTAAACTGATGAAAAGTTCTAAAATATTGCAGACAAGATATAAATGCATTCCGACGGTAAATAAGTTTAGTTTCGTCAAAGATATATTGCGATAAGAAAGACGGTAAAGTTAATTATTTCAATTTACTGTTCAATGGGAGAAACTGCCCTAAGCTGAAGAAATCTGACCAAATCTTAGGAAAAATTGTGTCAAGGAATTAAAGTTAGCTATTCCAAAGATATTGCGATACTTTTGCTTTCGTTACACTTCCCTGATGGTCGCCATATCCAGCTTAAACAGGATACAATACTAATTCTTTGATCTATCAAATTGGCCTAACCTTTCACACGTGCAACCACTCAGTTAGGAGCGACGGAATTATTACACAAATTAGATAGCCGAGGCGAATCGAAATAAAAAGTAGCAGATGCGACCGCAAACACAAGTATCTTCAGCACCACAGTTCGTCACGACTGCAAACTGCAACTTCAGAGTGTGGCCCCGTGACTTCCAGCTTCCAGATCATTACATCGCTATGGAAATAGGCGACCACCGTAGGGGCAAGTAATCGCCTCACTACGACGGAGGAGTTGGCCTAAGCCAACAGTTCAGTCATATTGGAAACTATACATAGTCTGTAACCATTGAGTAAAATAATCTCAGATGTTAATTATTCAAATCCTTTGAGAGTTTCTTATATTACGCTGATCACAATTTTCTCTCTTTATATAGTATTTAACATATGCTGGTATTCAACGTGTTACAATATACCTACCTACTTAGAAAATACAGCAAAACGTTTTGCATAAGTGTTTTAAAAGGTTTTGTTGTCCAGATATTTACCGCGTTCATCTGTAGAATTAGAATAAATTAATTCAGATGTTTTTATGGTACATCCTGCCACATCTATAGTATTTGAATAAAATGTCAACTAAACAAATAGTATTGCATACAGATTACCATACCATACCGCTATAAGCAGAATCTGATTGTTTTTGCTTTGATGCTTCTTGTGTGTTTTCGGTTGCTCAATCGTGACCATTTATGTATACTTCTTGAACTGAAATATCTGTGGCGTTAGTCTTGTTTGTACACACGTTTTATGTGTAGTAACAATGCAAACTGCTTGCTACCCTATGACATTCTCAACGAAAAGTCAAAGGCATCTTAAGTATGTTCTTTTATGACTTCAGCATGTTCATGCTTTAGTATCCAGGCCTTATAGGTCCTTTTCAGTATTTTAGTCTTCTGAGAATTAAAATTAGAACCGGTATTATAACCTGGAAGAACAAAGGTTTTCAATGGTGAAAGTATTATGAAATTCGGTTAAGAGGTTTCCAAGATTAGCCTATGTAAACATACCCACATATAAATTGTCCAAGTGTGACCTATGACATTTTACATGAAATTTACCCTGAATATCGTATTACTATGACTATATGTACACAACTTATACTACACTTTTAGGAAAGTTCAGCTAGTTGGAACAAATTATTAATGCCTTGAACGGCTTTAATAATTGCCGATGATAGGTTCCCCAAATTTTGTCATCATCTATACCCTTTAATTGATAAGTGTGTGAACCAAACTGGGCTGTTATCTCCGCTGGCCCTCTGTACAGTAAATATGTACATTCTATGGTATTCTTTGCTCCAGGCTGACGATTGTTTCTTATTCCTTACAAAAACTAAATCTCCAAGCTGCTGTGGTCATTTCTTCCTGTGCCTTTTCTGCCGATTTCTTACGTTTGTCTGCTTCTCTCCTTATTTTAACCGCACGATCTTTGTTGGCTGTCAACACCTCCTGATGAGGGGCCTGGACCGAGTTTTTGTCTTTGATCGGTGGGTCGGCATGTAACATATGTATGTAGCTCAAAGTGTTCCGACTCTCCGCTAATAGCCTGTGTGTTAATGTGAAGTACTTCTTTGCATTCTTCACTTTTCACAGTAATGTTCTCTGATTCTTCATTCACGTTTATAATGTCGATCATGAATTCCTCTTGCACCGTGATTGTTTCCACAAAAAATTCTTCCTCTTGAAGTTGTTCTTCTCGGTGGGACCGCTGCTTTTATTTAGATTTTCTTTTTCGAACGGTACTTAAATAGTTGCCTGTTACAATGACAAGACATCTGTCTTCAAAATTGATGATGGCTCCCCAATCATAAAAACAGTCTGCACCAATAATCACACTTTGTTGAAGTCGTGGCACAATCAAGAAAATTACATTGAATATTTTATTTCCTATTTTTATTGAGAACATGGCTTGGTGATTTATCCTTTCTGCCCTTTTTGAGATTGCCACAGTAGAATAAACATTTTAATGGGTCGCGACATTATTTTAATTTTTCTATTTAACAATTGTTGGACATAATCCTCAGAACACACAGAAATATTTGCGCCGCTATCTAAAATTACTGTCGTTGTATCATCCACGATCTCCACGGTAATTCTCGGCGATTCATTGTTCTCCTTATTTTCTATCCTTTTCTCAGTATTGTTGTATCCTTCTCCATTGTTACACTTTTGTATGGAAGCAATGGGCCCTGAGTTTGACGATTTGGTTCCGTTAGTAGTGTGTAAAGTGTTTACCTGGCCTCTACAACACCTGGGCTTGGTTTCCCGGATTCTGAATATTGCTGGTTCTCGGGTGTTCATTGTTCAATTCCGTGTTTGATCCCCATCTTCGCCCATTGTTCATGTTTTCAGTAATCTATGAAGGTACCGGGCTGTGTCTTCCTTATCCATTCGAATATCTACGTTATCTGTCAGGTTTCCTTGGTTCATGTTTTGTCCCGGCGAATTTCTGCCTGCATTGTTGCTGCTGCCGTGGTTATAATGGCTACGCCCTGTGTAGTTGATATTATTGATGTGTGCCTCTCTTCCATGGGGCTTCTGCTGCCATTTTTGGTGATACGGTTGTTGTAATCTCTCTGCTGGTGATGGTTGGAATCTGTTCCTTGTCCTCGGTGACGTCGGGTGCCGTTCATTGTTGTAGTGAGGGTCTCTTGTCCCGGTCCCCCCAAAAGGTGATGATTGTCGGCCATCTTGTGCATAGTTGCTCCGCTGTGTTGTCTGCCACGTGTTTCTTGTGTTGGGTTTCTGGCCGAAAGCTGTGATGAGCTCCAGCATTTTTGATATCGTTTGTGGTTGAGCAACAATCAAACCATTGCGTATTTGTGGCTCGAAATTGTTGGTGAGTAGAGCAATTACTTCTCTGTCTGACAGTGGTGGTTCTATCTGCTTGCTCTTTTGTGCCAATTTGAGTACATAATCTATTAAGCTACCATAAATGTTCGGATTATAGCGGCCATTGTTGAGCTGCAGTCTAACTTTGTTAACTTCTGTTGGTCCGCAGTAGCGTAGTAGAAAAGCCTGTTTAAATTCAGTGTACGAAAAAATCTCCCAATGTGAGACGCAGCCAGTTCAGTGCACGCCCTTTTAAGCATTTCCTTACAAAGATTAGTTTTATCTCCTCGGGAATGGGTTTTAATCTAAAATATTGTTCCAATTCGTCAATGAATTCTTTGGGTGATCTGCTTTTGCTTCATCAAATATGGGCGGGACAACTCGTTGAACAGGTGAGAATTTAAGTTACGGGTATTGTGAGAGCATGTGACTGATGGCTTCTAGCATAAACATAAAAATTACATTGATTATGTATATTGTTGAAGGCTTCGCCCGGTGACAATGGAGTGCTGCCGGGTCTGCCGATCTTTGACAATTACTGGGTGAATTTTGAATCGCGGTAAGTTCCAGTTCTATTTTTACATATAATTCCTTAATACATTAATTTCCCTATCATGTACTGGAATCATAGTTTGTACAACATTTTTAAGTTCATTAATTTCTTGCGAATTCGCTACCTGTGAAGCAGTTACAACCTTCTTAACGGCTGTGAGTTCACAATCTACCCTGTTTACTAATGCTTGTTGGCTTTGTGCTAATGTTTCTTTTACTTGCCCTAACTGGTTTTGAACCCTAGCATCAATAGCTGTTAATGTTTTTACCTGTGAATTAACAAACTCTGATAAAGTAGCTATTTCTCCTTTGCTAACCTGCAAATCCTGTTTTAGTTTTAAAACCTCTGTTTGAATATTTGTCTGTCCTAAACTAATTGGTTTTAACATTTTTTGAGCACGCCGGCTATTTGTTGTGATTTGTTCTTGCAATTGTTGATTACTAGAATCTAACCTATCCTGTACATTGTGTAATTGTTGAGTATTTGTTCACATTTGTTCTTCAAATTGTTGGTTACTTTGTCTCATTGTTCCTGCAGTTGCCTGTTTGCCTCTCTCAAAGTTGAGGCAAGCATGGACTGCAGATTTGCATTAAGTTGGCAGAGCTTTGTCCAGATTCTACATTAATGGTAAATCATATGGTTTGTTTTGAGTTGCAACAGAATGTGACCTAAGTTGTGTGTTATTATGCTGGCCCAGAGGTGGAACACTGGCTTCTCGCTCTACGTGGGTGGCAGCATTAGCTTTTTCCGCCATTATTAAGATCTTATTGTTCCTGAGCAACATCCAATTTTAACAGTTAACAATTTGTGAATTGTATAAATTTATAAATTATATTTCGGTACGTTACCCTTTGTAGGCTTTGTCGAGGTGTAGCTGCGTGGGTGGTGACTACTTTGAAGCTGATGTGTGTTGACTCCTTGAAGTATCTGTGCGTGTTTACTAAAACCACGTTGGCGCCATTAGTAGCGGGAAAACGTTGGGCGTCTTTTGTAGCAGGAAAATGCTGTTCCTCTTGTAGATGCCCTCTGCTGTAGTGTCTTGGTCTCCGGTATTGCTACTCCGAGGCTGCTGATTTCTCCATTCCCAATAAATTACCTATATAACTAACTTCACTGGTCTCAGGGTTTTCGTAGGTAGGCAAACTAAAATTCACTGCATTTCCCTTAAAGATGTGGTTTAATATCAAATAAATACTTATGGGCGGATAGCGTTTCCCATTGTAACAATTCCCACCATTATAATAAATTAGGAGCCTAATCTAACTGTACACTTCCCACCCATATGCACACACGTGCATCCGTCGTCCAGAGAATATCACTGTGTGTCGACGAGATTCTATAAGAGAGTGAAAATCTGGGGCTTTCTTTCCCTTTTTATACCCAAACTTAGTGACGCTTACCTTCGTGCCTCAAAATGTAACGACATTTGTAACTAACTGGTCCTCAGACTGCATTACCTTATTGTATATGAAAATATTCTGCTCCAAAACTTTTCGCAAACGTACCCCAGTGACGCGCCGGAAGCAGATTCAATATCTCTGTCTCTTTCCTTTCTATATTTGTCTCTTTGTATTTCTCCTTATTGCTTCCAGTTTCTTGCTCATTAGACTGGTGAAAGGTGGGCTCTACCTAGAATTATCTTTTACCTGGAATTAACTACCTCGCCCGTCCCTTACTTATCTAAGTTACAATACTCTTTTGAACATCTCTTGGTTGCTAAGTATTCTAACATCTTTCTTGCTGAATTATATTATTATGTACAATGCTTGTTTGATATTAATTTACATGTCTATATGTATATAGCTATATATGTGTGTGGTATATCCCTTTTCATCTTGAAACAGAAATTGATACGCTAGGAAGTTAAACTAGACATATCTTAATACTGTAAGAAACCCATGTGCTTCATTAATCACAGTTGTGTCCCAGTCTTTTGGATTTTCCGAATTTAATTCATCAAGGTCTTCAAGCTCAGTCTTATGATCTGCAACTCTTTTCACTAAGCGACTAGAGTAACTCCATCTTGGACCAACTACTGGAAGCGTCTTCTTCATTATGATGTCTAATAGATTAGTTATTTTCGAGGAATGACATCGAATGTTCATTAAGATTTGAAAAAAAAGCTGTAGGCACTTAGACAAGATACAGTCTGGAATAACACCAAATTTATCTTGTAGGCTTAAGAATGCACGAATGTGTCCTGGGGAGTCACTTCCCTTACGTTTATTTGCACACCATTTCAATACCATGCCATTGCTGCAGCCCCATTATAGGTTTTGCTACCTCTTTCTCTTTGCACTCAAATCGTTCAAGATGTTCTATTGCAAGTTTTGCTAGAGATTTGGCACTAAAACCGCTAAATCCTACAAACCGTTCAAAAATGCACCCGTGTCATATATGAATACAACTTACAGCTGTGAACAGTTTGTGATGTGGAATTTTCATCAAGCAAAATAACAAAAACTGTTACTACATTAACATAATCTGTTATCTCCGCTAGTATTAACACCATGACGTTTGGATTGTCATTTTGCATTAGCAGAGATAATCCGGTGAACTCAGTGACTGTAGACATTTGTATTCTCAGTTTGACATTGAACTCGGTGAACTAATTATTACCTCCATGTAGTTCCCTCGATAGTTGTATTCAGAGTTTTCATTGTGCCCTCTAAATGCCAATACTTGTTTCCCTAATAAGCACGAAGTTGCCGTCAGTCTTTTTGTGCCTCGGTTCTAATTCATAGCTTCATTACGTCTTAAGATACTTCCACGCTTTTGTTTTGTTTTTACCAAATGCTCCTAGAGCTATCCATGTATATATATGAGACACTGACTTTTCATGTCTTGAAATTGCATTGTGCAAATTAACACCGAATGACCATTGCTGTTCCAGAGTGACTTATGCTTCCCAAGCTACACAAACACAGAAACAGATTAAATTACTCAGAGCTTCAGAGCCGCATAGCTAAACTGTTTTCCCTTTTTAACAAGTTCTGGCTTATACCAAATGAACCAAATGACTGAAAAGATTAATTAAATATGCTTGATATAATATCACTTTCATAATCACTCATCTTACATATCTAGCAGTCACAATTCTCGCTCAAATACACAGAGGAGGGGGTGGCTCAGGCGGAAAAGTCTGTAACCCGTTTTCGGAAGTTCCTGAGTTCGATTCGCGGTGATCGCCCACTCTGACCATGGGGTTTTTCGTGGTTTTCTCCTGTTCGTCAAGGCGAACGCCGGAGTTTTGTGGTCTACCACAATTTCTCTTTCCCTCCATTTCCTCTCATTTTACCTCCATTTCACGCTTCAGGTGTGCTTTCGGTCCTACGGAGCTAGCGGTGCTGGGCAGAAGGCGTGGATGTATGCGCGTTGGGAAGATTTCTCCCCGTGAGCGTTAGAGTGAGCTGTCTCGCCCCTTAGGGTAGCTGCGTCCCCCTCTTGGAATTCCTCGTTACTGGTGCACCGGTATCAAACCGGAAATACGGATGAAGGACTTCTGCGCATCTTTGTGGGCCAGTCTGCTTGCGGAACTGAAATCTCCTACGGCACCTTCACCTCATCTGCCTCCCGGAGGGTGTAGCCACAGTCCCAGTGCGCGAAGTGTCGCCCCTGCGATGAGCACATCCTACATCCCACAAGTGGTGTAGATTTACACCGCATGCATTGAATTCATGGAGAATACGCTCCTGATGTATAGCCAGAGCTATGTGCCTCTATTCACGAACGTAATATGTTCACATGTGTATAGGAACACATGTATATGTGTATGTATGTATTTATATATTTAAGCTACATACTTGTGTGTTGATGCGCACATGTACCTGTGTGTGTGGCTCATGCGCGCATAATGTATATCCTTCTCCTCCTAATTCTCTAATTCTCCTTGTTCTCGAGTTCAATTTCATATCTTTTACATAATAATTATACAAATATTTTCACTCAAAATGTTTTCTCTTGAAATTTAACTCCTTTAACGTCGTAGGTCATATCAGACCACGAATGAACGAAATGGGTGAAATGATGCTCAAATGAGCCCGGAGTCCATAGAGCTTAAAGTTCCTTCACATTCGTCATTAAGGATGAGGGAAAACCTTGTCCGCGTAACTCACCCTAACCGAGATCTCTTGAATGTGAGGCAGACACGCTACCACCACACCACGAAGGTTGGCAGTTACCTTATCTGCACATACTTCCTATATTTGCGAAATATATTCATTTCTTCATTGGTATAAAAGTGGAAAATGCAAATATAGGAAATGATAATCTTTTATATAGAGACTTGTGAAGCAGCGAAGGAAAAAGTTCTTAATTTGACAATTCGTGTACTTAACATTGAGAAATAAAAGATTTAACAATTATTTTAACGCCTTTGACTACGTTTCTTTACATTGAAAAACATGTTTTCATTTACGCATTTCGGAAAATTATATTAAAAATAAAGACTAAAGAAACCGAGGGAAGTTTTTCGAAATGTAAAACTATAGGAAACTGTCTCCCTGCTTTTCCAACCAGAGGTAGGCATTGCTCTTATACAGCTCCAATCGATTAGCACTGTTTCCCAGCGCAGCGTTATAAACTCGGGACCTCGTCCATTAAACGTTAAGTTCAAATTTATTCTTGGAGCCTAATATTTGCTTTTACATCATGAAAGGGTGCTACACCAATCCCATTAAATCGTCAATTTCAGTTTAGAATGTGAAGCAAAACCAGTTCAATAAGGTTCAAATCTGTAATGTAAGGAACAAGTCTCAAAATAGAATACTCATGTTCAGCATTGTTAGTCACTACGTTAGATTTACAAAGTGAATACCTCTATCCTAATTTTGCTTTTGTGTATCTCGAAGTACACAAACAAGATCACTATAATGGATAGGATTAAATAATACAATGAGAAAAGACTCAATCGTCTCTAACAAGGAAATTCATACGTTGATCTTAAATGTTTCTCTCCATCTCTCTCTCACTCACTCACACACTCACTATTATTGTTGCTCTCTCTCTCTGGCTGCCTCACTCTCTCTCCCTCTTTTGATTAAGAAATCGAACATTAACGTCTAGTTTGTACCGTGATTTAACAGGCAGCAGGGCCGCCCATGGGGGAAGGAGTAGGATTAGGGGAGGAGGGGCACTTAGCACCTCGACCTACAAGATATTTTGTGCCTAAGCCCCTAACGGCGTAGCCCGGGGAGGGAGGGGTGAGGTGAGAGGAGATAGAGGGCGGCAGTAACAGTAGGCACGAGAGGACAGGGTTCCTACCTTTTACAGATTGAAACTCTTCGGATGGTAGCTGGTGCAACCGGCTCCCCCCGCAGGATTACACATTCCAATGGGGGGGCCGGGACATTGAAACCGCCCCCATTTCGTGGGACGAAGGGTTACATAAGGCATCCTTTTCCTTTGCCACGCAAAGCCGAACCTCCCGCCGACACTTTCAACCTTGAAACAGACCAAGCAGATCAAAGGGGAATGGAAATGAGAATGGAGCTGAAATGGACGGACAGGAAATTCGGGGGATGTAAGGAACCTTCCCAACATTCGCCTAACGACCCAGGGAAACTGCCAAAGAAACCCATGGGTCAGGAAGTTCGGCCACGGGAATCGAACTCATGACCTTCCGAATACGGGACACAAACGTTATTACGGCCTGAACTATCCCCCTTAGTACGAGGGGCGGGAATCATGGCGCAAACTGTGCCATCAGGAACATTTCGTGGGGTTCAAAATTTTGAGGAATACAAAAATATTGAACTAAATTAACGCAGGTAATACAAACACATTTATTAGAAGTTTTAATGGAGTACTCTAATTGTTAGCTTATTTATGTATTTAAGTTTGTTAATCTAAACGTGCTGTATCCCCCCAAAATAATCTTAAGTGCAATTCATACTGTATGGTATAATGTAGCATATCAAATCATAATTTTTGGAAATGTATAAAAGGAACTGCAACATTATAGGTAGGTATGCAGTTGTTCAGAACGCATAGTGTTATTACACTTACTAAGTTGTGCTATTTAGATAGATTCAATGGAATACATTGAAATATCAAGTAACAATATTCACAACATGCTAAATATTTTGGTTCGAATTTTTGGTGTAAATATTACGATTTTTATGATTTAAACTTTCCAATTATTTGTTTAAGCTTTTATTGTGTACCGGTATCACAACAGCTATCACAGTATCTATAAGACAGGCCCTTTGCAAAGCTTTCCAGCAACATAGAAAAGGAACTAAAAAGTTTAAATTTGAGGTCTCAGAAAAATTGGGGTAGTAAATGTTTTAGGGGTATTCGCCAAAACATTTGGGAGGATGGGCACCCCTGATATGCAGTGCTATAACAGTAGATTATTAACGGCTGGTTTGTTATGGGATTTTAGCACTGGGAGGTTAGAATTCGAGTATAAACATGGAATATTAACGCTTAGATTGTTCTGTGGTTTTAAAACAAAGCGGATGTGGGGTGGAGCAATCCAAAAGGGCTTTTGTTGCTTACTTTACCGGAATTATCCCCGTTTTAGGAATGATCCCAACCATAAAGGCGCCTAAACATATACTTGAGGAAAGATGCACACACGGAAATTGCCTATCTATTCAATTGAGTTAAAGTTGATATGGAACAAAAAATAAATAGTGTCGGAGGCAATTTTTGAAAGGAATATTTTAAATTCAAAAGATAAAAAATGAGTAAATAGTGACAATGGGCTGTATGCACCCAGATCCTTTACATATTATACCATGATTGCATTTAAGTTAGGAGATTGTGAAACCACGCGAGTAATTATCAGGTAGAGATAAGTAAACCTGTTTTACTCTGAAAAATGTGGTCGTACACTACCTTACATTAAACACTTCCCTGTTCACTCAAAAATAGTTGGTAAATTCAAAGTGAACATTTTTGGAATATTGTGCTGGCCTGCTTGACCCCCATGTGCAGATAACAATTCATATTCGTCAAGTCTCTATAGCCCTGGGGAAACTGACCCATTTTGGGTGTCTTCAACTGAAGGAATATAATATGATAGGTTTGCTGAACACTCTGAGTTTCGCTGACAGGTTGCCTAAATATTTTTAACTACCCTCGAACTCTGCTAAGACGGTAGTTAAAAAACCCTTAAGGTGATCCCCTTTCTAAACTACCATGGTAAGATTTTATGATACTACTGTATGGAGGGAAAGCTTCATCTACTACAAATATATACGGATACCAAACCCTATCCTGGAGAGTAATTTGGGTTTGGGGATATATAATAGGTTGTTAAGCGGGATATGGACTAGAGTTCACATGTCCTTCTCCATGCAATAGTCGCCCATTAGACCCCACGTACATGTAGTTTGTATCCAATGCTGCCAAAACGACAAAGCTAACTATCACCTTTTGGAGCTGCTTGAAGTGCCACATGTTTTCCATAAATTGCTTCAACACAGACTCAAATGCCATATTCCAGAAAGTCTCCTTTTCTCAGCCACTCATTTTCGGTTTGTGGAATTTGGAGTTAAAAATATTTAATTACAGAATTTCCACACAAATATGCTCATATATTGATCACAGACTGCATCATTCGAAGGCAAAATGCAAAGCATTAATGTATTTGCAAGATACTTATCACTATCACTGATAACAATCTGCAGTTTCTTAAAGGGTGAATTTCAGGTCAGGTTATGGAAATAGCAACAAGCAAGTGCTTCTTTCTTCTGTTACGGTTTTATTGATGCTGCATGTGTGGTGATTCTGATGATTGCATTTGATCGGTTGATCTGTTCAACCGATCACTATCGCTTAAAATTTCTGATTGGCGAAGTCCAGATGTATTATGATGTTGATGATGTGTGTAGCTCAGCGCAGAAAGCTTCTCGTTACAATTTCCAGATTCTCAGTCCTACATGCCCATGTTAAGATGTGATCTGTCATTATTGTATTGGCACTGGAAGTTTAATTCGCCAGGGCAAAACAAAATTATATACAACGCTCCATTCATTATTACTCTGTGAATGAGGATTTTATTGAATAGCCCATACATTTTTCTGACCAAAGCTGCGGTAAAGGTAAAGGTACGGCTAACGGAGGGGACCCCGAACTGGGGCAGAGTACCTCACGCAGGCCAGTCGGCCCCTTGTGCTTCTACCATGACCCCCGGGAGAAAGGGATGAGGGGAGAAACCCGAAGAAAGGAGACCAGATCTAGATGACAATGTGCGCAAGCACACACAGGAACCCTAATGTTTCCAGATTAAAGGCCTCCAACACCGCCGAGCCCATTCTGTTGGGCCCCGAGCCTCTGGGGTTATCCCTCAGGAGCTCCCGTCCGAAAGCACCCAGCCGAGGTGGGTTCTGGACGACGTCAGGATGAAAGGCGACGGTGACTTCCACAGAGCGCACAGTCACCGTCCAGCCGCAACCCACTGAACACCGTCGCCTGCTCCTACAACCCTGAAAGACATGGCAAGGAATATGATGGGTATAGAAATGGGGGGCAGGAGAGTCGCGGTAGAAGATGAACCACCTCAGCTTTCGCTGCCGACCCGGGGAAACCACGAAAAACCCATGAGTCAGCAGAGAGGGCGGTTGCAGGGGATCGAATCCGGGATCTCCCGAAGGCGTGTCGTACACATTACCACGGCGCCAACTCGCTCGGTAAAGCTGCGGGAACCGGAAGTGCCCTAGTAAGGAACTCGTTTTTTGACAGAGTTCACTTATTGTTGGGAGGTCGAGTTCCATAAAGTGGATGGCCAAATCATCCTAGTGGCTACCTTAAGGTATTTCATGGAATGCACGGCGGTTACCAACTTTACTGCATTTTCGTAACAATGACTCTGATCTTCTCATCTATGTTCCTTTCCAGGTTTTTCTTTGCTTCACTAGTGCTCGCCGCTGTGTTGCACCCGTTAACGAAGTGGTTGTTAGTGTATAAGTGTTGATGGAATCAAAAAAGACTTGATGAGCTGTGGCAGTAAGGTAAAATTATTATCTAGAAGTCTACAGTGCAAGCAAGTTTAGAAACACCCTCATTTCTTCTGCAGCCTTTGACTTCATCCTCTAATACCGCAGCTTCTTCTTAGGTGCGTAATTTTTGCATGATTTATATTTTGATCCAACCACAGCAATGAACTTGGCGAAACTTGGACAGGATACATAAAATAGCAGCAGCTGTGACACCCCTTTCATTAGGATGATTACCACGATCAGCAGTCTCTTGCTCATTATCAATGACATCAGGATTTTCAATGGTCTGAAACAAAATAAAGGGTAATTGCAAATTACTGATACAAAAAGGGGGTACTACTGTGACTACTGTATTGTTCTGCTATCTTTCTAATGGATAAATGCTGAAATAACTGCAGTGCAAACCAATCATCTCGGCCGGGTTACAAAACGACCATTCTATACTATTAACAGTATAAAGCACGATTTTTAAAATGCCTAAATATGAAGTTGTTTAAATATTAAAGATGAATATTTATTTGTTTATACATTATTCGCATGTGGCGCATTGCAATAAGGGTATAGATTGACCACAATCCTGAAGATTGCTCATTTATTTAGAAGCACAATAAAATAAGAATGAATCAGTTACCAAGCTCCAAATTTATGTTAACCTATGATTTAATACCCTTCCTCAACCTGTGATTTATGTTCCCTCAGCAACGCATATATTGCAAAACCACATTATCCATCTAACACTGACGACAGTAGCTTACAACTAACCTGAATGGATTTTCCAAATAATAAGAAGCAGATAAAGAAAGAAAGAAAAAGTAAGCCAAGACCAAAGGTTTATATGGTTTTCATATAAGGTTGCGTTTTTAAATATTGGATACTTTTCGTACGTCTTCTTCAGGTAAGTACTAATAGCTTCAATACTGCCAGCATAAAGCTTTACGTACCCTATATTCTATAGACTTCTAATTATATGTTCGGCATATTCTCAATGCCAGCGTTTTATTTCACGATACCTGTTCATTACTGTTATCTGTTGGCATCTCCTTACTCATTTACCTAATTAGTTCCTACATAAATAGCCGAAATAAGTTGTCGTAACAAAATGTACAAAATTTCAAATAATCCAGGGTATCCGAATAAACTAGGTAACACGTGTAGTTTATACTATAAAAACCCCTTACTATCAGAAAGACTTGGAACTGATCGTCCACCTGAGAAAGATACTGTACCATCGGCAACATTATTAACTCATAGCTCGGTGCATAAACGTCTGTAATACGCACAGTCGTTTGTACGAGTATTTTTATGTGCGGTCAAATCCTTTTTAATTCGTATACAGGTAATTTTTTAAGAAATGGCGCGAATGCACGATTCCTATTTAAAATAGTTTCCTGCATCATTGTATTGGTTGAAGAGACACTGCGACAAAGTCTAAAGCTTCTGTGCACTATTAGTGATTACTCTTCGCTTCAGTAGTGTTTATTGCCCGTTCTTACTCATGCGGCACCACAGGCGGTGGGCACAGGTGATGCATGAAATGAAATGATAATTAGAAAAAGACATTTGGGAAGGAAACACTCCAGATCTAAGTTTAGGATACCTACCCGGCATTGCCAGTTATGAAGATAGAGAAAAACTTAGAAAAAAGTTTCAGTCAGGGAAGACGGTCCTGGCAGTTTTTGCACCGCCGACTTCCCGTTCATGAGTCCACCTTAAGCACTTCGCCATCGCTTTTGTGTGGCTTGAGTTAACGGGTGATCAAATTTATTCTGAACTTCCATAAGTCACTTTGAATGAATGATAATAATTGTTTAAGGGGGAATCTAACTGGGTGAGCTCAGACCACTTAGTTTCCAAGAAATTATGCAGAAGCAACATAAAGCATCAGGGAGAATGAGGGAGAGAGAGAGAGAGAGAGAGAGAGAGAGAGAGAGAGAATACCCATTTCAAACCTTGTGGTGTGCAAACATTGATAGTGGATAACAAGTCTGTTTCTTGCAACTGGTGAAGCCGAGTTATTTTACATGGATACACTTTTATGATTTTCTTCCCTACCGTATGTCATCAGCAGTACAAAAATCCAGTTTGTCTGCTAATTTTCGTAACGGTGATCATGGCCCTTCTATTGTAATTATCCGTGTTTATTTTGAAGCTTCCGGTCATCCGTCTCCTTCTTCCATGTAACTGAACAAGTCGCGTGAAAGACAGCTACACAGTACTTACTTGCAGCAAGACATTGCAGTAAATATGAGCACATAGATTTGGTAACACAAAATGCTGTAATTCAAACTGACCTTTTAATCGTCTTTGAAATGCTTTATTTTGTAAATTTCCCGATATTGTGTAAAAACAAGTGGAAACCTTTTCAGGCAACGGCCAACGTAATAATGAGCATCTTGGACTGGACTCGTACTCTAAAACAACTCTATCATGAAAGCACAGTGTTCGGTGATAAGATCCATAACGCTGATGACAACTTGACTGGAAGAACGCAACTATGCGATCTCATCGTAAGAAATCTTGTTTATAAAGTGAATCGCAGGGTTCCTTAGGCAATCACTTACACTTCACCTTAATCAAAAAGATCACACTTAAATTTTGTGAGTTACTACATTGCGCAGTTGGACTATACGTACATAGCTGCTTCTTCTGTTGACTATTAGGGGTTCGCTGTTACGTACATTTAAGTTTCTGCTTTAAGTTCCGAAAAAACTTAATTCACTTTAGATACATCGATTCTTTTAACAGTGTTTAACGCCCACTCTTACTTCATACGCACCACAGGTGGGTGACACATGAAATGAAATGGTAATTGAGAAAATTTCTGAAGGAAACGTTCCGGGCTTACATTTAGGGTACCACCCCGGCATTCTCCAGTAATTACAACTGAGGAAAACCCGAAAACAAACTCAATCAGTGAGGACGGTCCTGCTAGGATTTGAACCCTATAACTCTCGTTCACGAGTCCTCGCATTAACGATCTCGGCTATCCGTGTCGGTATGTAGATGAAATAAATCTATTTTTTAATTACATAGCCTTAATTGTATTAGTTTGGAATATAATGTGATACAAACGTCTTTAGAAGTTTTTGTTGCAGCTGCTTCTTACCTATATCAACGAAACGACTCAGAAAGTTAGATCACAGTTTTCGCTATAGAAAACTATGGAAATACGACTAAGGTTTTCTTGAGATATCATGAGTCTAGACAGCTTTATATGTCACCAAATGTAATCATATTAGATTGTAACGCAATACAAAGTTTGCTCCTCTAAAAGCTCGTTTACTCCAATACTTGGAATATTGGACAAGTAAGAATCCATTTCCGTAAGGGAATAAACAGATTGTATCCAATAGTATTCTTATAATACAGCGACAACAGAGAAATTAACATCGTGACGAGTTAAAACTCTAACTGTATGATAGAAGATGTACAACGAACCACCAGCTACATATAACTATTCCGAATGATGTTATTCACATCAATGTAGAATTTATATTTATTGGGATATAATGTTCTAACCTACTGGATATTTATGAACATGTTCAATATTTTACAGCATGCTAAGGAAAATGCCATTAAAACAATAATTTTATTGTTCTTCTGTCGAATCACGATTCAATTAAAATCCTATTCCGATGTTAAAGAAAACCTGCAATTTCCATGGTTTTCTCAACTGTTCTAAATCCTATCCTAGGAGTTAAGAGTAGTCATACAAAGGGACCTCCAGTAACTGAAGCAGAACACTACATGTAAGCCATAGTGAGCCCTTTATGCTTCCATTGTGACTCCTGGGAGGAAGGGGAGACACAAAGGACAACCAGATCAGAACGACGATGTGCGGTAGTAAGGGCAAGATCCTAAAGATTTCAACACGACAATCCTGACGCCGGTTAGTCATCCTTAGACAACCGCATCTGGGTGTCCCGGGAGTAGATAAGACACTCCCAGGAAGGAAGGGGATGCCAGCAGTCCCAGCAAGCGCCAGTGTGAAATCTTTCCAGACGCAAATTCCACCATCCTGCCGCAACACAACCCAGCACCTGGTCCTACAACTCTAAAACAAATGAAAGAAAACGATGGGGACAGAAAATTCATGGTAAAAGCCTTCATCTACTGACCCGGGGAAACCACGAAAAAACCCATGGTCAGAGAGGCGGTCTAGCGGAAATTGAACACGGGACTTCCTAAATGCGTGCCGCACACTTTACCGCGGATCCATCTCGCTCGTAAAAATCTTACCCTTCTACTGAGTACAATTTGGAATACCTGGGGCAGTAGACGCGCAGATGAACTCTTTCTTAAAACTCTTGGGTTTTCTCCACTAAATTACAGTCTTGTTATCCCAAAATATTTCCTTCTATTAATACTTCTAATGCAATATCATGAATTGCGTTTCCGCTCATACCATAAAACTGATCATTCATTCGTAAAACTCATAGAAAAGCTTACGCACCAAGTTGAAATTTCTTTTCTTTTGACCCTTTGCATCCAACGGCACACCAGATAAGAGGTTTCATCTCATATTTCGCTGCCTACTTATGGGCCAGGAAATAGGCCGCACTTTGATCAAAATACGAATCTTTAATAAACGTATTTGTTAAGTTGGAACCTTCTTACTTTACAGGTGCTGACCTCAGAAACGACAACGGGGAAGTCGTAGCCATGATCAGGTGGTGGCTTCCCGCTTTGCTGTGTTTCGTCGCAGTATTTTCACTACCTTTTCCTGCAGACGAAATCGAGTCGGATGATTCCAGGCGAGTCTTGGGTTCCAGGTAAGTAAATGCGTGGCATATGACTCCTATTGGCAATGATTGAAACTAGAAGATCTAATGTTAGCTAATTCTGTGTTACAGTGTCGTGACGTCAGTATCTGTGATCATGGACTTAGGAAATGGAACTAAGAAATATTTTGCTGATGCCGCGGGAAAGCCACTACCGAAACCCACGGCTGCTGCTGTGGTGGGAAGCCCTGCACAGCTTTTAAATCCTGATCGATATGAATTCTACACGTTCGACGAGTCCGGTGATCTAGTTAAACGCCTTATGACACTTGATGAAATACAGGGTATTATCGCGAACGGAGAAGGTGAATTTCCAGATGAGCTGCCGCTGCAAACCAAACCAAACTATTACCACCAAAAGCTGCCAGGGTCTGATGAAATGGCATCTGTAATCATGTCGGACAAAACTGAAGAACAGCCTATGGATATGGAAGAGTTTTCTCCAAGTCTACCTGGAGTAAAGGATGTAGTACTTAGTGTGCAAAACGTTCTAAAGGAAGAACTGTCAAAAAATCAACTGAAACCTCCAAAGCCAGTGGTAGCTCCTTTGCCACCATCTACAATAAGTTCGCCGGATGCTTCTTGGAGTATGATTATTAGCGCTCCTGTCGAACAGACCATGCATTCTTCTCCAGTCCCGAACACTACAGGCACGACTACCATGCAACCCCCAAAATTCACTGCCGCTGCTGCCGAACAAACTTCTACAAATACTAGTAATGCCAACACCACAAAGACGCAAACGCTGAAACCCATTACTGCTGCGAACGAATCATACCAAGCTACCAATAACAGCAGGATCACGACTCCACAACCTGATAAACCTAGTACAGTTTCGACCGAATCTATCCCAGCTTCCAGTAATTTCATAACCACTACCGTGCAATCTCAAAAAACAAATGCTACTTCTGCGGGATTAATCCCAGCAACCAGTAATATCAGGAACACAACTGTTCAACCTAATGCTTCTGCAACTGAACTATCCCCAGCTGTCAGTAACCTAAGGATCACAACTGTCCCACCTCTGAAACCCAGTATTGTTTCAGTCGAATCATCCCAAGTTGTAACTAAGGACAGAACCACGACTGCGCAGCCTCCGAAATTCGTTACTACTTCGGCTGAATCATCTCCAGCTGCCAGTATTGTCAAAACCACAAATATTGAACCACAGAAACCTCATGCTGTTTCCACCGAGTCATTCGTATCTACCACTAACGACAAATCCACAATTGCACCATCTCAGAAACCCGATAGTGCTTCGACTGAATCAAGCCCAGTTGCCAGTAATATAAAGATCACCACTATACGAACTCAGAAACCCAATGCTACTTCGGCCGAATCAAACACAGTTGCCAGTAATATCAGAGTCACGACAGGGCAACCTGAGCAACCGAGTGCCACTTCGATCGAACCATTCTCACTGGTTAGTAATGGCACAACAACAACTACGCGACCTCAAAGACCCAGTACTGATTCAATAGAATCAACTTTAGCTAACACTAACGACAGTATTACTAATGTGCAGACTCAGAAACTTACTACTACTTCAGCCGAATTATCTGCAGTTGCCAGTAATATCAAAGTCACGACTGCACAACCTCAGAAACCTAGCATTACCTCGGAAAAATTAACTCCAGTTGTCAGCAATGTTAGAATCACGACTCCACAAACTCAAACAATCAGTTCCACTTCTTCCGAAATAATCTCAGCTGCGAATAATGTCAGCACCACAAGTGTCAAACCTCAGGAGCCTAGCGGTACTCTGTATGAATCATCCGTTGCTTCCAGTTACGTCAAAATCGCAACTGTTGAACCTAAGAACCCCAGTGTTACTTCGGCAGAATCATCTCCAGTTATCACGAATGAAAGAAATACGACTACACATACTCACAAACACAATGTCACTAATACTGAATCATTTTTGGCTGCTAGTAACATAAGAATTACAACAGCGCAACCTCAGAAACTCAATGATGCTGCGGCCGAAATATTTCCAACCGGCAGTAATATCGAAACCACGACTTCCCAATCTCAGAAATCCAATGCCACTTCAGCCGAATCATCTCCAGCTGCTAATAATGTCATAACTAGCAGTGTGAAACCAGAGAATGCCGGTGCGCCTTCAAACGAAGCGACTTCAAACGAATTATTTCCAGTTATCAGTAACATCAGAACTACAATGGTGCCAACTGAGAAATCTGGTGCTGTTTCCACAATTTCGTCCTCAGTTTACAGTACTATCAAAACCACCACTAATAAACCTCAGAAGTATAGTGTTAGTTCCACCCAATCAACTCCATCTGACGTTAATCTCAAGACCGTGACTGTACAACCACAAATATTTAGTAGTACCTCTGTACCTGTTGCGAACACCCAATCCGTCCCTGTTTCCAGTAAAATAAATAATACTACTTTAAAACCTGAAAATCTCGGCACTGCTTCAACCACTGTTTCTGCTGTGTCAGCTTCCTCAGATGCGGTTTTTGAGGGTAAGATAAAAACGCAACCTCATAAGTCTAGCTCCAAACCTGGCAGTGCTTCTCATGGGCAAACTACAAGTATGACCGCTGCTGTCATGAACAACTCTTCCACAACCACTCCCATACCTCCAGATTCTACTACCACAGTTACCTTAGACAAAAAAAATCAGGAAAATGTAAGCGAACTTCCTACAGCACTTAACGGACTAGATGCATCTGCATTTAATAGTCAATCATCATCATTAGCTGTAAGTCCTCAAATAACCCATGGAAATGTCGCTGCTACAGATGTTTCTGATCACGTTGACTCATTATCAACTTCAGATGTCATTGCCCAATTGTCTGATGATAACGAGGAAGTAGCTGCTGCTCAAGAGTTCATCAAGTTGTTCACGTCTTCACACTCTAGTACTTCCGGTCTGAATACAGAAGAGAATAAAGCTGGAAGCACGTTTTTGAAAGCTTCAGCTCAAACAACACCCATTAATACTTTAGAGCAGAGTAATGCCATCGCTGCTTCTACTACTGTAACAACTACGCCACACTACTACAGCAGTGTAACAGGAACATCTCAGCCACCAATTAAAACAACCAGTGGAGCTTCCATTGCAGAAAAGTTTCATTCTACTGTGGAGTCTGCAGCAACTCTCATAGCCACAGCATCTCCAATTGTATCTTCATCTAAATTGCCTTTCGAAAGTATAAATGGTTCAGTGACACAATCTACGACAGTAAAACCCAATATATCACCTTATTTAAACTCATCTTACAATGTTACAGAAGATGCAATTGAAGTGTTGAAAATACCAGCAGCGTCTACTACGAATATTTTATTAGCATCTACCTTCTCTAGCAACACCTCTGAGAAAATTCCTGCCAAAACAGAGAAGCCTTTAATAACCGAGGGTGAATATTCCAGCAACAGTGAGGATGTAATGGCAGAACTTGCCGATTCTCTTTCTCTTGTCCTGTCCCAGGTAGGCGGTTCTGTTACAACTATTGACTATGGTGAAGAACTGCTGTTAATGGGCAGTTCTTCAGTAATAGGCAGTAGTACGGTACAAAGTAGTGTAACTACTACAACGGAAGCTGAGACTACCACTGCAATATCACATATTTCAGAAGAGTATGTGGGAATATCACAAGGGAACTACGAACATATTATGAACATTAAAGAAATAATGAGTACTGAGGCTAATAAGCAAAAAAACTCGCAGGACAATACTGAAAATACATCAAATATAAGCAACCGATTTTCTGCAGAGAGCCTAACAAGTGAAGTTAAAGTGGAATATCCGAGCTATAATCATTCAGCTTTGAAATTGAATTCTTATAAAACAAAAGAAAATGTCAGTAGCGAGAAAAACGACCAGATAACAGCTGAGATCAAGAAGACGGCAGTTGATGACTATGAAACTACAACTCTTTCACTTGGCCTCAGTGAAGAACAAGAAGAAGAAAAGCGTCTGTCTGCAGGAGGTACTGATGCACAGAATGGAAAGGAGTCAAACAAATTCCTTGCAACAACTACTGCAGATCCAGACCTTTACACAGAAACTACAACAGAAGTTGTGGACGAAACAGTTACCGATAAACTAAAAACTGGTTCTCTGAAAAATAATGAAGATCAGCATCCCAATAATTATAAGAAGACAGATTTTGAATTATTAGGAGAAAATAGTGATACCTACACTGTTGATTTCTCGGAAAGCTCCACTCCTACAGAGACATATCAGAGCACGACATTAGACTTCACAACGACAGATTCAACACACCCTGCTGATTTTCAGACAGTTGTTTCTCCCACAGCATTAAATGCAATGAAACTGCATTTTATGGAAAACACAAAGGATGAATCAGTATCAGAGGTGACTGATAACTTAAACCAACCATCCAAGCATACCACTACTCAAGAAACAACTACCGGAAAAACAACAGAATCGAATACTTTACGAATTCAACCTGAAACTACTATTCCTATAATGGATGTAACTCAGGAACAGAGTACAGAAAACACTCAGTTTACTGCCTCACCTTCAGCAACAGGAGCAAATGAAAAGGTTACCGACAAGGAAAATTTACTTGACGTTACAACATGGGTTATGACGCCTTCTGAGAGACCAGAACACCAGCCATTAGCAAAAGAACCCTTACCACCAGAGGGCATTTTAAAACTTACTGTAAATGATACGTACAAGTTTGATAATAAAATACAACTGCCGCCAACTCCCCAAGAGAAACCCGACTATCGGGCGCCAATAAGAGAGCCATCGCTCTCGGAGAACGTTTTAAAACTTGGTGCAACGGGCACGCATAAAGTTGATAATAACGTGCAATTGCAAGCAACATCGCAAGAGAGACCAGAGCATCGGCCGTTGATACGAGAACCATCGCCCTCGGAAGATATTTTAAAACTTGGTACAACAGATGGAAATAAGTTTGAAAGTAACGTTAAGCTACAGCCGGCATCTCAAGAGAGCTTGGGTCTAGAGATCACGTCTAGTACGCTAGGAGAAGACGTGCGTCGTTTTTCAGATCTCTGCAATGAGCTTGCTTTCCGTATCTGGGTCTCTACATCCGGTAAAGGTCTTACAGCTACCCGTAGTCTCATTCTCTCACCATTCGCTGTTACGTCGCTGCTTGCTATGGTTTTCCTTGGTGCACGCGGCCCAACATCAGGTCAGATGAATGACATTCTACGTCTGGACGATATGGTTACCTTTAATCCCCATCTGGTCTTCAGAAACGTGACAGAATCTATCGCATCATCCAAAAATTCTGGTGTGGCCATTGCTGTGTTTGTCAGAGAACTCTACAGCGACAAGGTAAGCAGTCTAAGAATTTTATTTGTTTGGACTAATGGGATTTTGCGATACGTTATAAAATATGTAAGTTATTTCAGATATGTTATATCAAGACACGGGTTGAATCAATTATTAGTAGGAACTTTCTCATTAGATATATGTATCCCGAGAAACCTTCAAGGTATCTCAAGCTCCTAGAGATATCGTGTATTACAAGTCATGGCTATTTATGCACTTTATAGATAACTTATAGATAACCCCTCTTTTTAAGGACTGTTATCATTCATCTCTTTCTCATGATAACATGGAAGGGGTATTGAATCTTTTTTTTAAACATTAGACTATCGCTTTGGTATCCTGTAACTCCTTGTGCTTACAACAAACACATACAACATTACACAGAATGTGTAATAAAATTATTTCTGCAAATATTCATCTCAATTAAGATTATGTAGATGAAATAATAACCTCTGAAAGAACAGTTTGAGGAGGATGATGTAAAGAAGATCATATGAGTGTAATATATTCGATATTTTTATAGATACAACATATGATTACAACTTCATGTAACATTGTTCGAAATAACCAACTGGACTCTCAAATACCCATGAGGCAACGGTTTCCGCCTCTACCTCGCTCAACCACGCCAGCAGTTAACAATCCCAGTACCGACCACACGGTACGCACGAACATCATTGCCGCAACAACCGACCACAACAGCAAATCTCTAACGCAGCACTACACACCGTCACCGCCTCACAGTCAGAGACTGGCAGAACTCACCATCCTTGCTCGCCAGGCTTGAGCCGAGCGGGTATATAGGATAGAGTATTTTCATCGATACCACCAATGGCCGCCTGGTGCGCCAAGACTTCAGGACGGCTAACCCTTTAATTGTGGCCTCTTTCGAGTCCACTCCCATGCACTCTGGTGCGCAGTATTTGTTATTCTTAAATAAAGAAATTTCCTTTATATTCCCCAGGCTCCAGTCAGGGCTTCGGCAATGTCTGGAGGCTCGGAACCCAACATTGTTTCGCTCCTGTCTTCCCGCAGCAGCAACCTACCACCTTCACTAACGGGGGATGCATTCGCGGGACCCCGCTAATCCTTCCGACCCATCCTACCATCTCCTAAGAACAAAAAAAACATTACTGTGAGGTTCTGTGCAGTGATTGGTTCGCGTCTCTAGGAGTGGGTGGATTTGGCGAGGTATCTGCTGCTTTTGTATAAGTGTGTCTCCAAAAGAGGTGTCCAGGCTTTATGTACACAGAGAGTTTCTTTCCGGTTAAAATTGTTGTTGTATCTATAAATTTCAATTACCTCCCTCTGTAGTCGAGCATGATAGTTTACGCTGGTGATAAAACTTCGGTTTCTTTGAAGCTGATGTCATGGCCGAATAACAGTGAGTATTCTGCCACAGACGCCTCTCTTGGAGAAACACTTACACAAAAACAGCAGATGTAATAATACTTCGTCAAACCCACCCACTCCTAGAGAGCGAGCCAATCACTGCACAGAACCTCACAGTAAGCCCCGCCCACCCCACTATATAAGAGCACCATTCTCCGATCTCCGCATTCAAGCTCTGACCACCGCAGCAATTGAATCACCTCACCCTGAAGATGCTAAGCGCTGTACTTGGCGAAACGTCGGTATCTACGATGCCTTCTAGACCACGGCCTACAAGCCCGGATAGTAGCAATTCAATTATTAGCCATGACGCCGGCCGTGAAAGCCTCATTATATATATTATTAAGCCTCTTAAAAGCAAAAGTTTTTAACAACATTTAATTTAATTAACATTTAATTTTAACAAAAATTGTTAAAATATAGCAAGGTGAACTCTGTTAGTTATATATGTAACCATTCCTTTCTAGCAGGGATTCTAAAACAAATGAAACCTGCTGTGTTTAAACCTCCATACAAAAAGGGGGACAATAGTGTGCCATCTAATTACAGATCCATTACTCTTATTACTCCATTTTCCAAGGTTGTAGAGAGCTGTGTGTATATTATAAATTACATGGATCAAAGAACACCCGCTCCGCATTCCATTCAGGGTTAGGAAGGAATTTTCACCAGAACATGTGTACATGTTTATTGTGATTTAGTTGCATAGAGTTGTTCCATAATACACTGCCGTTTGTGAAAATTGCAACACCAAGAACGAATTTCCTGAATAACTCCAAACCTAGTGGAAGTGTAGAATAGTGTGCAAGCAATAAGTGATTAGCTTTGCAGAAAGATGGGGTACACGTAAGCCGAGCAGAGCCCTCTCGTGTCGGTCCGACAAAGTCAGTGTTGTGCCCAGTGACACAGTGCAGAGTTGTCAAACAAGGTGGAAACAATAAAGTGGGTGCCAGTATGCCTCGTCGACGTCAAAGGGAGCCATATCAGCATTTGAGTGAGTTCGAACGGGGCAGAATGATCGGCATCCAGGAAGCGGGTTTGTCATACCGTGGCATTTCGGTTCGTACAGGGCATGCTGCTACGACAGTGATGCATGTGTGGAAGCAGTGGATAGATGGTCGTACGCAGCGGAGAGCGGGTACTGGACTACGAAACATGACCACAGCGCGGGATGACCATCATCTTGTCCGCATGGCCATAACGGACCGTACAGATTCATCGACATTGTTGGCTCGACGCTGTAGCACTGCAACAGATGTGAACTTGTTTGCATCAACGGTTCGTCGCCGTCTGCTGCAGGTTGGACTGGTTGCATGCATGCCATTACGTCGGCTTCTATTGTCCAGAAAGTACAAGCTCCTCAGACTTCAATGGGCACGTGAACACCGCCACTGGGATGCTGAGTGGCAAAATGTAGTCTGTTCGGACGAGTCCCGCTTCAACGTGCCGCATACGTGATGGCCGCATACATGTCCGGCGGTAGCGTGGTGAGCGCAATCTGGAGCGCTGCACTGTTGAGCGGCATAGCGGACAAACACCCGGTGTGACGGTTTGGGGCGCCATTGGTTACAACAACCAATCTCGCCTCCTACGAATTGAGGGCATTTTGAACAGCAACTGGTACCTAACGTGGTTGTAGAGTCTGAGGTACTCTCCCTGGTTCAGGCATCTCCACAGGCTTGTGTTTAGAGAGGAAGGTCAGACATGTTGGCATAACTACTTACCTGCCTCGCTACCTGCACCGAGTGCCAGGTCTGTCAGTGTTTCAGTTCCGTTGAATGCCTATGCGATTCGAAACAGAGAGTATTCAGAGCTATGACAGTTTTTTCAAATCAAGAGTATCTGGATATGCTGCTTACGTATGACAAAACTGAGTGCAACGCCCGAGAACCCAATGCTTGTACAAGGATAAGCTCCCTAACAGGGGAATTCCCAATCCACGATCATTTACTGCAGCAGTTCGGCGAGTACTAGAGTCGGGAAGTGCAATTCCGCACTCCGAAAACGAGGTTCACAGCGCTCGAGTGCGTTATTTAGGCAGAGGAGTTAGTTTTGCATCTGATTGAAGAGGATCCAAGTGCTAGTACTGGCAGTATTACAAACAATGCTGATGTATCAAATTGGACCGTTCAAGAACATTAAGAAAAAAGCTACTTCGCTCATATCTTACCCAAAGAGTGCAACGTCTAAGTGAAAATCACTATCCGCCTAGAGTAGCATTCTGCCAATGGCTGAAAGAGCAGTGCCTGCGTAATGCTACTTTCTCGTTACAGGTTCTGTGACCGATGAAGCGTGTATCACACGCAATGGTATTTTGAATTTTCACAACAATCATATGTGGGCTTTTGAAAAACCCCATACAGTCGACAAGTTCATTTCCAACATCGGTTTTCACTGAATATCTGGGCTGGAATAATTGCAGATAAGTTGACAGCTCCTGCTATCTTATATTATCTTCCGTTACGGAAGGGATGAGGCGAAAGGAGACACCGGGCGGCCGGATCCAGGAGTGACGATGCAGAAATGACAGGGTCCGTAAGTCTCCAGAAGTAGAAACCTCGGTAGATAGACACAAAGATCCTGCCACACACAGAAGGAGTCCAACGACCCTCAAGGAGGTTCGGATACCCCAGCAGCCAGCCGAAAGCTGAGGAACGGAGCGAGTTCGTACAGAGTATCCTTTTCCCCTGCCGCGCTGCATTGAAATACCACCTCCAACACGTTAGAACCTGAAAGAGATCAACGGGATGAAGAATGGAACGAAATGATGAAACAAGAAATTTGTGGGCTGAAAAAAAAACATTCGAGCATTCGCCTGAGACTCCGAAAAAAATCCATGGGTCAGAGTGGGTGGTTGCTGTGGGTCGAAGCCGGGACCTCCTAAATGCGGGCCACAGACGTTACTGCCTGAGCCATAATGTTCGGTTGATAGGTCCTGTTATATTACTCATAAGATTGACTGGAGCAACTTATAAGCAGTATCTCAAAAACATAATGCCCATTCATTTGGAGGATGTGCCTCTTCAAATAAGGCATAATATGTGATTTATCAATGAATAGCTGTTGGCCAAGTAATCAGATTTTTCTCATTAGCACTTCTTCCCTCTTGACCACTTTCACCTTAGGGCTTCTTTCTTCCTTTACTCTTGATGTGGCCAATGATTCTGCAGTTGTAGCACCTGGCTTTCTTTGGATAAAAGTTGCATTTCTTCTTCCTCTTGCCTTTGCCATCACTTGATCCCTAGGTTGAGGCTGAAAATTAAATTGAATTTTTATTTATAGACGCTCTTTAACTGCTGTGGTCCTTCCATTCTATATTGGGGTGAAACGGTCTAATTTTTCTCAGAGGCCTCTTTATCAGGCTTTAGGTTCTTTTACGTGCCGTAAATCTACGACTCGGGACCACCGGCTATAATTCCCTTCCGAAGGAAGCCATGCTAACGATTTTTACGCCCGAAAAAATCCATCGCTCTCCGCCGAGTTTGAACCCTCGACCTTGGGATGGTTGAGGATGAATACCCAATATGCTGCTCACCCTGATACCTCTGATTCTGCTTGGAATAGAATGCTAATGCTTTCCCTTAGACTCTGCAGTCCACTTGTACCCTTCCTGCAGCAGTCTTTGCTTGATCATGTCCAATTTGATGGTTCCAGTAATAGTGTTCTCCAGCGGCTTCATTATGGTCTGGTCCCAAGCATCAACACTGTGATCAGTTTATCGTCTGTTTTCTTACCAATGCTTTTCAGATTTGCATCAGTTGCAAATGGTAAACATAGTCCTCCATACTTGAGTACATTCCCAAATTTATATTGAATAATGCTCTATAAGGTCAACACGCCAATTTACACCCGTATCTTCATATGTTTACTGCAACTTATCCCACATGACCTTGGGGTCTGCACTCCATGACTTCCATTTTTGGTCCGTGATCCAGCAACAGATATACTTTTGTTCTTGCTCACCATGATCCTCATGGAGCAGACACATATATCTATTTTCCATTACTCATAGTTAGCCAATCCTCACAATTTCTCAATTTGTGGTAGTGAGCCTATATATGTAATGTATGTTGGTCATGTTAGACTATATAATATACTGTTAACCTCCAGCTTTAATGTTCCAAACACAAGGACAACTCACTATGAGAGGTCACACGTGTCTAACTTAGAAAATATTTCTTTAAGATGCTTCTCACAAAAGATTTATAGTTCTGCAGGCCAAACACCTCTTTCTTCATATTCTGGGCCCATAACCTGTTGTGATTTGTTTGTATATGTACAGATATTCGATAATATTTTGACAGATGTAATTTTGAGCATTAGAAGATTTTAGTGAAACACTGAAACTAACATTGAAAACACAAATTATATCATGTCATTTTCCGGATATAAATGTCAGCAAAAAGGATCGCGTGATCCTAAGGATAATGGATGAAACATCGTTCTGGAAGTTGCTTATCCAGCGCTCCAGTGTATATGGAGAGGAATTCTTGATGGGTCTGTCTTTCTAGCTTTTGGCTCTCTTTGACGTTTGGGTATCCATTGTGAAGTTTGACACGTGGGCATACTTTTAACATAGTCGTGGATGTCAGGACTACCACTTCCGCCGAAGTAACCACAGCTGATATTTATAGTCAAATGCAGGTGTTTCTAATTGTACTGTTAAGTAGAATAGAAAATAGATGATTGTAATAGTTTTAATATAAGAGTTATTGTTCATTGTCAAGCCCCTCTCTACCTATTCTTCCCCGAGTGTAGGATCTTTCTTCCCACCAGGTTCCTCTTCCTTGCCCGGACCTTGTGATCCTTTCAGGCTACCATTTTTATGTGCGTACCTCGTCGTTCTATCATCATCACCTGAAATGTTAATCTAGTTCTACCAGAACCCTGAGACTCACATTCATTTGGACAAAATGCACGCCACATAGTTGGTGATGAATGCAGCGGTTTTAAATTAATGTGACATCAAAATTAAATTGAGTTTTACTTATGGGCGCTCTTTTAACTGCTGCGGTCCTTAGTGTCCCATTCTATATTGGGCGTGAAAGATCTGTAATTTTGCTCAGAGCTTCTTTATCAGGCTTGAGGTCCTTTTACGTGCCGTAAATCTACGACGTGGGACCACCGGCTTTACTTCCCTTCCGAAGGAAGCCATGCTAAGGACACCTGAAAAAAATCCATCGCCCTCCGCCGGGTTGAACCCGCGAACTCGTGCACTAGAAGCTAGCATGGTAACCGCTACACCACGGAGGACGACTTAAAGTAACATCACAATATATATGTAGTAAAATAAAGAAGTCATCACATCGCCTTTAACAAGAAAATGGAAGTGAGGATTCTTATTTTATTTTCCATAGAGTAGGTACATAAGCATGCATAGTGCAGTGTGGCAGTCTAACATTATCAAAATGAAGCAACTGGATTACAACTTGTACAACATTACTGCACTTTGTAACGATGTGGAGAGAGGTATGTGTATACATGGGTCATTCTAATTAGCGGCAACATTTGAATTAATAAGAAAGAAAATATTTTTGGAACAGTCACACTGTTGTTGTGGTCAGAAGTAATCTCTTCCAAGATGAATAATCCGCCCCCACACTTCAGGGAGAGACGGATGCCATACAAAGCGTCTTGCTGTCCTAATCTTCGAACAGACTGCTCTACTGCTGCCATAATTGCCTGTCTGCTTCTAAAGCGAACTCCTCTAAGTGGTAATTTCATTTTCGCAAAAAGGTCAAAATCACATGGGCTCATATCTGGGGAGTATGAAGGATGCTTATTTCCCGTTCCAATTAATTACAGGAGCAGCTATATGAGAGCGAGTACCATCGTGTAGCACAACAGGAGGAGAATTCAAGAGATTTGGACGTTTATGAAGCACAGCTAGTCGTAAATTGTGTTCCAGAAAGTAAATGTAATGTGTATCATTCACACGATTTCCCACAGGAACTGAATGAGTGACAAGGACACCGTCAAGATCATAAGCAACTATGAACATGACTTTAAGTGGATTTTGTTCTTGCCGATACTTTTTTTACGTGGTGAATCATTGTACCGCCACTCATTTGATTGTCTGTTCAATTTTGGTTTGTAGCATCAAACCCACGTTTCATCTACAGTTACGATATGTAGTATGTGGAAAATCGTTCCAGGAGCCAACTTCGCTTGCTAGTTCAGTACAAGTCCAACAACGGTGTTCTTCCAGCAATTCCCTAACAGCGATGCACCTCACTACTTGCTGATTGTGGTCTGCTCAGCTCCACGTTTTTGCTGAACATCTTTCCTACCTCTGCGAAATGCATGCGCCCACCTAGCCACGGTACGATATGGGATAGTCTCTTTACCACAAACTTTCAGTAATGCTACATGGCATTGTCAAACATTCTTGGCTCTCAATCAGAATTTTAATGAAGCATTTTTGTTCATATTTACTAAACACTTCAGAACACTACAAATAACAGTCAACAAATTAAACTCCTACAAATATCTTATAAGATTACTTTCTTCAAACTCACAGATAACACACACACACACACACACACACACACACACACACACACACACACACACACACTTGCTCTTCTTTCTCATTGTTATCAGCTTGCATCATTTGCCGCTGATAGTACCACATCAAACATTGTTGCCACTAATTATTGAATGATCCATGTATGTTATAAATTACTTGGGCACTTAATATTCTCCAGGGTTTAAGTTACAGTAGCTTTGTCGGTTTTTGCTACTCGAGGTCGAAGAATGCGGCGAACTTTGAAACAGCATTCACAAAAATTCGACAACAATCTGCCACAGAAACAAAGGATATGTCGCTTCTTTGTAAGAGGCTATAAACACAACTTTTCGACAAGCCGTAACAATCTTTTACGGAAACAAAGGATATGCCACTTTCCCTCCCAGCTAGTGGAGCTCGTTGCTGATCTGGTCTGCGTGGTTCATCATTCTTGTCAAATGTACACTGTGTATGTGTGTACTTTATAAGAAGTGATGGTTAAATTGGTTTTAAGGAAGATAAGGAAACGAATCCTAGTCCCAGTGAAACTAAAACTGGACATAGGTACAAAAGAAACAAAACCTGATACTAAAATAAGCATGCCATATAAACAATTAGTGGAAAGTGTTGTATAAGTGGTGCAAAGCGCAGCATTCTGCAGAAATTCCATTATTCATGTGCAGTTTGTCGAGAACACGAAAAAGAAATTTTTGTCCCTATTGTCTTTTATGAAAGACGTCATGTTTCTTGTTAACAAATTGTGTTTGACTTTTAAAAGGCTTTCGGTTCGGTACGGGACAGTGATTGTATGTGACACATGAAATTTCATTGCGGTGAGGATAATATATACGTTTACCTGTTAAAAAGTGTAATTAACAATAATCTCACAGCTCTATAGTAGGATACATCAGTGAAGTGTTATTTAATCATGTGAAGGATTCATAAATAAAAAAAAATACAATTATAATTTGTGTAAGACTTGTTTTTAGCCATACCAGCCCTGTTAAGAGATAATGTTCTGCAAATTACTGCTGACGAAGCCGAGGCATATCCATAAATAAATAAATAAATAAATAAATAAACATTAAAATAAAAAGTTAGTTCTTAAATGCGGGGTGAAGGCCACCGGAAAGTTTGTACCGTACGTGGGGCAAACACTCCTAGAAACATATCTCCCGCAAATTGGCATCCATTACGTGCGTAGTCTAAAACACCTTCAAATTGGTGGCTAAAAGTGGTGCAACCGATAACCGTTAAACCCTCCTTCACAAGTCAAGAAGAAAATGTGTTAATACTTTTGCCATTCACTGGCTCTCATTGGGAGAGGCAGTATATTCACAATATGTAAATTGGAATTCTTTAGTATCTGTGCTGGAAAAAGACTAATAGCTGCCGCCTTATTAAAAAATGTAAAGTGTTTAAAATTGTTGTCACTATTGTCTTTTATGAAAGACGTCATGTTTCTTGTTAACAAATTGTGTTTGACTTTTAAAAGTAAAATTTAGATCCAGAGTGCATGCAAATTTGCATGAACTCAAGCATACAAGGGCTGGAGAACCTTAAATTGAAACCTGGTCCAAAATACAGTTCTTATATTGATAAAGTACCTCCAGAATTTCAAGAAGGTGCATTCGAGTTTCGTGGTAACATAATACAAGAGAAGTGTTGTTAAGTGTATGATTTGCAAATTCTTAGAAAATTTGCTTATAAATTTAATTGAGAGATTAGGGGATTTAGACAAGATTGGAGTATTTAATATATTGTATTCTAAAAACTACAGAAATGATGGTGAGTATAGCAATAAGGAAATCACAGAAATATATGCAGTAATTAATTCTGTCACATCTATGAATTTAAATGATCTGTTACTGGAATGGGCATTGTTTAAGAAGGTGTTGAACAATAGATGCAATGGAATGAATTTCACAGAGATGGTAGAGTGCATTTATGCTAATGAGATGAGTGAACAATCCCCTCTTATGGGTTTAATTATAGAATACATCACTACTATTCCCCTGCACACAGAGCGAGTGTTTTGTTGCATGAACCATATAAAAACAGAAATAAGAAATCACCTTTCTGTAGAAAAATTAGCAAACTTCTAATAACACTGGCCTGCAATTGCAGGGTTAAACAGGTCTTAAATCTAATTTTGGTATGCTGAATTCAAATCTACTTTCCATTTTCTTGTATCACCTACCATTTTTTTTGGCATGTGACAGGAAATACATAATATTTGAGTTTATTTCTAGTTTTTAAGTATAACTTAAAATGCATCAAATCATGCAAACTAAGAAACAATCTCAATTCTACAGATGCAACAGTTCACATTGAACTAGGAAATTTCAAACATAGCTTTAGATTTTATTTTCTCCTCCATTTTGTTGAAAGTGAACACTGAGTTGACTTGCATTTGTGGTCTTGACGCAGGTTGTCTCTAATTAAATACCAACAGTAGTCAACCATCATGGAGATGTCCCATCAACCCTGGTACCTTGTTTCCATCTCGTTTATGTTATGTTCTCTTTCCCTATTCTTCACTTTGTGCACCCAGGTTTTCAGGAAAACGTTCAAGATGTAAATGCAGAAAATGCAATTTTAAGCTCGTATTGCTTCCAAGTGCCTTTAAGCTTTCGAGCATTGTTTTAACAGTATGCTTATATTGGTCATGTTTAACATTAACCAAAAACTTGTTTATAACTTCACTGAATGAATCCTAAACTTGAAGCTTTATGTCTGTCATGATATTTCTAAAATGAACGTCCTTCATGAGTTTGTGAATCTGTGGGCCGTCAAAAATGCCTTCTTTCACTTTTGATTCAGACAACATTGGAAATTTCTGAATAAGATTCTGAAAACATGGACCATGTTTGTCCAAAGCTTTGACAAATTGCTTCATTATCCCTAATTTGATATGTAACTGGGGTAGCAAAACCTTTTGTGAGTGAATCAGCGGGAAATTTATTAAATTTTTTGTCCATGGCACTAATCTTTTCTTTTTGGTCAATTAATTTCACGCAATTAGTCATATGATTTAGCATGTTTACATATTTTAATCAATTGTGCTGTAAGTCAGATATGCAGTGATGTTAATACTAACGTACTGAACTTCCAACTTTGTATAATATACAGAAATGGTTGCAAATATACAATTTCAATAAAAGTTTGTGTTGAAACAGAATAGTTCAAAATCTGTACGTGATATGCAAAAACTATTATTATTTCCGTAATCAGAGCATACAATTTGACCATTATGATGTAAAATATTCCTTGCCGCAAAATCTTAGCAGGCCTGTGTAATTAATATTGAAGGGCCATCTCACAATGACTTTGGTTTTGAAAAGGCATTGAGTGTGGGAAGTATGCATAAAACTGACATATTCTAATGTGATATAATAAAATGCAAAATATGCAAGTAAATACTGACAGTTTACTGTAGATATGATATAGAATGTGTGGATCTATATGTGTAAAAGTTAATTTAAAAAAATAATAAAATTTCATTTAGCAGTTTACTGTTAGCTTCAATTCAATATACACATACTTCGCTTTTAAAATCTTCATTCATAGTATAATTTATAAAATGTTCTACTAGCTACCTAGCGCACCTGACTACCCTGACATTCTCTCTCCATCCCAGGTGGGAAGGGATTTTCAACAGAACTACATACATGTCAACTACTGAAGTATTTACAGCATTAAATAAAAAGGAACTACCAGCAGGAATATTTTTGAATTTAACTAAGTAACTTGATAGCATAGATTACAATTTTTTGCTACAAAAGTTGAATCTCTCTGACTTTGATAAGATCTCCATAAATTGCTTGAATGAATTTCTCCATAAGTTGCTTAAAATCATTCTTAACAATCAGAGTTCAGATAACTAGAATCAGTGGTTGTGATTATGACCCTGGGATTATTATTTAAGGTGTTCCACAAGGATCTATACTTGGGCCGTTGTTATTTTTAATATTCTTCAACAATTTGCTATACAGTCTTAGTAAGGAGTCCAAAGCAGGGCTTTTGCAGCTGGTATGAGCATATTGATATTTAGAAAATCACATGAATACTAACATACATTGCTAATAAAGCATTTGGACAGCTTAATATTTGTTGGAGGTTAATAACCATTCATAAAGTATGTTAAAAACACATTTTATACAGTTTGGTTCTAAGAATAAGCAGAGAAAGAAATAAACAATTAGGTGTAACAACATCAGATAAGTAAAGTTCCTGATACAAAATTTCTTGAGCTTTAAGTAGTTTAAGAACTCAGCTGAGAAAACCATACAGAAAGTATGTTAACGAAATTTAATTCAGCATGCTGTGCATTAAGGAATCTAACAATCTTCTCAAACAGAATTCTTTACCTACTTTCTCACCATCTTACAATGTGAAATAATATGATTTTGAAGTAATACAGCAATTCAGTTATAAAGTGTTTGCTACAAAAAAAGATTTGCATGAATTCTTTGGGGTGTTGGATTTCCCTATTCCCTTAGATTCTTTTTGAAACGTCTTAAAATTCTAATTCTTATGGAGTAATTTTGAAGATAGTTAAGATGACTGTATAGCAAACCTTGCTGTACATACCACAATATCAGGCATGCAGGTGATTTGCACAGGCCTGTGTACAGTCTAAAACTTCTAAAAAGAGAATGCTCAATGTTGTTAATCTTCAGTAAAAGTCAGGTTGTTTAAAACTATTAGGCAATGCTGAGAAGCAAAAGGTTTTCAAAATAGAAAGTTATTCTTATACATACTCACTCTCCATATAATACACAGCACTATTTTAATATTCCATCATATAATGGACAAATGCTTAATTAATGTAAAGATATATCTGCAGTGGTAGTGATGGTAGTGGTAATGGAGGTGATTTACAACTTATTCCCTTTAGCTTCCTGTGTTTTACATTTTGCATGATAGGGAAGTATACCCTGCCAGTGATGGTGGATTTAAAACTGTTCTCATTATTCATGTGTTTTACATTATGCAACCAAAAAGAAAAAACTTGATGCATATGTATTTTAGTTGCTTGGTGAGTGTAATATTTGCATGACAAGTTCAATATAACTGAGCTTTGCTGTTATGAAAAACTGCAAAGAAACAAAGAGCAAACTAGATGTTTCAGCTTAATTGCTCCTTTCCTCTCATTTAGGAAAGCAATTAAGATGTGTTAGAGTCTCTTAGCTAAATGAGACATACTGTAAGTTACATTCTAGCTCTCATAGCAGTTGGTTTAGTCATGTTTGAGTTACCCATAAAGCAACACACATACACCTGTATGCATGCAACAGCTTTTAAAATCCAATTTTTTTATTCAAGTTAGCCTATTACAAAGTTAAAATCAGCTCTTTGTTCAAAATAAAATTAGCAGAAAAATATTGATTATAGTTTTATTATGTATTTATATAAAAGTTAAGAACATTTTATCACCTAATCAATTTATACAGACAAGAGGAAAGTTGCTGGACTTCTACAAGGAACGAGCCCAACAGTTTTACGATGGGCATGTGGAAGAAGTGAATTTTGCTTCCATTGGCGATCTTGTGAGAAGGCGTACAAACTTGCTCGTCAAGCGAGAAACTCATGGCAGGATAGCTGAGTATCTTCATGGCAACAATATAATACTAAGGCCGCCACTTGCTGCCTTCAGTGCCAATGTGCTTCAGGTAAGTTCATTAGAGTGGCTCAGCTTATGTTATATCCTAATTACACAATCCTATCAAGGAATAAACTTGACAATAAAATCTGAGATATGTAGAATTTATGAACTTAAGACATCTATTATGTTACAGAATCAGATTTTAAGGCAATTGCCAATTTAGTTCCATTAGGGGATATGTGGAAAATGATTAAGAATGTTTTAGAATCATAAAATGTCAAGCCTATAGAATGCACCTTATACTGTTTAAAATATACTAAGAGAGTGGATGAGGCCTATTTTGAAGTAATTGTGCCCAAAGCTGCCGAAAAGAAATAATTATAGTGCCTATAAAATCCTAAAATTGCATAAGGTTTATTTGAATAATTTTGTGCCCAGAACTACCTAAGAGAAGTGATTTTTAAAAAATTTATATCTATGCTTTTAAAATTAATTTTAGGTTTTAGCTTTCCTAAAAAGCCTGAAGTTTTTCCTTCCTTGGCTGATGAAAGTTATATGTCCAGAAGGTGTGTTCCAGAAGTGGGCAGAAAAATGAAACTAAATTTCTATCTATAACATCAATGTAGTTTTCAGCCTTTAAAAGGGTTTTAGTATTGCGAGGACAGCTTAAGTATAGAGAAACTTCAAGTAAACCTTTTTTATAGTATTGCTAATTACAAATAACATGTTTTGCTTTAAAAGTCATATTCAAATATAAAATATATTATCACATAATTTAAAACGGTACTTAGTGCTTAATTCAATAATTTTATGACATATTTAGTTGTCTAAAACATTAGGCTTTACATGCAAAAAATATTGAGGTCTAATTATTAAATATGTGCTCTTTGTCTTATGTTAACTTTATCAAGTTATTCAGAAGTTTTTGTCATTGTATCTGTGGCCCCACTATCTTTTCACTCTGCTATACTATTAGCAGAACACATGGTTTCACTTACCTTATCCCACTGAACAATAAACTGCTACTGTCCGCTATTCACATTCTTCCCACCTCCCTTCTACCTCTCCTACCTATTTCTATAATGCTTTCAAAATTTTGTAGAAAATTACTTTTTCTGGTAAATTGGTTCAGATCAATTATAGATACGCTTAAACTGGTTTAAGAGTGTATACATACTATATTTAATGTGGAAAACAAACAAAGAAAGAGAAATGGCAATTTTTATGAAGTATAGAAAATATTTTTATGTGAGATGTGCAGAATCAATAAAGCTTTATTTCCTGAACCTGAAAATATCTCAAAAGTTTTTAACACTTTGAACCTCAGTTCTAAAGTATCACAACTCAAAATCAGTACTTTTCCAGGAATGATCAAAAACTAAAACTGTTTTTTCTAGCTGTATGCTACCAGTCAAGAATAGTGCAGTCTGGCTCTTACTTTGGGGTTTCTCTATATGCATAGATCTCTAAGTGTATCAGAACTTGATATTCAGAACCTGGTTAGCTTGGAAAAGTTTTTAAATTTGTTTAGTTGTAACCTGTTTTGCATTGAATCATTGTTTTGCTATTTGACTTATTACCACTAAATTTAGCAATAATAGTCTTAAATTGTTCATTTTAATATAAGTATTGTGGTAATTTTACATTCATTAGTAGTAGTAGTACTAGTAGAGAGTAGTAGTAATAAATTGATGATGAATAATAATAATAGTAATAGTAATAATAATAATAATAATAATAATAATAATAATAATAATAATAATAATAATAATAATAATAATAATAATAATAATAATAATAATAATGTTTTTATAATTCACGTGAATTCCTGTTTTATTGAATGCACAAACATTTTGAAACTTTAAAAATGGAAAACATACATTTTTATTAAGCAACTGCGATGCTTGAGGTTTCCTAGAAAATAAACCCTTCAATGAATCTTTAACAAGCACATTTTGAACAGGTTTTAAAAATACAGTATAAATACAAATCGGTTAAATTAAGCAGTTTATTGCAAAATAACTATATTTTCTTGAAGTTGTGATACTTTAATTATTCATCAGAGGAATCTTCATGCTGAGGTATTTCTTCAGAATTGCTGTTTAAATTATTATAGAATTCCCAGTATACACTCAGGATTATATAGTCATGGCAGAGTGAGATAAAGTCTTGTGAACGTCAATTTGTGGGGATGCAGTGCATGCTGGCAAAAGTGAAATAATTGGTTTTTCTCAATGTCTGGACTTAAGTTAACTCTGTTGTACTCTTCTTCTACAGAATAACTGTTTTTGTACAGAAATGTATGCGGTTCATGTTTAGAAAAATGGAGAACTTTTATTTTAGACCAGACTACATTCTGTGACTCCTCATTCTTTTTGTAGTTTTGCACTATGTTTTATGAGTTCTTTGAAATTGTAATGACAGAATATGACTTTCCACCTTTTTTTTTGGCCATTTTTATGACTGCAATCCAATGTTGAGGATGTCTGCTTCCTTATTTCCTTTTAGCACTCATTCCTTTTCTGTTGTAATCATGACACACACAGTCATTTTCATTCTGCAAGTGCCCAATTACAAAATATTTTACTGTAATGCTCCCAGTACCTTCTATTGATGAAACTGTATATAGGAACAAAGACGACAAATACCTGTTTTTGTGTTGGCCTATACAGTTATCAGCATAAAAGATGATAAGTGAGACACCAACATTTTTAGTTTTCTCTAAACATCTCAGGAGACAACTGGCAATTTTGTTAGCTCCCCATTTAGCTATCTCTTTATGCAGAAGAAAGACATTGCCTCAGTTCTACCAAATTGAAGACTGTTAAATTATAACAGGAGGGCACAAAGCTGATACTCTACTGCACGACATCTGAAGCACAGCCTGTAGGTCAAATGCATACACTCTATTCTTCCATCAGTTCTTTTACATCCCTGAGTGACTAGTTTTTCCTTTCTCTACAAGCCTCTTTTTCTAATATATGCCTTTCATATTCTTCCTGAATATGCATTTTTTTTCTTCAGCAGTACTTTGTAATCTGAACATAAATAACATTGATTCTTTTTTGGAACAAAGAAATCTAAACATGTGCATAATGGTGTACTTTTGCGGTCTATTTCTTCAGCAATACACTTCTCTTTGTACATTGTGTACATATACTGATATTTAAATCTCCTTCTAGATATCATCTATTCTCAACTATCATCCCTTCAGTGGTAATTTTTCCCATGTAGTGCTCACATAATGGCTACTTACACTTAGGTTGGCTAAAAGCATCTTTTTACAAATTCTTACATTTGTCCCATTAACATCCATTAATGATGGATTAGGTTCTTTGAATAGGTATTTTCCATACAAATGTAATGATACTTTGGCCCTAGAACTTTGGTATATCTTGTAATGAACTAACATTAATTATGAATGTTACTCAGCCTCCAGAAAGCAATTTTCAGTCTATCATCTTCATTTATTTTTGTTGAACATTGCAAACTACACTTGTCTTCACATGCTGGTTCTAAATTCCTAGGATCAAATATGTTTCCCTTAGTAGTTCTATAGGTTTTACCTTCATTCTGATGCCTTTTAATAATATTTCTTTTCCATTCATTAGGATTGCTCGATCTCTTCTGTGATCTCCTCTTATTGACTTCTCCTTCTTTCCCAAAATCTTCACTAGCTTCAATTTCAATTTCCAAAGCTGTCCCCCCCTCCCCAACTCCATACTAGGCTCCTCTTGAATATATCTAACAGGATTTTCAGGAACCTCATTTGCCTCATTTATATACTGTCCTCTCTCATCTCCTAAAATACAAAATGTTAAAGAATAACTCTAAAGATACTTGAATTAATATTGCAACCTACTTTTAACCAGTGTTTGCAATTCCTTTAAATTATGCTCAAAGAACCATTGTTTAGTGGATTAATTATCACCACCAATTGCGATGAATTCAAACAAAGGGATGCAAGCACAGTAAGCGAAATATGAGTAAACTATCCTTCTCACTCACTGACGACATCTTTAATCTCAATAGACCCCAAATAAAGCTGATAACCAGGCTCTTGACAGGACACTGTAGATTACTGAAACACCTACATACATACAATGAGAATCTTCATAGTAGAACCAGTATGTAGGTTATGTAATGAAGAGGATGAAACTGCCTATCATAATATGACTATATTATGATCTTCAAATGCAAAGTGCTGTGCAGGTAAAGATATGAACTACTGTGGTTGATAAACCTACATGATCATCCTCCTAAGGAAAATTTAGTTATTAACCTACTGTCCCTTATTAAAAGGGACAGGGCTATATAACTAAAATAGCTAGGAGATAATACAAAAAGATATACGGGATAATACAATAAACCTTGTAGGTTTCAGTAATAATGGCAATCGTAATCTGACTCCATCTTTATATAAGTCAATCTAATTTAATAAGGAAATAGCTGCAAAATTTTTTTTGTACTGCAAATTGTCTTGCTGCTTTGGATTAATGAAATAAGCAAGGTAACTGCTAAACTATGGTACAAAATTATTGTTATAATGTGATTTTCAGACTTTCCAAAAATAATACATCTATTTGCAATTTATGTTTCTTTTGTTTTAATATTAATCTACCATCAGTAATATTTGGCAATGTAACTATATTCCTTGTAACAGGAATCATAGGATTGATCGCAGGGTTGTGTATTTCTTGCATTTTCCATATCCGTCTTCATTATCGTCAGAGAGGGAAGCAAAATTTCAATCAGGGGTCTCTGTCTGAATCATCAGCATTTTCCAGTTCGAGTGCATCAATATATAATATAAAATGAATATCAATTAACTTTACTCATACAACTTACGCATGCAATGTAATAATGAAAATACATTAAGTAAATACTGAAATACACTAAAAAATGACATACAGAGATTATTATACTACCAATCCTTTTTCACAATGTGAGGTTGAGGTTTCATGAAGAGAAATGCTTGCTTTAGTTGACATGACTTCTGCTTTCATTAGGGCTAACTCTAAAATTTGTTTCAACCTAATAGACGTTCTTATTAGCTTTCAAAATTGATTAGAAATAAGAATTTCACATAAAACTGTATTTCATGCAACACACCCATCAGAATAACACTGAAGATAAAATGAAATTACTGCAGCTTTTAATTAACCCTAAAATGTTAATATCATCCCTTTATATGTATGCAGTAATATCCATCTAACAGAAGGAGACATTTAATCACGTTTCTAATATTGAATCTTTGAAACCATACTGTTCCATGTGACTTTTTTTGGTTTATTCTTATTACTTTTCAATATTAATACTTTATTTGATAAAATGCACTATAAAATCATTCATTGCACCACAATTCACAGAAAGCAGTAGAATACATAACATGAATACAGTAATACAAAAATAGTTCACAGTTCTTTCACACAAACTTTGCACAATTTTCTAGAACATTCCAAACAATTTGGTGCTCTGCACTTGATGCATTTATAGACAATCATCCCGTTTTTAGTATAGGAGCAATACCAAGTTCTTGCACTTTTCCAGTCTGTCACTCTTCTTTATAACTGACTCCTGTAATCCCTGTTGTTGGTGTACTATGTCTGTGCTGATGATTTGTCTCAAGTCAATCATCAAATCAGGATTTGCAGCTGCTTTTTCAAGCGATTCTTCACAAATATCATTCCCAAATGCTTTGTGAAGCCAAATATATTGATCTGGCCATGTTTCTCATGAATTACCACATATGCATTAAAAAAACTGAATACAAAGATGTAGAAAGGGCATATCTAACAAAATAGTAATTTTACAAGGGACACAAAAAACTAAATAAAAACAAACATGAATAGTACTATGAACCATGGGTTACATTAATGACTTCCTCAAACAGAACATGATAGAATGTCTACAAACAAAGGACAATGAAATATAACATTGTACATATTACAACATATTTGTGAAAACGTAGTTGTGTCCTTTTTATATAGTTCAATAAGTACAAAATACACAGTTGTTGTTACATTAAAAATAATTTTGTAAAAATTTATATAAATGAACAATGAATTTTCTTTCACTACATACAATGTTATGTAGGAGTTTACATAAACTGTAGTAATACATTTGTTAACACATTGTTCTCACACAGTTTGCCATGTATTACTCCACGTCTTCATCTTGATCTTCTCCCCAGCTGAGGTTTTTCAGTTAATAATGGCATTACAAAGCATGCTATATCCTTGTGGGATATGAGACGAGAGCTTTTTCAGTTCTGTGAGTTTGTTAATATGAATAGGAACTGAACCTTCAATATATGCCTTATCTTATGGCAGCATGGGAGTGACATTACACAAACTTAAAGTAAATGTGTGTGTCAAGAGGCAATCAATGAATTCAGACACTATCACTTTGTCTTTGTTGTCTGATGCTTTATACCTGAAATGTCTCAACTGAGATAACTGAAAAGTAATTTTCTGGTCCTTGGGAATACTTCTCCCCGATGATTCATCTGTATATCCAGACATATTTTCTTATATTTTCTTGGTGACCAGTTTTAAAACTTAGAATGCCATCTGTAGTGACATCTGTAATGGTAAAACACACTGCTTTTCCTCATCAGTTCACAGTTCTCTTGAACAGTGTAAATTCTATCATATTTTTTCACCAAGCATTTAATAGAGTCAAAGTCTCTATCACACGGCAAAAATGAGTGGCCGCAAATAGGAAAGTAGTGTGTAACTGTTTCAAACATAGCATTTTCTACCATATTAAGAAGAAATCGCACAAAGGTTTGGTTCTTGTTTTGGCCAGAGCACCCATCACTGAACAATTTAAGATGTTTCACATCCGCAGGTTTGTGTTCTTTAATGTAATACAACAAGAAGCTACACACTTCAACCAGTGTCTTCTTTGCCACCCCTTATTGATAAACAAAAAGATCTGACTTGTTAGATCCGATATTATGTATGCAGAATGTAAAAACCCATAACTGTCTTATAAAGAAAACATCTTGCACTGGAATGTGGGCTAATGGCAGATTCTGCATAAAATCAAAGCTCAATGCCATAGTGCGTTTCGCTTATTCCTCATTTTGGAAACTCTCATTTACTGCGTCTAGTTTCTTGTAAAACTTTCGAGCCCTGTATTTATGTACTAGCAGCTCTGCTGCAGCTTAACACTTTGCATTGTCATTAAGAGGCCACTTAAGTTTAACACTCAGATCTTCGCATATAATACATACATCTACCCGGAGTCTTCCAAAAAAAGTAATTAAAATTTTCCTTGAAATACAAATGGAAGAAATGGTAATTTGCATGATTTTCAGGATGTTTGTCCAAAAATAATGCATGCATTTTTTTTACATCCAACCTAACATCAAAATAGTTTCTGCAATCAGAATAATGTGCTTTCTTTACATCAAATGACTGGATAAAGTCATGTATCTTCACACTGTTTCTCTTGGCATAGCATTAGCATTGCTTTGTTTCCCTCGTTTGTCTTTTGGTGACTTTCCTGCTACAAGGAGATTGCATAGTCTTCTTACCTGTTTCATTGAGATCCCATAAAGTGATACAAGTGCTCTCTTACACACTCTTATTCATAGGTTACAATATAGAATGTTATAAGAGAAGCTGTACTTTTGCTTAAAAGCATTGTCATCCTCTGGTGTCCTTCTTTTAGTGGGATGATAGTAGATTAGGCCTTGGAGAAAAATGTCTTGTTTATTTTTACTCTCTAAAGCACTAAACATATGTAAAAATGTTGCTTTGTTGGTCCTCTGTTACTGTTGAAACATTTCAGACTACATCTGAAACAGTAAATAAATAATTCCATTAATTATATGTCAAGTGTACTACAACATCATATATTGATTATAGTTGGGTTAGGTTGTAACCTGCAGTTTTCTCCTATTTTTCTTGCCTCTATCTTTTGTCCTCTCCAATTTATATATTCTTCTCCTGTTACCCTAGCTCTTTTTATAACATTTCTCCTGTAATTGTCACTGTTTCATTTTCTTTTGACTTAGCTTTCTTCTTCCAAAGACATTGTTGCTAGCTTTCAAGCACAGCATGACAAATAACACATGCATCAAATGGTGGCAAACAACTGAATATCTATAGCAATGTTACCAACAGCTTGATCATTAAGTATCTACTTTGCAGAAAAGCCATAACTACAGTAGATGTGCCTTTTCTGCGTCTTATTAGAATTTTGTGGTCACTTTAAACAGGTTCACATGCATGTGTCCATATCCTTTTTGCACAGTTTGGTAGAGCGCATATGATGAAGTAAAAAAATAAGAATTTTAAAATGTGTTAGATGTGCCCTTACTGCATTTTGGTATTCAACTGAAGATATAAGGTGAAAGGTATCATGCTAGCCTCTAGTTCCCGAGGTTGTCTGTTCAAATCCAGAGGAGGATATGGATTTTTTCTAGGATAAAAATCTGTAGCATGTCTTCCTTCAGAAAGGAACTAAAGCAGGTGGCCTCATGTTGTAGGTTTATGGCACATAAAAGAACCTCAAGCCTGATGAAGAGGCCTCTGAGCAAAATTTCCAGTCTTTCATGCCCAATATAGAAAGGGACACTAAGAACCATAGCAGTTAAAGAGTGTCCATAAATAAAACTCAATTTAATTTTTAGATATAAGGTGGTAAAATATCACCGTATATCTCTTGGTTCTGCAGTTTGATGAATAGTTGCTGCATTTCTTATCCTCTGCAACAACTTCACCTTTTGTAGCATTGTAAAAGGAGATTATTTCCGGTTTATTAGTTTTCTCATTAGTAAATTTGGAGTGGTATAGAAATGAGAGCAATATAAGTGATTTTGCCACTTTTGGTACAAATGATAGCAATGTTATACCTTTGGTGAATGCATAGATATTTGTTTAAACTTCTCTGTCCTTATTGGGCAGAAATTCCGACAGAATTTAAATTTCATTATAAAGGTATGAGGAATGTGCATCTGCAAACACATTACTTTTATGCTATACTTAGCAGGTTTGTTTGGCATATAAACCCGAAAAGGATATCTACTTCTAAAAGGAATAATGGTCTTTTCAACACCAGCGAGCTCTCCAATTGAATATATCTTCTGACAATTGGAGATAAATAAATTGAAGATATGGGATATTGCAGCAACATTTTGTTTTCTCTGTGGTCTGATGTATGAATCATCAAATCTCAAAGCCAAAATCAAAGTTTCACAGCTCTTCAAAGACATTGCTGTTTGAAAACTTGGGTGCCCTGTACAATCTATGGAAAACAGAGATGCCAGTTTCTTACATCCAGATTTGAAGATAGCATAGGGAATCATTAGATTGATCAGTGCTAAGATTTCGTCTTTATCACTGTTTTTGTATGATGCACTTACGGGATCTTGAAGCTTTGTTCTCATCTGCTCCAGCTCGTATGTTATTATTTCATCTGAAAAGAAGGATTTACAAATTTCCTCAGGATTAGGACTATTGCCCAAACCAGAAACAGGGCCTAAGCAAAAATTTTTATTTTTATTATATTTTCAGAATGAGCTTTTCTATCACATCCCTTCGGCTTTGAGTTCCAGGCGAAACATTTTCCTCTTCCCTGAAATAAATCCGATGGTTCATCTTGGTCTGGCACAAATTGCTCCTCAGGATTGTCAAAACAGTCATCTAAATCATCCAAACCTAGTTCAGACTCAGTTTCATGGCTTGATTCTGAGAAATGATCTGTTTCAGGAACATATGAATCATCAGATCACACTCTGCATCACTGTATTCGTACTGAAGTAAAGTCATAGCAGCGATTTTTTCAGCTCTATTTGATATCTAAAAATAAAACTAAACAAGTTTACAAAAATAAGTTTACAATGCCGTTAAAGTATATTATAATTTTAAAATGTTCATACATAAAATACAATAGCAGAATAAAAGCAAATATTTGAAGTAATACAATAGAAAACTGAAGCATAAGTGGTTTTTTAGGCGATGGAAAAACTTACCTTTATAGTACTATCCATGTTGGAGGCTAGGTATGGTCAACAATATTAATGACAATGGCCAGAATAGGCAACAGATGGCTCAACACACTACATCATTCCAATGGATAAATATCAAATGACAAATAGTTACAAGCACACAACTGTAAACTAGGTCAATGCTGCCAACCTACAGCAACTTGAGCATCTTATCTGCCTGAGAGATGGATATTGCTATTTAAGGGTTAAAAAAGCACAACAATATAGTGGTTGAGGGAATAGATTCTTTAACTACATAATACAGTTTTACCAATTCTATAAACAAACTTACATTGATTTCTATTGCAAAAACTGTACCTAACAACTCAAAATTGACACAGTATCATACAAAAAATCTTGCCAAGGCTTTATTAGTGTCAAACTGAAATATGCCAAATAAAATTTGAATAGCTCAATTTAGGGTTGTAACACTTTAGAGTCATTGCACATCAAACAGATCACAGATAAAACATCAGTTTCTCTGAATATTTTGAATTTTAGTTTACTTATTCCATACATAAAATAAATGGACCCATATTTTATATTTTGCAGAAAATCAAATTATTTAAGATTTACAGCATACTTAACATTTTTCTTATACACGCATGTAATTACATAAAAGCAATTTAATGTTGTAATACAGCATCATCAGGGATAAGAACAATACGTCATTTTTAGATAAAATCATTGTGGTTTTTCTTATTCAAAATACTATATATTCAGAATAAAGAAGCAATGAATTTTTTAAGTATGAATGTTTTAAACCTCAATATCATATTTAACCCCATAATATTAAAAGTAAAAAAAAATACAGAAAGAATCTGTGATATATTTTGTTTTAAACCTGTTAATATCAGAATGGGATCTTCCTTAGAAGTGCACCTTTAAACAGTTTATTTGTGTTAGAGCATAGGGTGTTAGAACATAGACTGCTGACAGAGTATCACAGCATGGAAGCCCACCGACCAATCTGCTATGCAATACAAACATGATAGGCTATCAATTCCAGTGTTCAGTGTAACTTAGCAACTGAAATGTATTCTATGAAGCCTCTCTCTACTGTTTCATTTTAAATGTTACTTTGTGTTTAACTTTTTGCATCAGGAGTTCATATTTAGCTCTGTGATTTATGAAAGTGCACAATGAGTGAATTGAATAATCATAGGTATTGTTTCAATCCATTTAATGTTTCCAAGCATAACACAAGGCAGAAATCATTATGCTTAGTTACACCAAAATATGCTTACAAACGTGAAAACAGAGACCTTAACTTTGTCACCAGACATAAAACTATGTAATGCATGTCGAAAAAAAATTCCCAAACTACTACCCACTGCTAACAGTGACTGTGTGCTACAAAGTATCAATGCTGTGAATAATCGAGAAGTGGTTTTGAACGTAGTGATCATTTTGAGGCAAGATACAGCAATGTGAAAGCAATCCCTCAGAGCTAAATTCATTTACTACATTAACCAATTATGCAATAAAACCAGACGGTGTTCATTTGAGGCTGAAGGGGAAAAAGTGCACATTTAAATTGTAGTGCCTCCCATAGGATAAGACTGAAAGTTGGAATGTTTCTCAACAGTATGCCAACTTTAATAGTTACATGTGAACAAACTAGTGCAATTAAAGTGCTGTGAACAATTGATAAAGTATCCAATGACAGACTACTCCTGCTGCTACTACTCTACAGCTGCACCATGCTGGAATCCCACTATACTGTTTTCTAAGTTAGTTTATTTAAAATTAACTGTACAGGATCCCTTCTTTTTTTTTGTGCAAATATATACAAACAACTACAAGGAATTTATTTATAATTTTTATACAAATTTAAACCTACAGATTAATAGAGATATATAGTTTTTAAATGTTTCAATTTTAAAAATTTAGTAAATACTTAATTATATCAATTATAACAAATATTAAGGAAAAGATTACATATTAAGCTTTCCATTGTACTTTATAACATAATTTTATCACTTATCACCTGTGAGATATTCTAATTTAAAAGTAAAGAGGTATGCTACTTTTTACAAGTTGGATTGCACAAAATTTTGTAAGATATTGCAATTAAAAAAAAATAAATAAGAATTTAAAACATAATTCATTTTGTTTTTGTAATCCATGGGCAAAACTTGAAGTGAATCGGAGACCTGATGGTAACATTTTGTGAAAATTTGTGCAACTTAACGTGCAATGACTCTTTACCACTATTTGCAACAAAGAATTTGTCATAAGCCCAAACTCAAAAGTGTCATTTTTTGATGAATAAACACTTTAGCACTGAGGTATCAATTTCACACCTTTAGTATTTAATTTAGGTGTAAAAGATGAAGGAATGAACCCTCCCCTCCCCTCCCTCCCTCTCTCTCTCTCTCTCTCTCTCTCTCTCTCTCTCTCTCACACACACACACACACACACATCTAATGCCATTAAACATAAATCCACAGAACTGGGTTAGGCAATAAAAATATAACTCAAGATACTTGTTTAACAAGTAAAAAGTACATATTTGGTTCCTGTCTGAAAAAAAAATACTGCAAAGTTCATGTGTCTTAAAATGCTTCAAGGTACAAATTCATATAAATATAGCTGATACTTGTATAACCATGCTTTCTTTGTAAAAATAATAATTTGTATGACATGGCAAACAGCGAACCAAAACTATGAGCAATTTTGACAAAGCATTTATTTCTAATTTCTAAAGAAAATATGTACATATACATGAGGCCTAGACTTATTTGAAAAAAAAAAATACAGATAACCCCTTTTACATTTTAGCAACTAAATCTGAGAGGTAGAATCAGACGACTAAAAAATTCAATGCAATAGCCAAAAATTGAACCATGGATCTCCCGGTCTCCATCCAGTTGCTCTAACCAATGAGCCACTTAACTAAATAACCAAGTTTGCCATCCTGGCTATGGCATTGAATTTTTCAGTCCTCTGATTCTACCTTTCTAACCTTGTTCAAAACATGGCTTATGTGAAAGAACAATTAATCCCATTAAATCTGAGAGGATGTATATAAAATGAATGAACTTGGTGAAGGAATCATTTGGTTATTATGAACATATGAAATGAATAAACAAAGGAGTTTGGAGTCCAAAGATCTAAACACACATGATCTATATGTATATAAAAGTCAATGTACGCATGAATGTGTATGTGTGAGTGTTGTGCACAAGTTCCTTATAGGCTCCCACAACCTTGCACCTATTTGGTTCAAATTTGACTTGGATACCTATATTTCTTTAGGACAAGCATAGAAATATGTGGGAGTGGGGGTGGAAAAAGTTCGGCAGAAGGCAATTTTAAGCAGAGGTCCATTTTCTTACTAATTTTGCTAAATACAACAAAAATATTTCTCCCTACATTCTTTTAGGAGCAGTAAAGCAAAAGCCACCCCTAATGGGAGATTCAGTTGAAAATTTTATTGAAGGCACTTTGGAAAATTGTCAGTATAAATGGTAAATTTGACATATGTATTGTGGATGTGCTAATACATCAAATTGCCCCTGACAGAAGAGGAGATGGAAAATGTTTGGCAAGGGGCAATTTTGTGAATATTAAACATGAATGGACCTGTTTCTCAATAATAAAGGAATTATTGTTGGTCTCTTCATTCTGTTAGGGTCGGTAATAAGAAAATCACTCCAAATGGGAAGATGGGTTTAAAAATGTTGATTGGGAGGTAATTTGGAGGATTTTCAGAATAAATGGGAAATTTGGTACAATGAAGATGAGATGATCAAATGTAAAAGAATTAATACCAGTAGTGTTGTATTAAATGCTTTAATTCGTATAAGGGTAAACAATTAAATATTTGGAAAATTTATGTTTTACCAAAACTGTCAAAACCCTAGACAATTCTGAATATTTCTGCTAGTAGGTATTAAGCAAAACGCAAAAACTAACAACTCATTCCAGAAGTTCGACTCAAGCTGGCTTAGAACCTGGTTTGTAGCTAAGGAGCAAAATTGTTCCCTCTATACCAAGTTGATAAACAATAAGCAGGAAATTTCATTGCTCTGAATCACAAAAGCACTGACTGAAAATGGATTCGAACCTGGCTTATACCTGAAAAGCAAAATTATTTTCTTTTTACTATCAAAGTTAGCCAGAAAGGGATTGGCAAGAAATGTATTGTTTGAGCAAGGTAAAATGTGTTAAGAAGTTAAATGTGGTCAATTAGCTACAGATGGATATTCTTAAAGAATATATTGTACCTAGAAAGCTAGAATGCCTTATTGCAGTATTTTACAAAATTTACAAGAAACAGAAAATGTTATGTATTTATTTACAAGAATTATATTTCAATACTTTTTAACTTAAACAAAAGTTAACAATAGGATACAATATCAGAATATATTCTCTCATGCTTATTAGTCAAACATTGTATTTTGATGTTGCTTATGATAATGTTGCGGTCTGTGAGGAAGGAGTATCTTCAAAACATTGTTACTTACAATAAGCATCTGGAACTTGAAATAATCTGATGGGTGGTTCCTGGAGGCAGATTGAAGCTTTTAGATACATTTCCATAAATAACAGTCATGTGAATATTTTCACAGATTTTGGTAATTCACCCATATTAACCCACAAAGACAATGTTTTGCAGAAACACATTTTAAGAGAACCTCAATAAATAATTATTCAGATACAGCTGCTCTATTATTAGTTATTTATATCTACATCTACCACACCAGTTTCTGAGAGCTTATCCTCAACATTGTATTCTTTTGACAAACTCCTAAACTGACATTTTGAACATAGACATTTTAAATCTAGGTATTTCTTCTCAGAAATTGGAAGGTCTTCTTCATTTTCTTACTTCTTTCTATACCAAAGTATAGCCAAAAATTGCGTGTTCCATCCTCAAAGATCTTCCAACCTTCTCCTCCATAGTTTTCCCACATGGATCTTCTTCCTATTGGCCTATATATCATTATTTGTTTTGTCAATGCTGAATTGTTCATTCTTAGATGCTGTTTCCATTTTTGAAAAAATGCACTGAAAGGTAATGGCCATAAGTTTTTTGTCTTAATAAAGTTTGTAGATCCCTTTTAGATGAATTTTTTCCTGTTCAGGGCCTGTGATTTTGATACTAGTGATGTCTTCACCCTTTTAGTCAAAATGTGTTAAGATATAGGGAGAGTGTTTGTTGAATAGTGCTGATTTGACATTTGATATTTTGAATGATTCTTTGTCTTCTGTGCTTTAGGGAATCATTGCTGATACATTTTTCTAATCTTGAAAATCAGTACAATGAAGCACTGTAACATTATAGGGTTTTGTCTTGCCAGACTTATAACAGTAGGTTATTGTGATGGTGCCCAGATTACTTTTATCATCAGTTGTTAAATGCATTCAGTCAGCAGGCATATAAGTGTGGCCTGGCAATAAGAAGGCAGTTTAACTTAAATTAAAAATTAAATTGGGTTTTATTTATGGACACTATAACTGCTGTGATTCTTAGCATCCCATTCTACATTGGGCATGATAGACCAGTAATTTTGTTCAGAGACCTCTTTATCATGCTTCAGGTCATTTTATGTGCAAAAAATCTATGACATGAGACCACCAGCTTTACTTTCCCTGCTAAGGACTTTTACATCTGAAAAAGTCCATTGCGCTCTGCTGGGTTTGAGCCCACGATCTCGGAAACTGGAGGCTAGTTTAGTAACCACTACACTACGGAGGATGAGACAGTTTAATTTGATTCACATTATTGGACCTTTTCAGAAAGTTGCTAATCATTGCCAAAATCTGCTTGTTCCAGTTTTGTCCTGGGCAGCTATCACAATAAAGTAAAATTTTGGTAACACTTGTAAATCATTTGTCAATTGAGCATAAATATTTAAAAAGAGCTGTGCAAAGTTCATTTGCTTGTCATTTCCCTTTCGACTCATTCCACACATAACAATATCCATCCTTAGAGGTACTTTTTCATACACAGTAAAATTATAAACAGCAACCTTATGAGCATAATACATAAGCATGCTTTCGCCAAAAGGAATATTGAGGACTTTCTGCATATCAAAAGAAGCACACAGAAAACAGCCTTCCTTGCATTACTGATTGTTCAAAAACATAACTTGTTCAGTGTAAAGCAGTGAGAATGGTGGTTGTGATAATTCTGTAAGGGTCTTGCTATAAACTCTCTGACAGTTACAATAATCGTAAGCATCTCTTACAGTATTCTGGCAGTTAAGGAAAAAACAATGGCAGCTTTCTAGGGATATCAAGCTTGAATGTTCTTAGTGTTAAGCAAGCCTGACTACAGCAAGAATTAATATACACAATTAGAAATAAGAGCTTCAACTGCACTGCAGAGAAAGTAAAAGAAAAGAAGGTTTAGGAAATTTACCTATGACTCTGCTGTAGTAAAGTAGAAAAGTTTCAGTAAATAATTAGCAGTTGTAAGATGGTTCTAGCCACTTAAAACAAACACTATAAAAAAACTGGATAAAATCAAGCAGCATGGTTAAAATGCCACTATCCTCCAATTTACAGGCACACTAAATACAAACATTTAGAAAAATGAACACCTTCTGAAATATGCAGATGACCAAAGGAAATAACACATGGGAGAACATTTTTTTAAAAACAAATTAAGCAGCTTAAATGAACTCTAAATCCAAACTAAATGTAATCCATTGTGCAAGTGTATTAAATGTTAGAAATCATGTCACTCTACAATGGATCCCAGCTCATCGTCGGACTTTGGGCAATGAACATGCAGATCAATTAGCAAAGAAAGGTGCAATACAACAAATAAAACCTGTAGGACAAATATTAAATAAATAAACAGTTAAATAGCATTAAACAACATTTCAAAGACAGCAGAGACCTGATGAAGAAGATAAATTAAAAGATAAAAATCTGATGTGTTACACTCACATGACTCTCTACTCTTGTACAATCTATTTTTACAAACGCCTATTCTCCATATGCTTTATGTTAATCGAGATATCGAGATGTCAATCTTATTGCTAATTTTCTTGTAGATGCAAGGGGAATATGGTAGCTTTTAAGCGATGGTCAAATATTTTAATGCTGGGTTGCTATGCGGCGCATTCCATTCTCTTTGCTAGTCCAGGGACATAAAAAAATGAATAACGAATTTGAGAAAAAGTAAAGTATTGGAAAATTTAAGGGAATAACAAGCAATATCTCGAAAACGGTTCACTCAACAAAAGAAATGTATATGACATAAGTTGTGTATTTTACGAGATCTACATTTTTTGTGTAGTAAAATTTTGTCTATCTCTATGGTTCACCAGTTATGCAAAAGTCGTTCACAATGAAGAATATTTTTGGAGACATTCCCAGAAAATTCGAGATATACATTTCATTTCTCATGACATTATCTTAAACATATGATATTTTAATCAAAATCGTTAGAGCATTTTTGAGAAAATTAAAATTTTCGAAAAATCTTCCATGTAAGGGGTAGTCTGGGGTGGGGGGATTTTCTTGAAAACCTTCGTGTCGCATCTCTGAAGGTACTGAACCTAAATACCAAGTTTGGTGTTTATCCGACTGTTCGTTTTTGAGTTATGCTGTTCACAGACACACACACACACACAGACACACAGACACACACACACACACACACACAGACACACACACGGACATGTTTCCAAAAAATGCTTTTTTTGGATTCAGGAGGTCTCAAACATGTATTTCCGGTGAAATCTCGAAATCGAATTTTTGG